>OZ002741.1:236213049-236813049 GCA_963924295.1 Dioctria rufipes | reverse complement strand
TCATTTCAGCACATATATCGTCAATTGGCCAAGCTAAACAACATTGGCCAATCCAGACAATATTGGTCAATTCACTTTTTCTTTAAATGCCTATATTTTTTTTTTTTTATTTTTCACCCTATTAATTTGCAATGTTCAGCAAAAGTGTTCCTTTTCCTCAGACCTTTCCAAAAATATGCTTGGATTGACCTAATTCTTTTTAAACGGAAGTTATGGACAAAAGTCAAAAGGGTGTCCAACAGTGACGACACTCCCCTAGATATTGTAAGCGTTAAATTACAAATCCTCTGTGCATTCTAATGCTTAACTTCCACTGCTGCCAATAATATTAATGGCCAGTCATTGTGGTCTCGAGTGTCTTGAAGCATCAAACTTGTTAATTATAGGAAAGGTTGTCGATATCCGACGCTCGATGAGTGAGGTCCCATTCAAGGAGTGCTGCTGACGTTAAGCTTTACGACAAGTCGGACAAGGGGGCGCAATGGCGGGCTCTGACCTGACTAGTGCTGTGTGAAGATCTTATAAGAAAAATTAATTAATTCATAGGTAGGTACTGTAAGAAAGATCTAATTTTGATCTTATTATGCTTACAATATATAAATAATAATGGCATATACAGCAAATCCACGTGCTATAGATATTAGTGCTATGGGAAATTTTTACAGTATAGTAAACAAGAAAAAAGCTACAAGGAACGGGTCTCTGCTGGATTCTATGAAATGGTTGTAACTATTTTTCACATCAAACTATCTCTGTCTGTCACATTTAGAGTTTGAATATACATACGTGCTGCCTTTGATGATAAGGGATAGTACCTGGCGCGTAAAATCGTTGAACAACTTAGGTATAACTTTCTTCTTATACTTTTTTTATTAAATGTATAATTACGTTTAAAATAAATAGGTTTCCGGTACTTGCTAGTGATAGATATCGTATCTTAGAAGACTTCCTCTTCAATCGCTATGAAATGTTATAGTTATCTTCAGGCTCAACAAGTGACGCATTTGAGGTGGTCTACCCAATATTAATGGAAACCCTGTATTCCGCTTCAACCTTTATTCAAATCCAATGATGGACCCTACATAGACTCACCCTCATAAAGGTCTAACTTCTGCAAGGACCTATTGCGACTTTCGCTTCTTGTAGTGACAACCTATCCAATACCTGCGATGACCAGGTTTCAAAGTGCGCTAAGGTATATGAAAGGTATGTGTACGATACTAGATGTGAGTTACTCCAAAGCTACAAGACTAGAAAATGTAATCTCCTTTGTACATAGAGAGATATTTTCATGAAGCCAATATGGTGACTTAGGATTGGTGACACCAAAAATGCAAACAGATTGTTGAGATAGAAGTACGAAGTTTTGGAACTATTAACCGAAACTAGTTAGAAAATGTGGCATGTTTGACCAATTTACTTATCATTAATTATCCGACACAGCTTTTGTGAGATTGTATTGTGATAAACCCATAATAAAATACCAAAGGGTGTTTCCGCCATGGAGACCCATAGGACAAGAGATGATAGTACTCACCTATAAAAACAAAAAATTGTATGGCAGGGGGCAGGACCATATCAACCGTCTCGGAGTTATAGAATGATTAAGAAAATATGCTAGCACGAAACACCCTATGACTTAAAAAGTACAGGATGTACAATCAATTCATTGTATGAAGAACCTCATGGCCTTTCAAACGACTGCTTATCTAGCCCTATTTTTCCCTCCTCTCTGGAGTTATGGCCATCAGATGTTCGGAAAGCGCACCCTCAAGAGGTCTAAAACTTGATAAGGACTGTAACTGTTGGACTGAGTGCAGTCCCACATTAAAGTACAGTCAGGGTAAATGGGTTTTCCAACGATGAATATCAATGAGAAGACGAGAATGTTAGGTATGCCTACTCCATTTGATTATTTATTAAAAAAACATAGGACCCTAATTCATTTGAGTTTATCTAAGTACTAACTAATTCTAAACTGCAATAATTCCTTTCATTCTTATCCTACAATTCTCGTAGTATTGAAATATGGATGATCTTATCAGCTAGAACAGACATGGATGTGCACACGTCTCAGTTAACAGAATACGGATAGCCTCGTATTCACTGGAATAGACGTGAATAAGTACACAAACAGAATACAGATTGTCTCGTATTAACTAAAATAGATGCTGATCAGTGCTGGAATTTCTACTAGATGTTAAGTAGATTTACCAAACTTTAACCCTTAGAATTGTTTACTACACTCCAATTCATTTGTACTACCCTTGTGAGAATTGTGGAAAATAAGCAATAAATATTTAATTAAATTACCAATCAAGAAATTTTTCGATATATGTTTCATCAAAAATTTTTTAAATTTTCAAAAGTTTAATAATTGTCATGATTTTATGATTATCCCGAGCATTTGTGGGAAAGCCTTAAAAGTTCTAGTAAGGCAAAATTTGTATGTAAGACATAGCACTTTGCAAAATTATCATCAAAATTAAATAAACACCTATTTCGCCTCATATAATTCACACTTAAAGCACTTAAAACTTATTTTTAGTGCATATATGTATGAGGTCGGCTTGGCTGTTCACTTTGGCGTATACGGCAGGCAGGCGCCAAGCTGTACTGATGAGTATATATGGTTTCTGCTGATACGAAATGCCCTCTTTTGGCAAAGAAATTCCTTTTCCAAAGATTTTTCGTTATAAAAAGAGTTTGTTTGTCGTTTTTTTCACAATTTGCATAATTACTTAATTTAACAATGATACATGAAGTTCGTGCAACTTATAAGTACCTATAATAAATATAATTTTGTTATTGTTTTGTTATGAAGATTTATAATTTTACATGTATACTCTTTTTTAAATGAAATTCTTAAATAAAATCTCTATGGTTTTACATATCTGTTAGTATTTTAATAAAATTTCCTAACAATTCATTAAGTTTTCTCATCAATTTTCAACAATTTAATGAGTTATCTCTATCAGAATTTCTATTTGTCATCTCATGTTTACAAAATGATTACATCAAGCTAAGAATAATTAATACAGAAAATTTTCAATTAATCTTAGTGGAAGTTATTTACTATACTTTTACTACACTTTCGTATTCGAATTTACTACACTTTCAACACACTGAAGTTCCAGCACTGATGTGTATGGGCGAACATCTCGGAAAAGAGAATACAGGCGATCTAGTCCAAAGATAACCTAATAAGAAGATATAAATCAGCCGAACAAAATTGGAAATTTTTCGTGATTTTAATACTGAAACTAGTAATATTATATACTTTCGTCATAGACAAACTAACAACATACAAAGACCGGAAACGTAGCACAAAAAAATTTGCAACGCTTTTCTAGAATATAAAATTAACGATGCCTCAACGACGCCTCGACTTGGCACTTGATGACGTGCCCAAAGGGTAAGTCAACAATGCCTCGATCCATACCAAATCACCATTGCCTCGACCAGATGAAGGGAAGGCCACAATTTTTTCTTAGCAATTTACTGGAAATTTACTGAAATTTCCTTCGAATTTTTATGCATTGGCCGAGGCTGAGAGCAATGCCTCGCTCCAATATAAAACCAACAATGCCTCGACTTGGGGCCGAATTCACTAACTCGGAGAGTTGTGGAGTTATGGAGATGTAAGTTTTGAAACTTAACTCTCCACTTGGAATTCTGTAGCTCGGGGAATTTGTATTGAGAAGTACCAAACTCTCTATTCCACTCGACAAAACTGTCGGCTGTGTTAATTGTGGAGAAGTAAGAAGAATATTTCTCAACTGACAGTATTGGCTGCTTTTGTTGTGTTTTGTGAAGGTACCTAGGTACCTAGGATTTTCAAATTGAATTATGGATTCATTTCATATCTGGCTTTGTTTACAAAAACAAATTATGGAAATCCTTGCAATACTTATAGAGAAATAAGGATTTTGGTATCTCAAGGTACCCGCTAAAAATTTTAAATTACGCGAAAATAGTCAATTCGGTCGTCTTCCGGTACAGAAGAGATGCTATAAAAATTTTAAATATGCACGTTAAAGCTTGTATGTAGGATTCTAATCGCATCTACATTTTGTCCCTTAATTAGATATGTAATTAGTTTTTCAGTCTAATAAATGTTTTTTTTTTTTTTTTTTAGATAACTGCAAAAGAAGTGAATCAGGCCTTCTTAAGATGAAAAAATGGCCGTTTTTTGGTACAAAAATGGACATATTTTCAACTCATCATTATGAAGAACTGGTAAGTCGTGGAAATTCACTTTCCACGAGAAAAATATTCACAACAGAGTGGATGTGAAATAAAGAATGAAAGAAATATATGCAAAATATAGGAACTGGGGTGTATATGACCCAAATGCAAAAAATTCGTCTTTCGGCGGCAAAAAGTCAGTTATGAAGTTAAAGGGATCAAAAAAACTACATCACCCGATTACATGCTTCTCCCTCTTTAATTTGATACCAAATATGACGTATTTTGGACAACCCCCAATGGGGGATGGTACGACCCCCCCATCTCTAAAAGCCCTTCCCCCAGAAATTGTTCACCTATATTTTTGTACTCTAGACCCTAAATGGAAAAACCACAATGCTCTACGACACTCCCACACAGAGTTAGCCGTATTTTAATATTTCAATACTTCTCATGTTTTCTTTAATTCCCCAAGTATGTTAGAGAATCTCGAATGGAGAGTTAGGGAGTTTAAATCGTGGAAAATGAAAATTCTCATATCCCAAACTCCCAAACTCTCCGAGTTACAGAATCCGGCCCCTGATATAGGGAAGACCGCAATTTTTTCTTAGAAATTTACTGGAAATTTTTTCCTTATAATTTAAAGGCACTTTTGGAGGGCGACAACAATTTTTATGAGCGTAGACGAGACGCGTAGACACAAAATGTTTCGGTAGAATTTTTATTCATTTTGGTGGCCGACTTGTTATTTTCAGGTACCTGCAATACTTTCATTATGTGATGTAATTAACTGAGGTACTAATAAAAAATACAAACCCTTTCAGATAAAATGCATTTTTCCAATATTTTTGAATTCATCTAAATAATTTACATAAATTGGTTTATTTACCTTATAATAATTCCCGCATCATGCTTTTCAACATTCACGCACTCACGTGGGGTTAATATTTTAATTTTAATAAGAGATAATTCTTGTCAAAGTGAATAATTAAAATCTAACATAATAAATGGCCTCACTTAACTATACTTGCGAATGATTGAAAGGATGTTCACTCTCAATGAAAATTGATCTGGCTAGCTGTCACACGGCGAGATCTGATTTGGTCGATCCGTGTAGATCAACTGATGTCTACGGCCTGCTGGCCTGCCTTATATAGCACTGATTGCTACCGGCAGACGATAGAAAGCCAGTTGACACTCTTTTGGCTGGATTACATTAACAACGCCGACGTCGGCGTGGTCGTCGTCGTCGTCAAACGCCGAACAAAACGCCGGGCAAGTTACATTAACACTGGGCGGCAGCGCCATACTTAAAATTTCAATGACATTTGAGTGTTGTCATTTTTCTCTGCCATCGTTAAATGAAAAATTGTAAATTAATAATAAATAAAATAGTAGTAAAAAATTGTATAAATAAATTATCAAATGGATCTTGTGCCATATAACTATTTTAATAAACTCCTTTTGCTTATGTGCGCTTATATGGCATATGTAAACTTTATTGTGCTATCTGCAAATGCAAAAAAGAAAAGAATCTGGACGAGAGAAATTTTCACGGAGGAAAATCGCGAAAATCATGGATTCTTTTCTAAAGTGTTCCAGATTATTAAAGATCGCGATGAACAACAATTTCGGAAGGCTGTTCGAATGGGCGTGGAACAATTTAATCTTCTGTCCTCATTGCTAAAGGGAAGATTGAAGAAAGAATCGCCACGGAGGCCAATTGAATCCGAATGTTTGGCAGTATGTTTAGTGTGAGTTATTAAATGGCATAAAGCCAATAGTTTTTGAATAACTTACAGATTTCCTAACTCCACAGATATTTATCGCAAGGCTCTATCTGGCAAATGCTTTCTTGAACTTTTCGGTTAGGTACATCAACTGTGCGGAAAATAATTTTGGAGACTTGCAAGGATATTTGGGAAGAACAACGTGGAATATATCTTGCTCCGCCTAATGAGTACGAATGGAGAAAAATTTCACAGAACTTTTACAAAATGACAGGCCTACCTAATTGTGTGGGAGCTATCGACGGGAAGCATATCCGGATCAAGTGCCCTCCAAGGTCTGGTTCAATGTACTACAATTATAAAGGCTACAGTAGCATTGTATTGTTAGCTGCATGTGACAGCAATTACTGTTTACGGCAGTTGATATCGGAGCATATGGGAGCCAAAGCGACGGAGGAGTTCTTAGTGGCAGCACCTTTGGGAGTCAAGTGCTGAATGAAAAGATTAATTTCCCTCCACCTCAGACTCTTCCGAATTCAGATATAAAATGTCCATTTTATGTTGTAGGAGATGCTGCGTTCCCATTAAGAAGGAACCTGATGTATCCATATCCAGGTCGGTTTCTTAGCTCAGATAAAGAAATGTTTAATAAGACTCTTAGTATTTAGAGCAAGAGTCAGAATCGAGAACACCTTCGGTATAATGGTAGCAAGATGGCGAGTCTTATTAAACGCAATCAATTGCTTTCCAGAAAACGTCGAAAAAATCATTAAAGCAGTAGTGGTTTTGCATAATTTTGTAAAGACGCATGATGGAGAGTATTGCCCGGACAATTTTGTGGACCATTTCGAAAATGGCGTGTAGAAAGAGGGACTTTGAAGAAAAGAGGTGCCGCCCCTACCCCAACAAAAATTATTCAGGCGTTTTAATGCCGCCCGTACAGCTTTTGAACTGAGGGATACGCTAAAAGATTATTTAAATGTTTAATATTGATTGTCGAAATAAAAGAACAGATTTTAAGTTATAGTTTTTTTTTTAATTTCTCATATTTTTTTGTTGTCTTCATTCTGAGCTTTGATTTCCTCATGGACAGCTGTGAGAACTCTCATTTGGAGATTCGCGAATCTCTCAAAAGATAAATTCAAATGTTCAACTTAAACGCTCACGCTGTTGAAGAATGAGCGCACCTCACTGCTTCCACTAGAGTCTATAGAGAAAGCCTGTTTGGCCACTTTCATCAGCTCCTGCATATCCTTTCGAGCCTCTTGTACCAGCTCATCCGTCGTCATTTTGTCATGTTTTTTCATAATAAATTTAGATCCTGAATATTGGCAGCAATGGAGCGCCAGCATTAAATTTAGGATTAGAGATGGGTCGACGACCACGCCGGCGTAAGTAATGTAATGCAATTCATACATTCAGTACTGTCTCTAAATATTTTTGACATAAAACGACGACCACCCCGACGTCCGTCGGCGCTTTTAATGTAATACGGCCATTTGAGTATATGTTCACTGGATATATATGTATAGCTTTGCTCTGTTTATAAATATTATATTGACAGATATTTAGCTCTGTACATAAATATTGAGAGATGTTTACTTAAGCGCTCGCTTTCTGTTTGCTTTCTGGAGGCCAAGAGAAGTGGAGGCAAAATTGAACTTCATTACAAGACGACCACTTTAAGTACATTGCACCTCTCATAGAATATGATTCCACCCTCAAAATCACACACAATAATAATTGTAATACATTCTTCACCCCGTAGGTACATCTCAAATTTGTCATTATGGAATACCTAAATAATCACACTTTTTGTTGTGTTGCAGGCCTCCGTTATACATAGCGAATCCATTACCATCTGAAAAAATGTTCTATCATAGAAATATATATATATATATAATTACAATACCAAGAGCTACTTGCCTTTATACGTGTCGTCCTCTTTGCATGTATTTCGTCCACTGCATGAGTGTCGTCATGTGCTCCAGTATCGGTAAAATTGAAATATTCAGATGAAACCACAAAAAGTCACCTGCGTCATAGTTGGGGTCCATGTATAAGAGTCTTCTTATATTGGGATTTTACTAAGGCTTTGCTAGTAATGCTGGGCAACTGTCAGATTTCGCCTGCAATGTTTAAGTTTATAAAGCGGACCGACAAATTACATCAACACTCACTGAATGGATTTATTGTGAGCTTATTTATTTCATTCATGCTGGATCTTTAATGGAATATTTTGGACTTCGTCATCCGTTTCTTAGAAATAGATTTCAATAATAGATTCAGTAGGAAGACAGAAAATGAATTTGTATGTATAGGTGATTAGTAAAATAAAGAATATCTGTGAAATACTTTTATCAAAATTATATACGCCGAGCCGTTAATTATAAAATGTGCAACCAGTACTCTAAAGAAAAAAAATAAATCTATAAGAAAATGCACTACTTATCACGAACCAATTGAAATGTAAATGATTATTATTATTTATTATTATTTTTAATGACGGGGCATGCAGACAGGACTCTCGCCTCTCATCTTGTCACCGCGACCTATAAGATCTTTTGTGATATTACCCCTAAATGCCCTAGGGCGCCCATTCGAACTTAAGGTGTTTGATGAAGCCTATAATGTTTTTGAGGGTCATTTTTCCGACATCCTCTAGCAGTGGAAATGCCTTTCCTAGATGTCTTACCCTTATACGGCACAAAGCTTCACAGTCAGCGACAGGTCTCATCATCGATCTTACCCATCTTTTTAAGATGTTATCTCAGTAGGCAGTGCCCAGTAAGTAGGCCCGTTATGAGCCCTAGTTCCTTTCTGCTGAGTGTGCGGAATGCTTTTGTCCTCTGTTGCGAATAATTTTTGAACTTGTTCGCTTGTCTCAGCCCCGGGGTATTTTCCTTCTTAGTTCTGTTCTCCCAAAGCTTGATCTGACCTGACAGGTGACTTTTTGGGTGTCCACAGACAGGTTTAGGGCCAATAAACAATTGAAATGTAAAACCGAAGCTCAGAATCTCTCGGTGCGCTAACGGAATCTATTGCCGAAAACTGAAGGAAAAAGTTAGAGATTTAATATCATATTCGCATTTACTTGTGACATCAGCTATCTACTCTAGTTATTCGTAGCCCAAAAGCGTAACTTTCAACCAGCCAACAAATCTGTAGAGGAAAGAAAAGAAACAGAAGTTTTATGGTGGAACTGGACTATGGAAGGGTGAGCAAGACACACAGAACGAAACCCTGCTCTGACATATTACCGCTAATTTTGGATCGACTTGTATGGTTTACTGTTTCGCGGAGAGACTCAAGCAAATTTATAATAATTTAAAAAATATACTTATATTAAAAAATATATAAAAAAAAAGAAAAAAAATTAATAAATTGTTTTTAAATGATCCTAGTTCTTCCCAATTTTTCATGTTTTTTTTTATGTTTTTCATTCTTACATTTTCAGATCGTGGATTCCAAATCCACGTAGTGCCTAAAAGTGTTTCAGTCCCACCTCTTGTCTATTTCTAGCTGGGGTAGCGATTGCGCGCAAGAAATAGGTGGTAGCACTTCGAACAGAAGTAGAATTAGAGAAAGAAATATATATGTATATATTTTGTGCTAAGCTAGGCAGAGAGAAGACCAGCGTATTTGGTCATTGAACGTATGGTGCGGAATATTAGGCAGCAGAAAAATTGGCCCATTTTACTTCGATGGTATTTTGAATTCTAAGCTTCCCGTACTTTTAGATGAAGTAGATTTAAGAACAAGAACGCTAATGTGATTCTAGCATGATGGAGCTCCCCCACATTTTTCGTTAGATGCACGAAGACAACTTAATAGCATGTTTCCAGGAAGATAATTTGGACGCGGAGTAGAAGTAGACTGGCTACCCCGTTTAATTGATTTAACCCCACTTGATTCTTTTTATAAGGACAAATTCACGACAAAGTATTTGCAAATTAGACTACAACGAAGGAAACAATGAAGAACCAAATTAAACGAGTTTGCCGAGAAATTCCTGCAGATGTTTTATTATATGTAGGCGAAAGCTTCAAACAGAGACTCGCAGGATGTATTCAACAAGGTGGCGAACATTTTGAACATTTATTATAGCGTAAGAATTAATATAATTAATTGTTAATTTAAGATTTAATAAAATATTTGTTTCTTTAAATTAAGTTTTTGCACTTCACTTTCTTTATAATTTGATTTGCAATTATTCAATGTAGCCAAAAAAAACATCCTCAGTAAGGACAAAAAGGACTTAACCGAAGATATCTTTTTTTCATTTGCCTTTGTCGAAATGTTTCCTATACCAAAAGATAGCCCGGCTTATGATGGATAACTTTTGTTATTAAAACTTCGATGATATCTTTGTGCATTTTCGTGAAAAATGGCAAAGGAGACCTTATATCTCGATAATAAAGGAGTAAACCGGAATTTTCAACATAATAATGTATCCTTAATAAGGACCAAAAGGACAATTTTTTAATATATCCTTTTCCAAATCCTTTTTAAGGACTATTGCTATGCCAAAGGAGACCCTGGCTAATGATACGTAGCTTTTATTATTAGGAATTTTTCGATATCTCCGCACATTTTCGAGAAAAATGCCCAGGGAACACGTTACGTGGGACACCCTGTATAAACATCTTAGATGAAACTATAGGAAGTCTGAGTAATACAATGAATACCGCATATGATCGACTTTCAGGAAAACTCAATTTCCAAAAACGACTGAACTTGAACGACTTTGATATAAATATTTTGCGATAATATTCATAAAACAGCGAAATTGACCATTTCATCTGGAATCAACTGAGATAAAATTTCTAACAACGTAAACAAAAAAAAGCACATAAAAATTTACAACCTCTGCCAATTTACCTGCAGTCTGCTACATATTGCACTGTACATAAATACATATACATATATATATTTTTATGTACATACATTCATTTTCATAGAATGTTTGAATGTTGCGGAGGTAATACGTTAGAGTTACGCTATAAGCTCTAATTCAAATAGCAACTCAGAAAATCCTGAAGGAAAATGTAATTTTAGACTCTGAGTACGTATGGGCTGGTCTTTATGATTTCTTTTTCCGCTATTCTGACAACAATTGAACGAATGTAACAAAAAACGAAGGTAAAGGATATTAAAAACCAGATAGGGATGACATTATGCAGGAATGGTTGATATCTGAAATGTCGGAGAACACTTAAATCCTTTTTGTACCTTTATACGAACATATAAATCATAAAGCCATTAAGGGCAGTGTGCTTCAAATTTCGAATTCAAATTGTCTGTCTACAGGAATGTTTTAGGGATTTGAGATAAGTTTGAAATGATCATCTTTCGGCATATAGATTTTGGTGAAGGCTTTACATTTCGCTGTGGAATCGACAAAACTACCTACTTACATATAATAGGACGATTCGATTCAAGATGCAATCACTTATATCCCTTTACTCCTACTTTCGCCCATCACGATTTTATTGTCAAAGCATTTACTGTATCCAATTTGGATTTGTCATTGTAAAGTGTCGTTTTTAGAAATACCTGACAGTGAAAAGCGTTTGTCTGTCATACACAGAATAACATTGGATATTTTGGAAACTTTTTTTAGTTTTTAGAGTTTCGTACGACAAAAGGAAACAAAACAGAAGCATTATAAGATCGCTCGTTTTTTTTTTTTTTTAAACAACGTTACGTGGAAATTTGAAATTTGGCAGAATGTTAAGTTTTCATGACGCTCATATATATCGTCCGTCAAATATTATTAAATATTTTGTTTTTTTTTTTTTTTATTGAGGGTAGGTTGGGCCCGTTAAAAAAATTTGTTTTGTTTTTCAACTTATGGGGTATATTTTTGAAAGCAGCCCTTTCAAGGATTTAGAAAACTAAATTCAAAAAATATAACACAAAATACCGTCCCCCATAGTCCTCTGCGTTTCTAAAGCTAAAATTTTTATATCATTAGTGGTAATAGACATTGAATCATATGTAGATAACAGAAAAACTGCAGCTTTTTTCATTAATTTCTTAGTTGCTGGAGAAAAAATGTTTTTTTGTGTTAACTTATCAGACCACTCTTATTAATAAGACCAACTCTTATAAAATTACTCTTGCATCCGTCTGATTGAATATTCTTCAATTATCATAGGCATATTTGGAATAGATTTAAATATACTTAAATTCATTTGATCTACTGTTCGTTGATAAAGCTCTAGTACGGAACCCTGATTACGCGAACCCGACTCGCTCTTAACCGAATGTACAATTTATAATTATTTACTCCCATAATAGTAATATAAGACAAATGTTCTTAAATCAGTATGTTATATAAAACAAACTTTAAATCACTAGATAGGCACTAGTGAGAATCACTATAATAAAACTTAAAAACAAAAGAAAAACCGAAATGGATTTCGAATTAATTTAAAAACAGAAGTTATATAAATTGCAATGAAAACTGTCAGAAATAGTTAGACAAAAGAAGATTTTTTTTCCTTTTGAAAAGGCAGGGGGATGAGACTCCCAACAACAAAGGCCAAGGCGGCATATTGTGCTAACCTGCTAAACGCTCGCTCACCAAAATCCGCATATCCTCTGAAGAAGCGCAACAGATCTAAATGAAGTAATCTTTTCAGCTCATCCATAGGGATAGGAGGGCAGACCCTAGAATATCCAGCATTCCCCAGACAGAGGCCGAACAAACACACAGAAAGTATTTGGTTGTTTCAGGCTCTGCTTCTAGGCAGGACAGACACTAAGGGCTGTCAAAAACTGCCATTCTTGTTAGATGAGCGTGAAGCGACCTGTGACCGGGGATGCTGCCAACCCCAGTTCTGCATTGTTTTCTTCTGAATCCTAAGCGAAAATCAGAGAAATTCCTGTTTAGCTTATCAAGAAAAACTTTTGTACACCTGCAAGTACTCAGGAACATCCATCGCTGCTTACGTTTTATACGAACATCAACTTTGATGAGGAACCTAATCACCGAGACGGTAACACCTACAGCGGGGTCCCGTCCAAGGAAGGAAGAAACAGAGCCCCACCCGGCTAGAAGGTCATTCCTTTCATTCCGTATAATTCTCATATGCCCAGGCAGAGGCACCTTGTTGTGGATACACAGCTTCTCGACAGTTGTGCTGCAGCCCCGCAACTTAAATGTTATCCAAAGGCCACTTATAGCCATCAAGGCTGCCTAACTATCGGATAGGATAGCAATGATTTCCATATCAAAGGTTGTCTTCGCTGACATTGTGATGGCGAAGATTTTAGCCTGTAAGGTGGAGGGGTGTGCCTTCTAAGTGAGTACTCCAACCCAATCTCAGGTTTAAGACAGTAATCACCAACACGGGCTCATGGGAGTCGTCGGTGAAAATTTAGAGCAGACTGGGAACGGCTCGATAATGTACTTCCCTCAGCCTACGATTCCCGTTCAGGAAAACCCACAAAGAAACGACACCCAAAAAGAAGCTCTGCTACCATCACATTAAGCAGACGGGTGGCAAATTAAGTAAGACCCCAAGAGCAGCAGTAGCTGTGGATCAAATGTAGCCTATAATTCCCAGACAAGCAAGCTTTTGCAGGCCCGACAGCTTCTGGGCCACATGCCCTGTTCGTCCTCGACCCCCATTCACAAGATGCACAACTGATCAAGGGTCTTAAAATCGAAGTGTACATCCGATTTCATGCCTCTTGTGCAACTAAATATTTTTCATCTGCATGCGTGCCCTACGTCAGCGACGTGCCAAGGTAGACATCGAGGTGCTTGACATTGGGAGACAGGTGCAGAGTATCTGCAAAAGGCTTTGGAAGAACAAAGTGCCCAAGCTGACGTCTCCTGGAAAAGACTACGAAGCTGGGCTATGTAGGTTTCAATGTCATATCAAAATGGATGCACCAGTCTTCAATAGTATTAAGGCCTCTTTGAATGAGGGCACAGGCAGCAGCTATGCTGTGAGTAAATAGAACGGTTACAGAAGCTACTAAAAGAACGTTCAAAGAAAAGTAGTTCGAATTTATTGAAAAACTAAAGCTGTAGGAAAAAAGGAAATAATGCAGACCAGTGCGAGTGTGCAGTATCATTAAGTTCGATGCAAAAAATTACTAGGATAGAAATGATCCGAGGCAAAAGCAGATTTAATGAATTTAATAAAAACGATTAGACATGCAGGTACGTCACTGTACAAAATTTTATGGAATGATAGTTATGCTAAGCGCACAAAATAAGTGTCAAATCTGTACAAATAAAAAGCAAGTCTAGTGCAATCATTGAAGGCTATTTCTAGTTTCCGCTTGGATGCAGCATCTAGTCTATGGAATATGAAAAAGTAAGTTCACCAGATTTATGCGTGTAGTAGTCGAGTTCAATGTTAGGCCACTGATGATATACCACTCATGAATCCTTTCCAAATCCTTATTTAATACGCTAACGCAATCTTCAAATAAGTCTATAGGACGACTGAAATATAATTGGACGTCATCAGCGTACATTTGAACTTCGAAGTATAAAACAACAGTTAGTAGATCATTTATAAACAAAATATGCTTAAGAGGACCCAATAGAGATCTCTGAGGCATGCCACTTGTCATACTAATTCCGGAGGAGACGAGAAATATGCTATTTTATCTCACTGGCAATGATTTTTTAAAAAGCTTTTAATAAGTTTAGAAGCAGGAGAACTAAAATCATAAAGTTTAATAAATTTAGCAAGCAGTTCTGAATGGTCTACGGTGTCGAAGGCTTTTGGTGAAATCTAAAGTGACTAATAAGACGAGGTGATCATTTTCAAAATCTGTTCTAATATCGGTCCTTATTTTTAACAGCGTTATCTCACAGCTATGACCAGCGCGGAAGCTCGGATTGCCATTGACTCAGAAATTTATTTTGGAACAGATGATGTTGTTTTAGTTGGACATAATTTTATCCAGAATCTTTTCTAGGAATCATAATATGCTAATTGATCTGAAGTCACCCTGGCTTTCTTGCATTGAAATTTTTAGCAATGGGAACCACCAGCAATCGTTAAAAATTTGTAATGCACGTGTAATTATAGAAGATAGCAGCGGCTTAACAAAATGAGGTGGTAAACTATCAGAGCCTATTGTCTCTGAGCAAATAGAGTTCATGGTGTTAATTAGTTCATTCGCATCAACACAATGGAAGCTAGAGCCAGAATCAAGGGGGCGTGTCAAATTGCATGCACGAATTGATGGTACTAACATTATTACTAAACGATACAAAGAATTTATTAAAGTCATTTGGATTTAGTTCTCAGTTCAAATTGCTATTGTTGGTTACTCCAAAACTATGAAGTGTATTCCAAAGAGATAACTTTGTCTAATTTGTTAGCATAGAACTCTCGTTTACCATCTTTAATTTTTCCATTAATCAGACTACGAATCTGTTTGAATGCCAGTTAACTGCTGTGTTTTTGTCATCTTGTTCCAGAGGTGTAGGCTGCAGGCATCGCGCTCCATAATTAAATTTCATATTGCAGAGTAAAACCACGGGCGTTGACTTGCAACAAGTCTAAAGAGGCACATAATTGTCAAGTAAACACATCATTTTTGTGCTAAGAACATGGACATCCAGATCCTAAGGAGAAAGCAAGGAGGACTAATTAAGGTTCTGTGCGGTACCAGTATCACACCCAAGACTAATGTTCCATTCAATACTCCTACATTCCTAGTATAGTAGTTCGAGGTTTATAACTGGTTTTCCAACAAGAGGTGTTATTTTGATATTCAAAGAAAATGCAATTTTTTGAGATAAATGATCCGATCTTTATTTCATTATAAAGAGGAAGGTATGCCGTTAATAATGGAAAATAACATCAGCCAAATAACCACCACCACCATGCCTACAGGACCATATCCTTTTCATGAAATTTTCCATAACCAAATCGCAAAGTGGCTGCCCTATGTCCTCGATAGCCTCACGAATTCCATCTTTGAGGTCTTGAATCGGCGCTGGGCGGTTGGCGTAGACCTTCTCTTTCACGTGGCCCCAAAGGAAGAAGTCGTAAGGTGTTAAGTCACAAGATCTCGGTGGCCAATTGTGATCACCTCTTCGAGAGATAACACGGTCCGGAAACTTTTCCCGTAAAAGATCAATGGTTTCGTTGCTTGTATGGCACGTAGCGCCGTCTTGTTGAAAGTAAACGTTGTCCAGATCAATACCATCCAATTCCGGCCATAAAAAATCATTAATCATCTCTCGATAGCGCAATCCATTCACCGTAACTGTTGCTCCAGCCTCATTTTCGACAAAGTAAAGTCCAATGACCCCGCGGGACCATAAACCGCACCAAACAGTCACACGTTGAGGATAGAGAGGCTTTTCAATAATAACTCTTGGGTTTTCCGAGCTCCAGATGCGACAATTTTGCTTGTTGACGAAGCCATCGAGGTGGAAATTGGCCTCGTCACTCAAGATGAGTTTTCTATGGAATTCCGGATCATTTTTATACATTTCAAGGACCCAATCAGCAAAGACTCGACGTTGTTGATGATCGGCCGGCTTGAGTTCTTGTGTTAACTGAACTTTATAAGCCTTAAGACCCAAATCTTTATGCAAAATACGGTGTAATGACGTTTGTGGAATGCCTAATTCCAAAGAACGACAAGGAATGGACAAACCTGGGTTTTCTTCAACACTTTCGGCTACAGCAGCAATATTCTCGGCTGTTCTTGAGCGACATGCACGGGTTTTATTCTTCACATCACTAACTTGTCCCTACAGCTCGAATTTTTCTACCAATTTCTATATTACGGTCCGACAAGGTGCTTCACGACGACCCAAAAATGTTCGAGTTTTACGAACCATCTCTGCCACATTTTCACCATTTTTATAGTGAATTTTAATAATTTCAATGCGTTGTTGAATCGTATATCGTTCCATTTTTAATAATGGTGTAGTTTCTACTTGTCAAATGTCAAAAAATGACAGCTCCAAAAGTAACATCTACTGAAATAGCGGGCTAATTAAAATAACACCTCCTATTGGAAAACCCTCTACTTTAGTCATCACGAAAACTAATGACATTGTAGAGAGATGCAAAGTAAATAAAATCTCCTCCGTTAATCATGTTGCGTTGGATATGTGTGTCTAAGGCGACAATTGGTTAGCTGTTAGTGAGGAGGTGATCACCTGTAAGCCTTCAAGCATTTTCACTATACTTCTTCCCTTGCGTCTAATGCGCCATGATCGACCTACCTTCGGGATCTTTCATCCGGTGATACTAAATTTACGCCATGTGGTTAGTAAGACTCCCCCTTAAATTGAGTAGAGTGACAGAGAGATTGATATTTTCTCTGACTTTAAGCTGTTTCCATGCTTTAAATATACCTTTCTTCTCTCCAAATTCATAATAAAATGTAAAATTACCCTGAACTCCCTCTCATAGCGCAATGAGGTACCTACTCGTTCTTTGTATGTGGATACAGTAAAAAAAGAACAGATCAACTCGAATACCTTAGACCGAACTGAGAATACTCCGAAATACCTTACTTTAAGCAATGTATTTACATTGGCCTGAAAAGGAAAATAAACAAAATCATTAATAAAATAATATCAACTACTTAAAGCATACAAAAACTCACCTCCAATCATGTTAATAACAAATTTTGTATGACAGTGCCAACATTGTTAAATTTGACAATCGCTGTCTGAGTAAACTATATAGGCGTATTTCTTTTGACATTCAGATCGATCCGCATCACTCCAAAGTATTCCACATTTAGTTCCTTTCCTTTCGGAATGCCGTTCGTTCCTATTCTTTTTCCCTAGGTGCGTAATTTCTCTAAACCCCAGATAAGTTTGGAATTTTAGAAATGAAGCAGGTACGTTAGAAGTGTCTGTCACACTAAAAATAAGCATAAGAAATGATTTACTTCCTTGTGGATGCGAATTTAAGACAGCGCTCTTGTACACTTATTGAAGACAGATAATAAATTGAATATAAATTTTATAATTTTGTCTAATTATATGTTCAAATTATGAACGGAAACATAATCTCAGAAGACTTACTTAAGACTATACTTAAAAGTAGACTCAGAGAGAGTCATTAGCACGATATTCCTTGTTTAAAATGTCAACCCTTGTAACTATCACTTCAAGGTATTTCTTTTTTCTAACTCAATCTACTAATTTCCTCGGAAATGTCACAAATTACCGGCAATTCTCATTCTCATTCCGACCTGATAAAAGAAATACGCGCTATAGCATTTCATGGCTTCAATGCTAAGGCTACCAACAGATGTATAAGCTATAATTTAACCAATGCTTTTCACAGCTATAAATAGTGATATGCTGGAAGCATCAGATCACTTGCGTTCTGAGCAGTCAAAAAGACAGAACTGATAACAAAACTATACAGGAAGCATTAGAGCAAATTTTTACTACCCTATTTGACTAAAAATTATTTTATTCAAATTTACTACTTTTCACCCAGTCACACATTAATAATTAGTAGTAATAGTAAATGCATTTTTGAATTGTTATAGTTGAATTGTGTATAAAAGTAGAAGTTCTTGAATTTGTCTAGTTTTGAAGTTAGAATTTTTGTGATAAATAAACACTGATTTTTTTTTCTAATTGAGCCTCCACTATATTCTTGCACTGAAAAGGCATATCAGTCATAGTCGTTCGAAAAAAACAATTATGATTTTATTAATAGAAATTAAATTAAAATAAATTAATTAATTTTTGTTAAATGCAAATCATTTTAGTTGTACTCGCACGTTATGAACAACGACTCAAATACTCTAGACAGATGGGCAAGATCAATGATCATTCGTTCGTAATTTGAATTTGCAAAAATCGCCTTACCTTTGCATTTGAATTTTAATTTTAGTTATTAAAAATATGCTACCAATTACATATAAAAATTGACAGGACTTTCATTTAATTCACATAATCTTGGATAACTAGATTTTTGATTTTGATCTTTGTAATTATGAATCAATGATCATTGATTTTGCCCATCTGCCTGGGATATAACACCCAAAGTAAGTTTTGGAAAATGTATTGTAATTGAATTTATTAACTTATACAGGATATTCCATAAATAAGTGTAATGGATTATGCCAATGAATTTCTTGGAATATTCTGCTTCACATCTACTCTGTAAAATCACTCCTTCCCCTCAAATAAATGTTTTGAGCATTTTTCATTTTACATTTATGATTTACAGTCAAATGCTTCAGTTATCGATCCATAAAGTTGAATTCTTAAAAAAAAAAAATGTCATATAAATTTGATGTGTTATCCTTAATGCCGTAAAATTTTTCCACCAAGGACACCATTTTTTTCCCAATGGGCCTCGTTGTTGCTAGTTTTCATTAAAGCGCAAACAAAAATTAGCTCGATATCTGCTTCCATTAAAAAGTTACTAACACTTTTATTTTAAGTGAAAAAGTTTAATCTCCAGTGCAACTCCAGTACTACTAGCAAAAAAAATAATAATCTTGGTGTAAAAATTTTACGGGACGAAGGATACTGCAACAAATTTGTATGAAATTTTTATCTCAAATTCAACTTTATGAATGGATCTAAACCATTTGACCATAAATCATAATATTGTTTCATATCGTTAACAAGCTATTTAGAACAAGTGCTCAAGTTTGATCCTGCGATATCCCTATGAACATTTAAGTGAATAACGCTTAAAAAGACGGACATCCTGTATAATACCTATTTCGCTACTTATGCAAAATTAATTTAATTTTTCAAAACATATCACACACAGCATATGCAAATTATGATTCTGTAATGTGAAATTGGTAAACATTTAAGGTCAACGATTTATTTTGTTCATAAATAATACAACAATAACAACAAAAACATATCTACATTTTCTGAATAATTTTTTAGCATTAATTACCCCCTCCTAGATTGTCCAAGATTAAAATTTATTCAGAAAATCTGTTTAATTCAAATTTTTCGGGAAAATAAATAAAGTCAACGTGAATGGAATTTTAAATTAAAAGCAAAAATATCATCATTCAAAACGAAAAACAAATTGCCAACTTCCTCCAGCCTTTCAAGAAAGTTCTATTTCAGGACGACAGCAGCTGATCCACATTTCTTACATAAATTGCGACTTAACTCCAATAAACGTTTTAAGGAGGGGTTGGAATTGTTAAGCTGATATCATTTCTCAGTGCTTATAAACAATGTCGAAAACTGGAAATCAGGTGAGCATCTGAGTGTGTTTTTCTTACCGAAATTCCTGAATATACAATATATGGGAATACGTAAGCAAGAAATAATGCTTTACATGTAAATCATTTCCTCGAGTTGGTTGGTAAAGCATAGCGTGGGTGACGTTCCTATGAATAAAGTAACTAAAGACTGTGAAACTCATAATAAGAGCCAAGCAAAAATTCTGACAACTTGACACATTCGCGTACATCGTTACGCAAAAGCATAAATCCTATACTATGCGCTCTTTTTTATTGGATACGTAATGCTGGATGATATGTTGATGTTTGCTACCTATCCCTGACGTTCTCTTATGAAACGCTTTTCCCAGAACGCTGTAAATCTTTCGTACTTTTGGGGGTTATAATATTGGGTAACGGGTGCCCTCCTAAAATTCCGATGGTATATGACGGGTATTTCAAGAAATTTTATCTTTACTCATAGGCAATTACTTTTACTATCGGGTAAGAGGACATAAACCAGATGATGCCCTTCTTCTTACCGTAAATAGATTAAAAGTTTTTTTTTTTCTTTTCGTAGTACCTACTCAGATTACTTTTTTTCTTTTTCTTTTTTTCTTTATTGGGGGAAATGCTGAGGTCATGATTTTGGAGGGCTTTTATTAATATTAAGGGAAGGCAGTTGTTACAATTCACGGTTAATAAGGATCCTTTTAGTAGGGCTGCTATATGTATACTAAGCTAGCTAAGTTTTGTACTTTTCTTGTTTTTATATATACATATGTACAAATACATACATACATTTCATTTGTATTTTTGCTATATTTTATATTTTACGTGCAGAACAAACAGTATGAGAATTCATTTTGTACCTTTGTTGGCTAACTTTCGGTAAAATTGGTTTGATTTTTCAATAGAATGTTCGAAGTAGATGCAATCAATAGTACGAAGACATTCAAGGTGATTATGGACATATAATCTTACCGACATGTATTAATCGGTTGAACTAATTTAGTAATCATAATCGTAATGACCTATATTTAACACTCAATTAAGACTACATGAAAGTGTTTTTTTGTTTCTTTCAGGTGTCATAAACTCTTGTGGGATATGGGGCTGATTAAGAAATTCATCTATTTCTACTTATCCTGTAGTTGAACTTACAGTCGGGTCGAATGAAGGCTCATTAGTAGATGTATGCAATTTGCATAGCATATTGCACCCAAGACCTCATACTTTATAAATAACTAAAACAAAAGTTACAATTGGTCTAACAACTAATTTTGATGATACCATAAGAAAATTCTTTCATACATACTCTCATACGTAGTGGTCCATTATTAAATTTTAAAATTTTGTTTATAAACAGACTTATTTCGTTGAGCGATTTAAATAATTTGGCAAATCATTTTAATTTAATATGCCAAGAGTCCGCAACAAATTTTTGGTGTGAGATATGTATAACCGAAAAATATATATAAGATATGCATAAATTTGGTTGAATAAAAGGCAACACAAAAGCAATCATCTCGCTGAGAATCTTCATGGCCTAAATAAATAATAGCATGTTGAAAATACGGGGTTTATAACGTAAATTTAATTTTCGGAAAACTAAATAGAACTACACTAATTGATATCTCATATAAGGATTCGTCCAGTGTAGGGTCCATTGCGCCACAAAGACTCTTGGTAATCTGTCCTTCTGAGATCATTGCTTTAAAGATTTGTTTCATAATTATTAATAAATTTACACATATCATATTCATTTTTATCATAACCACATAATTTCCATAGCCTGTAAGATTTATTAACTGTAAACTAAATTTATATAAAAAAAGATAAACCTATATTTGAATACATTCATACCTTTTACATGAAAAAAAAAAACAAATATAACCACAAAAAAATCAAATACAAAAACCTCATAAAACAAGATCGAATCCCGGTACTAAACTTTTTGTATAGATAGTGAAGAGGGATATACATATTTCCTATTTTACGCCACGTCATGCTGGAAAGTAATTCACCCCCTTAACGAATATTAGCTTTAACAAAAAAAAAAAAAAAACCCGGAAAAATGGGCCAATATATCGCGTATATATGAATTAACTTATTTCGCTTTACGTTGAAAACTTTGGTAAAAGTTTTTGTTCCGAATCACATTTAAAGAGCACGCGTATATGTTTCATGAATTTTCATGAATTGCAAAAATGTTTCCAACTTTGTTTTGACTTTTTAAAGTTCATAAATATTCATTCAAAGTGAAAAATCTGCCTCAGAAAAACTTTTAAAAATAACGCTCATATCTAGATGTACTTGAGCTCGTGTATACGCTGTAAATTTTTTTGAACGATGAAAACGTATATTAAGGCATACACCATAAACGAAACACGCATATTTTCCTTCGTTTTTTTGCATTGTTTTGATTTTTCCAACTTTTTTCTGTATCACACCAGGTACTGAGTAAAACCAGAGGAATATTATTGTTCGTACTTTTGATTCGATCAAATTATTGAACCCAACCTCCGCACTTGTTTGTTTAATTGATTAAAGCTTAATTCGATTGAAACTGGAAAAAAGAGAACCAAGCTTACAAGTATTTTACGAAACTTTCCAGTATTTCTCTACTTGAAATACTTGTAACTATGGTACCTACGTACAGGGCTTGAAATTATGACCACCAGGCCTTTAACATATTTTTTGATTTCCGTCTCTGAAAAATCTAATTAGTCTTAAAGAAAATAATTTATAAAATTAAGTGAAAATCTTCTTTTTTATTGTGATTTTCTTCTTTTTTATTGCCAAGTGAATAAAGGCAATAAAAAAAGAAGAAAATCACTTAATTTTATGTTATTTTATCTATCCTCCTTTTTTTTTAAAACCGCTTCTATTCTTCTGGGCACACTTTCAATGCACAAATTGATGAAGTCCTTGATTAGGAGTGAGTTATGCCATACTTCCTGGATGTTTTGGATGAGAATTTATTTTGTGGGGTTGGGTATTTTATAAACTTCGGATTTGATGACATTCCAAACATTTTTAATGGCATTAAGATCTGCGGAATTCGAAGGCCAAAGAACGGTCGGGATTTCAGAGGATTCAACAAAGTTTTGCCGGACCGAGCAGTATGGCAAGGAGCATTGTCCTGCATGTATGTCGTACCAAGGCTGTTATCCAGTGATAAGGCATGAAAATGTCCTGAAGCACTTTGAGGTACTGATGTTGATTCATCTTTCCCTCTACAAAATAAAGGGGGCCAGGACCTTCACCGCAAATAACGCTCCAAACCATGACCTGAGGTGGATGTTTTATTGATTGCACCACACAGGAAGGATGGAATTTTTCTTTTGGAAACCTTCTGATGAATCTCGGCGCTTCAGTCATAGTTTGGATTGTCGATTCGTCGCTGAACAGAATCTGAAAAAACAACGTCACATTGACGATAAAATTACAAATATCGAATATTTTTTCAAAAAATGAAAAATGGATAAATTACCTTTTTCCACTGGTCGACTATAGTGTCTTTAAAAGTTTTGGTGAATATTATCATCTTTTTCCGCATCACCTCGGTCAGTCTGGGCTTCCTTGTTGGCCAACAGCCGATAACTGTATGCCGTCGTCCTGCAACTTATTTTTAACTTCCCTGAACGGTAGCCTGCGATATCCGGATAGAGTGGATATCACTCTCCGATCCTTTCTGTCGTTCTTTTCTCTTTTCCGGCCACAGTTCTGCCGTAAGGACACGACATTTTTCTGACCTTTATGCATTTTCGACTTCAAAGCGGCCACGGAGGCAGGCGTGGTTAACCTCTTGAACTCCAGCAATTTCACGGAGAGAATGTCGTCCACGTTTGAGAAGTGCTATAACTGCACTTTTTTTCTCTACAGACATATCCTTTTTCTTCCCCATCTAAAAATAAACACTTAATTACATAAACACCTTGTAATGAGAGAGCAGTTATCGAAACAACGATAAAAATATGTTGCTCACCCCCTTTTTGTTTCCAATCAATTCAACAAAAATCTATAAAATTATTGCTTTATTTATCAATTCGCAAGTTTAAAGTCAACACCATTCACCACACTTAAAAGTGCTAAAAAACAGTTCACATTCAAACTGAAAAATCCAATTATACATATATCGCAACTGGAACAGAAATTTTAACCAGACTACGCAATAGGCGAGTGTAAGATTCCAGTAGTGCACAATTCGCTCCTAAAAGATCAGTGATATTTTCAAACAGGACCACCGAAGTTGCATTTCGCATTTTTCATGGACCCGTACTACTACTACTCACCATTACTAAGGCTATTAATTTAGATTCTAGTAGAATTTTGTTTTCATGGTACAACTACATATGTACGTGACTCAAACTTCAGATACTCATTTTCACGGAAAATTTTAATCTGCTTGTAATTTTAACCAACTGGAAAAAGTTTTAACAAAATCAAGCTCAACATTAATATGGGTGTGCACGTCCAGGAACTTTTACTTACATCAAAAATAGCTTTCAGCTTATTTACTTTTATTTATTTATTATTACTACTTAAGTTCGGTTACACAATGCAACTTTTACTGTGCAGCTTTTAAGGTTGCAACTGCAGAAGTTACAGCGGAAGAAAGTTGTGCGCAAACGGCAGTTTTTGCTGCTCGCAGCTCAGAAGCTGAAACCATAGACAAACTAATAACATACAATGACTGGACACGTAGAACAAAAATATCCAACGCTTTTCTGGAATATAAAATCGACGATGCCTCAACTTGCACCTGATGACGTAACTAGCAATGCCTCGCTCCAATATAAAATCAACGATACCTCGACATGATGTAGGTAAGGCCACAAATTTTTCTTAGAAATTTACTGGAAATTTTTTTCCTGAAATTTATATGCAATTTTGGAGGTCGACAGCAATTTGAATGAGCGTAGATAAGCAATTTTTTTTAGAGATTTTCACAAAATGATTGGGTAGAATTTTTATTCATTTTGGTGGCTGACTGGAATTATTTTCAGATACAATACTATCATTATAATATATATATACATACTAATGATAAAAAATACGAAATCTTTCAGGTAAAATTAACCCCACGTGAGTACGTGAATGCTGAAAAATATGATACGAGAATAAACAAACCAAATTATTTTGATGAATTCAAAAATATTGAAAAAATGCATGATTCGGGCGTCAAGTAGATTTTATTAAACCCTAGAATCTAGATGAAATAATGGACATAGATTTGGTATACTTAGTTTGTCATTCGATGTGTAATGCATAGAAGTAATGATTGTAAGTACCACAAAATGGATTAGACACCTAGGAAAAAAATTGAAAACTATTTTGATTTGTCCGCTCATCCGTCTGTCCATCTGCATGAAAACGTGAGTGAAATTGTGAAAATTTTTGAAAAATAAAAATACAGTCCAGCCTGTAGGAAGTTATACTTTGCAAGGGATCCGCAGTTGGCAATTTTATCTGTAATAAAATCTAAAAAAAATTGATAGCTCTTGAATTTCTCTATGCTATGTCTTTCATGAAGTTGTTTGGGAAATTCAAAATATTAGTTATCGAGCAAAAAAGCAAAAAATTGCTTATTGCTTACTCAATTTTTTTGTAAATATGATGACAAATTTTCATTCCACTTTGAAAAACAGTACAACTACTGCAGCCCAGCTATCCAGAATGAAATGATTGAAGTGATATACATAGAACCTTAGTCTAGCGGAAATAGTTGAAGAAACTAAAGCATGTGGCTTTTTTTTTATTTCAATGTGGACGAGGCCAGGTGATTTAAAGAGGAAAAATTGCCAATAACCATAATATATGCGAACGGTCTGGGCATAGTAGAAAGATTTCTAAGTTTCATAAATTTTTCCACCTCCAGATATACGCAAGGACTGGTAAATTAATTTTGGATACATTAAGAATAAATACCATTTGGGTGATGCTCCAATTCTTGCACAGTCCTATGATGCTAGCGTCATTTCAAAATTTAGACAGATATCGAGCATTTTCTCACAAGCACGAGATTTCGCTAAAACTTGTTAGAGTCTCAAAAAAGGCGTCAGAAAAAGGACTTTTGTACAGAATCGACAGTGGGCGAAAGTATTACATTAAATTTTCCAGCCGATACACAACTAAAAGAATACTGGAAGATCAACGTTTACTACCAAGTAATAGATAATATCATAGTAGATCTAAAATTCCGATTTGAAAACCTACCGTTAGTTCGCACTGTGGACGTATTCCTTAAATCGGACAAGAAGAACGGTGAGGATTTTATCAGTAATTATAAAAAAATCAACCTTGTAAGCTTGAAGCGATGGTCATGAAAAACATGCTTCAATTAAAAAATGAGATGATGCTGGAAATTTGAGAAACAATATTTAAAAATAGTACTTTCCTTATTTATATAAACTCTTTAAAGCGGCAATAGTACTCCCAGTGAGCTCCGCCGACTGTGAGAGAAGTTTTTCTGCTATGAGGCAGATAAAAACGTGACTTAGAAGCACAATGCTTCAAGAGCGATTCTTTCACAAGTCACTGCTCAACATAGAGAATGCCATTGTTAAAAGAAAAAATTACAACTGAAAAAGTGTTAAGCCGATTTGCAGAAAAAAATAGAAAACTAAAGCTTATTTAATTGGTTTTTGGCGATTTCTGCTGACAACAATATAAAACCATAAAGTAAGTTAAATTTAAATTAACACGAAAAGTAATAAAAAATAGTTGCATTCCCTTCCAGCAGCATGATTATGACGATATTAATTTAGAAGACAGTGAAGTCTGGTGACGAATTTTTCTCTACAACAGAAGTGTTTCTACGTATATTAATTAAATTAGGCTTCTATTAGATCTATGGTTTTATTGCCGTTAGAAGAACTTTTCTTGTTTCTGTAAAAGTTTTCTCACTCAAGTAGAAATCGTAATGTTATATAGTAGATTTAAAAAAAAAAAACAAATCACATGTATTTAGCATTCGATCAAAATGAAATCCAGTCAAATGAATTGGCGATATTTATTAAAGAATCAACCCTTGCTCGAAATCAAACAACGATAATCAATAAAATAGTAAGGAAGCTTGGCTTTAATACTAATTAACGTTTTTGAAAGTTTTACACATTTTTAAACAATACTTGCTTAAAGAATATTCTTCTTCAATTTTGTATTAGACTGGCCCCTACTAGCCCCCCCCCCCACAAAAACACTCTAGCTACGCCCATGAGCATCCACCTTGACAAACAAAAAATTGTATGGCACGGGGGGGGTCCATATCAACCGTTTCGGAGTTACAGGGTTATTAAGAAAAAAAAACCTAGTTTTTCGCAAAATACCCTGTATCTTAAACAGAACAGAGTTTATGGTCACCGTCTATAGTTGATTGTATGCTAGAATTTCATAGCCTTCCCAATGACTTCTCAATCAACCCCGTACTCCTCTTCTCTTAGAAAAGACAACTAGTTATTTAGTTTTATTTATTTCTCACAAACGGAAATCGAACCCACACTTGTTAGAATCGGTCAAAGATGGAGAATAGAAGAATTTTAAGAATTTTAAGAACTTTTATTTTTAACGAATCTAAATCAAATTATAAATACAAAAGGAAAAAACAACCGCCTCGTCCGGGGTTTGAAGCCGGGACCTTCCGCTTTCCCGGGGACTGGTCTTACCACTGAGCTAACGAGACAGATGATTTTCCCTCTTGTATTTCTTAATTTGTAACTAGCCTACTAAGCCACGCTTGCTTTCAGCTGACATTAACCTGTAACGATAAAAGCGCACAAATATATTGTAAATTCAATTTTATTTATTTTTCCCGGACGGTAATCGAACCCCCTTCGCACTAAAAACTGAAGATCCCGTCTTCAAACCCCGGACGAGGCGGTTGTTTTTTTCCTCTTGTATTTATAATGTGATTTAGAATCCTTCAAAATAGAAGTTCTTAAAATTCTTGAAATTCTGTTAATATTTGATACTGTGAATAAAAACTATATATTATATATATATGTAAAAATATTAATTATAATTAAAAACTAATATTTAGTTTTTCGTGTTATACTATAATACATGAAATGCAAAAAAGAAAATACCATTACTATCAGACAGAATGCATGCAATTTACATGTGTTACGCTGGTGCCATTTGCAGTCACTTAAATACGTTCTTTCTCGTGGTCACACAAAAATGATAAAGTTCACCTGATTCCTCTATGTTATTTTGATTTCTTCATTACCCTTCATCTATATACATCTATATAATGTATTGTCATATATATATATGTATAATATGTGCTGCTTGATATTCTATTTCATGTGGGCACAATTGCGTGTGTCAAAAATTGTGCTTACGTTGGTGCCAACATTTAAAAAACCATGGGCGAAAAATTTCAAAAGTGAATTTCTACTGTATCTTTGGACGTTGGTAAAACATTTTTTATTAGTAATAATCCTAAATAATTAATTTAAAAACATTTATTTCGACGAAACCATTTATTTATTTATTATTAACAGTTCTCTCTCAAGAATAACTAAATAAAAGAAAGGACACAGAAGAGTGTTCCGATTGTTTTCCATTTAAATGTACACGGCGAGAAAAGGAAGGAAGGAAGGAAGAGAAAAAAAATAAAAAATAAATCAAACCTTCTTCTCTTTGAACATTTTACGAATAAGACACAAAATGTGAAAGCGAAGATTACATGCAACGAAATGGAATGGCAAATGATTTATTTTCATAAATAAGAGAGAATGGGCGGAGTTTTCTGATTTTACGCTCATAAAATGTTCCCGCGTTTTTATGAAAACACGATTTTCAGAAATTGTCCCAATGTTTTTCGCAGGAATTCTAATGTTTGTTAGTGTAATCCTATGATATATGAACAGCACATTTTTCTATTTACATTTGTTTTGCTCGAAAGAGATTAAGTGGGGGAATCTCATGCTGGATTGGGGGAATTTTATTTGACAGAAATTTTACATTTCCTTTTAGTGCGTTGTTCATTGCGAAATTTATGTTTTTCTTGCCAAATGGAGTTAGGGTTACCCAATGTACATTATTTTGAATAGTTTGAAAGGATTTTGAGGGATTTAATAAGATTTTGTCGTTCGGGTAATCCTACGTTCTCTCGATTTTTGTTTTTAACTCGTTATCTCAGTCACAGTACAATAATGCATAGCCAAGTTCATTTCCCCCATTCATGCAAAAGACAAAAGTATATGGGATTACCTCTTTCAGTCTAAAAAACACGGAAAATTTCCAATTTTGTTCACCTCTGTCTCTACTTATATTTATTTATACTTTGACTTGGTGCTTAGACCGAAAGAGACTGCTATATATAAGTTAGCCCAATTTCTGCAGTGTACTTCTATGAACATAGTCAGTCTATATTATACATTTCAGTGATTTAGTGTAAGGATGTACAGCATCGCAGGTCGCTCAGATTCCCTTAAGTGATCTGATATATTTTATTTCCTGAAGTAGATACAGCAAATATATATCATTTTTTAATTATGTACGAACAAAATTTGTAAAAAAAAGACAATTAGTAGATAATAGATAAGAATATAGAATATTGCAATATACGACAATATAGGATTTACGTTAACCCTCAGGAAGTGTCCAAATATGTAATGAATATGTATAGCAGACCCACGAAGAAGTTGCCCGATTTGTCTCGTTTTCTTCGAAATTAATTTTTCTTTTCTTTTTCAAAACCCGTCTGCAAAATTTCAACTCTCTAAGTGTACGCGTTCTCGAGGTATCGTGCGCGCACTGATAGAAAAAATCAGAATAAATTTAAATATTATGCGTTGGAGTGCGCGCGCGCATATGTGTGTGGGGGGGGGGGGGTGTGTTTGTGTTTGTGCGTGCGTGTTCGTCCGGGGCGTTTGTGTGCGTGTATGTGTGCCCTGCCATTGGATGTGTGAATGGGTTTGTCTGCCGGTGTGTGTGCGAGTTGTGTGGTTCTTTAATAATTAAAAAAAACGCAATGCTGGTAACCCGAATACTCGGAGGGTTTGTATATACCCATCAATAAGATGAATTTGATGCTTGTTGCTGCTTAAAAGAAGAAGAAGAAGAAGAAAAAGAGTTAATTATTTGTGAAAATGCCAAATGTGTTGTGAAGTGTGTAGTGTAAATTTCGGAATTTAAAAGTTGAATATCTCAGAAAGTATAAGTTCCGCTCAAAGATTATTTTCATATTCGTAAATTGTGAAGAAAATAGGAGAATAGCCGCGGATGTAAACTTGTTCCAAAAGACTTAAGTACTTACTGCTTAAAGTACATTTTCGTTACTTAAGACTTATTACTCAATACTTTTGAAATGCCCTACTTAGTACTTGAACATAAGTACTTGCTTCTATTTACTTGTACTTAAGACTTAGTTTTGTACTTAAGTGTACCAAGATTTTTACTTCAGTATTTCTGAGTGTATTAAGTACCTACAAATATCTAACTCTTTGTACGTAGAAAAGCAAACACAATCTCTAGTACAACTCCTTTTTTGTTGAGTTTTAAAGCACGCAAAGGACTGTCAAAACATGTGCCGCACTCACGCGTCAAGGCAGAGCCTTAGACAAACTAATAACAAACAAACAAGACTGGGCACGTAGAACTAAAACCAGTATCGTCTCGCTCGAATATAAAATCCACGATGCCTCGACTTGATGACATAACCAAGGGTAAGCAAGCAATACCTCGCTCCAATATAAAATCAACGACACCTCGACCTGATGTAGGGAAGGGCTCAATTTTTTCTTAGAAACTTCCTGGAATTTTTTTCCTTAGAATTTTTATGTATTATTGGAGGTGAGAATTGATGCTTAGGCGGACCTCCAATAGTTTTTATGAATGTAGCAATAAGACGTGAAAGTTTCAAAACTATAAATTGTAGCCACTGGTTACTATACATATCGACGTTGAAAACCATAAACGTCATAGCCGACCAAAATGAAACTTTTCACTAGAGCACAAAAACTTTTTCAAAATCAGAAGAAAAATCATAACTTGTAAACTATTTGTGATAGAAGTGCTATTTTAGGAAAGTTTTTTTATACAAATTACATCTACAATTTGCAATTATTAGAATTACGATAAAGTTAGTATAAGTATTTGTTTTTCCAGTTACAGCTTTTTTTTTTACGGACGTCACGAATGCTGTATCTGAATAGTTGTAATGTATGGAACGAAATCAATGTTAAATAACTTATAGCAACTGAAATGTTGTATCAAATATACCTTATTTATTTGTATGATATATGTGAGCTGTATCCAAGTTCTATATGTTGAAAACAAGATCTAACTTTTGATGTACAATAACACATAACAAGACATGTAGTTTAAATAAAAGGCTGTAGTTACTATTAAGTTTTTATTTAATACTCTTTTAACGTAGTAACACCGTATTCTGAGTTATCTATAAGTTAAAAAGAATAGATTAACTGCAATAACAAAATGCATTAGAAGCTATTTGTCATAATCAATAAGTCCTTGAAAATATAGTAACTTCGAACAATGTCGAGAGTTAGTAACAGAAGTCGTCATTTTACGATCTGCAAAAATGATGTAAGCCTCTCCAGCCGTCAAACGTAGGATGCTGTATATATTTCGCTTAATAGTTTGCAAACCTTCTTTTGCTTTAAGCGACATTTGTTTAAAAAGTAGCGGATTTTGACCCTATTACTGCAAATCAAGTCGTAGTTACCTGGAAAAGTACAGGCGTTTACAATGGCGTAAATTATTTTATTTTCATCGTAAAGATATGAGATCCAGACCATTCGACGCGATTTTTTTTTTGATTCAAATGGTGTATATAACGTATTTTTGATATTTTGGTTGGTTACGACGTTTATGCTTTCCAGCGTCGATATTATAGTTTTCAAAAGGTATTTATTTATTAATATCTATGAACTGAGCTCTATAAACTTCATTATATTACTGCCAACGTACAAAGATTCTAAAAATTAGTTTAAAAAGTACTTCAAAAAGTACTCAGTACTTTTTATAAACTTAGTACTTATTTACAAGTACTTTTCTTACATGCGGTACTTATACTTAAGCTGAAGTACTCAGGCCTAAGGTACTTGTACTTAAGTAATAAATAATAATTTAATATTTGTAATTCTAAATATATAAATACAATAAAATTTCATAATAACTAACAAAATAGCACAACAAAGAAGAATTCATATATATGCTAAATTTAAGCATCTATTTTACTAATTTATTACCTGTACATGACTTAATAGAAATCAAGTAAAATATTTACTCCAAAATAAAATTAAAAAATGATTTAAAGTAAATTTAAGATTTATATTTATACACATATACGTCACCAAATAATAACTAATTCTTTATAAGAATTGGAATTAGACTAGCATTTTTGTTTTGTTTTGCATTCAAAATTTATATTATATTAATTATTATTTATACATAAAAGTTTGTAAAGTAATTTAAAAGATCACCTGCCTTATTTATCCTCTGCTAACTTTCTAAAAATTAATCATTTCAATTTTCGGTCTAAAATCTGCAAGATATTAAGAAGTAAACAGGACAATTTTTTCTTTGCTTAAGAAATAGAAAAAATAGATCTGATTAACTATTCAAGCCACTTTTAAAATAGCAGGCCTATATTTAATTCACATAACACCAAACCATTTTCATTATCTCCGCACGGTTACGCAATATACGTCATAAGTCACGCATTGCATATTGTTTCAAGTTACAGATGTTCCTTGAAAATTATTATTCAATATAGAAATTCATACGTGTCAATTTAAAGGATTTGGAGACCAAAAACTATTAGTTATAAGAATGAGAGACTTTGACCATTGTCTGAATTTCTTCATTTCATTTACGACTCTCTGCAGTCAACTCATGTAAAATTTTAATCTAATGCAATTCATTGCAGTTCATTTTTCATTTTCACTCCTTCAAAGTTCTAAAACTTAAGTGTCAACGAAAGGATAAGGAGCGTGTGAGGTGTATGCAATTGAGTTTAATTAGAAAAGCAAAGTAATTCCCTTCTTCGTACTCCTTATGGTGGACGACAGAAATAAATCACCCTGTCAGAAGCACACGTCTAAAGTTCCCACTCATAATGGAAATTTAGTTATGAATAAATTAACATCGGATCGGAGCATTGTAACTTCCACATTCAAAGGTAAACTTATTTCATAACTATGTGCCACAGAGCCCGAACACCAGAGTCAACAGAACAGCCAGCCAAGAGGAGATAGTCCTTCTGTTATCCAATTTCGAAACCAACGTTTCGTATATTTTTCACGCTCCAAAATTTACCCACCCGTAGAACTTATCATGAGAAATGCGAGCATATATAGACATGGCTTCGCAATTTTGCTGAAGGTACTTTATAGACGTAATAATCTGCAAGAAAGGGTTCTTCTCGCTCTATATCTGCACAACAATATACTTAAGATATACGGGCGTATAAAAAATATTCTCGATTTTCACAAACTCATATCATGGATATGAGATAAAAGTATACATCCGAGAAAAACGATAAGGAGCTTGAGTCGATTGAAATTTTCATGTGATGGTCGGGGGCCGAAGAGAATTTCACCATAGTTATGCATGAAAAAGTAAACTTTAACCATAAATTCTAACAGGTATGATGATTCAGAGTTCTCAACATGTTCTCAGCTTGCAGATTTAGCTTCGTCTTCAGCCTGTATCACTTGTACTTATGTTCGAGGAATTTAATTAAGCCAAATAGTCTCAACTCTCAAAAACATTATATTTTGCGAATATTCCTGAATTTCAGGCATCGATAACAGGAAAAGTTTTTAATTGTCTCTTTCTTATCACAGCAATAATGAAATTTTACGGTTTAAGGGATATTTTCCTGAGGGCATTTAATTTTCACTGTTTTATGAATAATTTATATTTTTTCCACCCGAAAATACCTACCTAAACAAGCTTTCTTCTTGATGTCAACAATTGTTTATTGTTCGGATTTATTTGCTGATATCATTTTAATTGCAGAGATACGATCTGAAGAGCTCTGGATGTATTCAAATTTTCCACCTAAATGAAGGTAGTTAGATAGGCCGAACACTAGAAGGAACTAAATGTTGAAAACAAAATTCAATTTGAAAGTTGTTGCTATAAAAGTTACCGAGAATTTTTTTTTTTACATTTCATGTGCGGCCTATCTTTAAATGTGTTTGGAGTGGATAAGATTCCTATAGTTAATTGAATAAATGAAGTGTTTATTTCGCAAACGGCATTAATCAATTTGAATCGATGATAGGAAGGTAGGAAATAATTAATTAATCCAAACCATGAGTAAGTTGATATCTATAGTAATATACCTGTGTAAGTTGGTTCAATACTGAATCACTTGAACATCAATTGACGAATCAAATGAGAATTCTCCATGTAAATAATGAAATGGATTAAAATAGAGGTAGGATATATTTAGAGCTTCAATTATCCCCAACTTCAGCCGAGTTCTTAAGGGAAACCCGAAAAATTTTTACCCTATTGGATCTTTTGAAAATGAAATTAGAAAAAAAGTTTTTCCAATAATTGTGCATATAGTCATACTTATCTGAAGAAAGTGCACTGGACCCCAAAAAGAAAATAGTAGATCCTAAAAAACTGTAGCAGATCCCAAAAAGTGTAGTAGACTTTTAAATGGAATTTCACAGATGATTATAATTTCATTAGAAATCATAGCCGAACTTATTAAAGCTCGTTCGCAGCAATACATCTGCCTGTGCCTCAGACACGTTATCTTCATTTCAAAATAATTCACCGGTAAGCAAAATCCTAGGGGAATTGAAATATTTAATAATTTGGTGATGCAGAGTTCGGTTGATTATTTTTCAATATATTTTTTTTTTTTTCGGAAATAGGATCACGTTAATAAATGTCTGGTAAATTTCTTACCAGTACTATTGCATTCTTACCTTTCCCGAGCTCATCTAGAATACAATAACGGCAAGTACCTTATCCATTGACTTGTTTCCTTTTTAATATCTCGTCCAAAACTGATGACTCTCAAATCCTTTGTATGCCTTTTTATATTGTACCCTATGAAAATTTCTAAAATTACCATATCATTTTATCTTATAAGCAATTAAGTAAACACACAAAGTGAGAATTTCTTCTTAGAAATATCCGAGAGAACTTTCGGGTCAAATTATGAAAAAAACTTATTATAAATAGGTAGGTACTAGGTACGGGAAATATTATGAATTGCCCAAATGCTAGGAGTGGCTAGTACATTTAATCAGCCAATATAAAAGAAATTTAAGTGTAACAATTTAAGTTCAGATTGAACACAATTCAAATGTCATAAAGAGGCGCTGCTGGTTGATTTGTTGATTTGAATTGAGACCCCTCATATAGCGAGAAAAGCTTCAGCCCGACTACAAGAACTGCGAAAAAAACTACTACCAAGCCTAATCAAAACCTTTAAAATCTTATACATTCTGTACTACATACCAAGTATGCAGAGAGATCTTAAAATAATAATTTAAACCTAGGTATGGAGGTCTCGGCCTCTGCCCATGATTCTTACCATTCTGTTTATGTAACTTCTTTCCTCCTTCAAACAATATAGAAAATATTAGGCATCACATCAAAAACACCTACATCAACATGGTTACTAGGTCTTTTAGATCAATCCTTCGTAGTCTAATATCGGGAACTAGAGGAGTAAGAATAAACAGCCCTTTACCGCTTCCTCATATCAAGGGAACTTTTGACAATTCCTAATTGGAATGCCGAGATATTATAGAAGGAGTCAAAACCGTCATTTTGCAAATAAATAGTAGCAATGAGCCAAAACATCCAACATAGGAGAAGAATTAGTAGGAGCAGTCACCAGAGTGTCTCCAGGGAATGGTTCCATTCATTCTGTCATAATATCTAGTTGCCGATGATTTCCTATAAGAGCTAAGTAACTCGATAATTGACTTAGTTGTAATAATAGATTTATCGAATAATCTCCGATCTAATACAAATAGAATGGCTCAAATATAGTCCAAAACTGCTGCCAAACAATGTGTTGCCACAAAATAAAAGCGTAATTTACCAGTTCTATCTCTTGTGGAAGGAGTTGTAGAATCCTCAGAAGAAGTCACGGGAAACTCACTTGGAGTTGCCAGTTCGAAAAAGTCATTGAAAATGCTATGTAGCCATATTAAGGCTTAAGCCAAAAATAATTTTGTGGTTACATACACTTATATGTCATATGGCTCATTTTGACCTTCGTTTGACTCTTATGGTAGCCACAAAAAAATAAATAAAGGACTGATCAGCCTAGGTGTGTATACCTTCATAAGAGTAACTCGTGCTATGCGCGCAATTACCTCTAGAGCCTATTCCATTGCATCTGCTTATACTGAAGGAGGTCACATCCAGTACAAAAGCCAAATCTTATCACATCTGATAATATCGGAAAACCTTGCGAAATTTCTAGAGTATCCAATTTATCTCTCAGATAATGTTCCGGGACGTTACAAGTATAAAACACAATTCATGTTGATCAAAGGCCACCGTCAATAGTCGCATTCTGGAGTCTCTCTAAAATCTAAGTTAGAGCAGGTATCAGTCTATATGGGTGGAGTTCTAAGCCCTCACCTACCACATTTTATGCAGAATTTCACAGAATTCTTTACTAGTAAAATGACCAACAAAAGTATGCATGTAGTCTAAAAAATTATATCAGGCAGCCACCCAAAACCTTAGGATCGTACACCTTTGATATTAATTGGTATAATACTGATTTACAGTCTTGAAGTAACTAGCTGAAAAAAATAAGTTTCGAAAGCACAAGATCTTTAACATCAACGCGTTTACAGACAATCTATAACGGTTACGTCTTAATGCAAGTCATGCTTTCGGAACACAGACCTGAACTGTTACACTGGTAAAACATTTCTAGGGCTGGAAAAAGTGAAAAAAATGATAACATATTCGCAAATAGGGAATAAAAATACTTTTCATGTTCTGTAAGAGCAGGCCAGAACTAAGGCATATCACACTGAAATAAATATGGCCAATGTCAATATCGACCATTTAGAGATATAGATATCATTTGCAGGACGAAAGAGAAATACCCCGCATCGAAGATCCTCCTACAAAAATTTATTTAAAAGAGGATGTATACATATAAAATAATCGTATGTATGGAGGCTTAAATTCTGCCACAGTAACTATGTTTATTCGAAATTTATATGATATGATTAAAACCCTTATCTTATCTTCAAAAAAAATTAATTAGAAAATTTAAATATCCTCAAAAAGTATGACACTTTAATTACATCGCAATTGCTTAGAAGAGATAGATGATTCTTTATTTAGATAAAGGGAATCCACCATTGTTGAGGAAAATCTTAAAATCTCTGGCACTCATCTAATAGCGTGAATTTATCATTTCGAAGTTTTTTGCAATTCAAAACTTTTCCCTTTTATCCAATGATTTATGGTTAACTTTTTTCTCTTAATAAATTTATGAGTTATTATTTTTTTCTTTGCCTTTTACCCGAAAGTTTTCTATTCTGGTACTGGATGGATATTCTACAGCTACACTAACCATGCCGCTGTTCACTTAATCCCCATAAATCAAGAAATGAATGGAAAACGAATGCCCTTGGTCACTCGCTGTTTATCGCCTTGAATTAATGCGACATTTCTAAAGTTTTATTTTATTAAGTAAGTTAAAATGTTTTCGGTTATTCTTCAAAAAGTGACACACCGATGATGAGGGATTTAAAAAAAAAACCAAAAAATAAAAACTAACAACAAATCATCCAAATGGAAACTCAGCTCAATTCTGTTTTTTTTTTTTTTCAACTAAGGAAAAAATTAACTCTGTCTCTAAAAATTTGCGGTACAACTAGTACAAAACTGGCGTAATAATATCATAATAATCCGGATATCCGGATAACAAAAAACAAAATAAATAAGTACCTTGAATCTAATATTTCATTGTGTTTTATAATTTATTTATTTTTTATTCAAACATTTTAATTATGTACATTAATAATCAATAAATAGTAAAAGAAAATTGGTTATATGATTTAAATTTATTTCGTTTTTGAAAATGAATCTTTTAAAAAGATTATTGCATTGAAAATTTCAAAATTCAAATGAGTTCTAATTTTTATTTTAGTCAGGGCTACAATTTAAAATTGTAACATCCACTCCCAATGCGGCCCTGGTCAACACAATATTCATCACAGAGATATCATCACCCCACTCAAACAACAAGCCTATATAAGCGGGGCCATCGGCAAGGAATAGGCATTCCACTTTCTTTAGTCAGAGCATCCACATGGGTCCTGACTTTTTCCAAAGTAAATTAAATAAATAATAATAAAAGTTTTATATAAGCAAAGAAACCTTTTTGCACCTATACCAAAAATAGTTTTGCTATAAAATGTAAATATTGACTTTATTGTAAGAAGTGCATTGAATAATATATTACATCCTCTATGTAGTAATTGCGTTGCTCTACTCATCAACCTAGGTATAATTGAAGAAATTACCACTTCCAGTTATCGCTGTAGAGAATTTATAAATAAAGTTGTAGTGTTTCTTTGACTTTGAAACTCACTTCCATTTGCACTTTCTTCAGCTACTTCCTCGATGTCATCGTAGTAAGTTCTGTCATAAGCAGATAGATTCATTTTTCGAAAAATTTCTACTGCGAATGTAATTGGTACACCTTTTGATTTATAATAAAAATATTTATGGAATGTCGTATATTTCCTGCTTCTAAGAAGATTATTAATTTCATTACCATTTTATATTGACGTTTATCCATAAATTTTACATTAGGTTTGTTCTAAACTCGTCCAGCCTTTCAAATAGAAATGCATAAACACATTCAGCGGTCAGAAGTGTCGCTGAATTTTTACTTAATTCCTTTGCTGCTGGTATTATGACATCTAATAATTCCTTTAAACTTTTTTCTTAAATGGTTAAAAAATTAAATGTCGCATCCTTCACTGCTGGCTTACCTGTTATTTACGTCAACAAGTACATAATCATGCCATACGGACAACACAAAACGGGTACACCAGAATCTGGAGATATATATTTATCCATAATCAATGTATATAAAGGGCTTCCCAATAAGAGGTGTTATTTTAATTAGCCCGCTATTTCGGTAGATGTCACTTTTGGAGCTGTCATTTTTTGACATTTGACAAGTAGAAACTACGCCATTAACAAAAATGGAACGATACATGACTCAACAACGCATTGAAATTATTAAAATTCACTATAAAAATGGTGAAAATGTGGCAGAGACGGTTCGTAAAACTCGAACATTTTTGGGTCGTCGTGAAGCATCTTGTCGGACCGCAATACAGAAATTGGTAGAGAAATTGGAGCTGTCGGGATAAGTTAGTGATGTGAAGAATAAAACCCGTGCACGTCGCTCAAGAACAGCCGAGAATATTGCTGCTGTAGCCGAAAGTGTTGAAGAAAACCCAGGTTTGTCCATTCCTCGTCGTTCTTTGGAATTAGGCATTCCACAAACGCCATTACACCGTATTTTGCATAAAGATTTGGGTCTTAAGGCTTATAAAGTTCAGTTAACACAAGAACTCAAGCCGGCCGATCATCAACAACGTCGAGTCTTTGCTGATTGGGTCCTTGAAATGCATGAAAATGATCCGGAATTGCATCGAAAACTCATCTTGAGTGATGAGGCCCATTTCTACCTCGATGGCTTTGTCAACAAGCAAAATTGTCGCATCTGGGGCTAGGAAAACCCAAGAGTTATTGTTGAAAAGCCTCTCTATCCTCAACGTGTGACTGTTTGGTGCGGTTTATGGTCCCGCGGGGTCATTGGATCTTACTTTTTCGAAAATGAGGCTGGAGCAACAGTTACGGTGAATGGATTGCGCTATCGACAGATGATTAATGATTTTTTATGGCCGGAATTGGATGGTATTGATCTGGACAACGTTTACAAGCAACGAAACCATTGATATGTTACGGGAAAAGTTTCCGGACCGTGTTATCTCTCGAAGAGGTGATCACAATTGGCCACCGGGATCTTGTGACTTAACACCTTGTGACTTCTTCCTTTGGGGCCACGTGAAAGAGAAGGTCTTCGCCAATAGCCCAGCGTTGATGATTCAAGACCTCAAAGATGGAATTCGTGAGGCTATCGAGGACATAGGGCAGCCACTTTGCGATTTAGTTATGGAAAATTTCATGAAAAGGATATGGTCCAGTAGGCGTGGTCGTGGTGGTCATTTGGCTGATGTTATTTTCCATTATTAACGGCATACCTTCCTCTTTATAATTAAATAAAGATCCGATCATTTATCTCAAAAAATTGCATTTTTTTTTAATATCAAAATAACACCTCTTATTAGAAAACCCTTTACTACCTTTTTGGATGATTAGCTCAAAATTTCATTTATATATTTATTTAATTTTTAACCACACTCTTATCATTTACTTTTCAAATTAAAATGGCAAAAACCTTATAGTGCCTAGAACAGTGAATTTCGCGAAAATAAAAATAAATTCAGTACTTGGTAGGTTTTGTTATAAACTAGATGAAATTTTTAGGGTATACTCAGTTTGTTACTCCGTTTCTAACGCATAGAAATAATTATGGTAGAGCAAAATGGATTGGACACCCATGCGTAATATTAAAAGTTATTTTGTTTTTACATGTCCGCCTGTCCGCGCGATAACTCGAGAACGCGTTCACGTAGAAAGCTGAAATTTTGTAAACGGACTTTAAAAAATTAGTAAAATTAAGTTCGAAAATGAGACAAGTCGAGCTACTCCTTCGTGGGGTTGCCATACAGAAAGTTAGTGTTTCAATAGGACACTGCGTGAGAACGCGTCAACGTACAACGTTGAATTTTGTATACGACCTTTTCATTGAAAAAAAAAAGTAAAAATAATTTCATAAATGAGCTAAATTGGGCAACCCTTCCTTTTTGTTGCCATATAAAAATTTTGGTTTTGTACATATTTTGTGAAAACAGTTAGTTCTAGACGTTTTTTGTGTACTCAAAAGTTCTTAAGAATATGAAATGCTATGGAATTAGTTATAATAATTTTTACTATCCAACAAACCGTTCTAGAATTATATGCGAAACACCAATACGAAAATCAAGCTTGCACGGATGGGTGACCATACGATATTACATAGACCCAGTTTAGACAGGTCAGTCTCAGTATGCTGCCTCTACCGCACGAAATTTCTAGGTAGGGTGATGCTTCATCATTTCTGCCCACAACCACAATCTTACTAATAAGTTTTCGTGAGGCAGAGGTAGAATGCTGACCCGTCTAAACAGGGTTATACGAACATTCATCTAGAGAATCATAAGAACTGGTCTTAGACCAATTCTAGCTTTCTTAATTGTTTTATTTATAATTTGAAGAAAAAATCATCCACAAGGCAACTTTTTTCAAAAAAACCTTAATAAATAAATAAATAATAATAATAAATAAAACTGCCACTTAAGAAAGTAATTGTTCATTATAAAAATTATCGACCAATTGCAATCACGTCGATTCTTTCAAAGGTTTTTGAATCTATCATTAACTCAAAATTAGTGAAGTATCTAAAAACTAATCAACTCATGAACGATCGCCAATACGGCTTCCGAGCTGGACGCTCAACTGGAAACTTCATGACTTTTCTTACGGAACGTTGGAACCGTAGTCTTCACAATTTTGGTGAGTCTAAAATCGTTGCCCTACACTCAAAGAAAAAACTTGGTAAAATCAACCAAAATTACCTTATGAAAATGAGCCTATCAAGGAATATAGTAATATTAACCTATAGAAAATAGTTGAAGAGCAATAGTAAAGTTAACTAAGGTAATTGTTAGAGGAAGAAAAAAATGGTTAAGCAACCAGTATATTTGTCAATTTACAAAATACCTGTTGAGTAACTATATAATTGTAGAATATCCGATAACGCATGTTTAATCAACAATCTTACAGTTGGTTAACCATAGACATGTTTATCAACAGTCCGACTGTTAATCAACAATGTAATTGTTGATTTTCACAATATTTTTTTAGTATAAGAAAATGTTTTTCAACAGCACAGCATGTATTGTACGTATTGAAAAATACCTGCAAAGTAAGATAAGTGTTCGGAGGTTTTGTTTTTTAAATAAATAAAAAAGGAATTTAATTATAAAGCATTTATTTCTTTTTTAAGTTCACAAATTTAAAAATTTAAATTTTAAATTTTAAACTTTAATAACATTAAAATTTCTTAATATTAATTATGTATATAACTAAGCTTTACCTTATCTTTTATCGTTAATACTATCAGAAATATTTGGGTCTTACATAAGTGTTTCCATTTGGAGAAATGTAAGTATGAATCGGTGCAGAATAAAATGTTTTTATGTCAAAAATGAAGTAGTTATCTGTTTTTTCAACAACATGGAATGATTGAAAATGACCGGAAAAACTACCAAGTTTGTGCTCCACGCATATTACAAAAACACTTCCTTCATTGATTGCAAAATCAACAATTTGGTAAAGGTGCAAAGACTTAGAGAGGAGAAAGAAATCAGATTTGTAAAAAGTTCCATTAAAAACGATATTCGGAAAAGTAGTCAAAGAAGAAATCTGTGTACTCTTTTGAGTATTACATAGTTTCAGGAAATAAGGTTTTTTGTCTAATACCTGAGCACAAGTAATCTTAGGTGCTACGTATGCTTCCTGTAATCCGTTGTTGTTCATTATTCGGTGACTAAATTTTAATAGGCATTTGGTAGCGGCAGTATAAGACACGTTTTTGCGAGAATTGGTATTATTTGTGCAAATTTTAAGTTCACGGTGCTTTGATTCAAATCGAAAACTCCAAATAAATCTTAAAGGACCGCTTTTCTTTATAATTGTAGGATAATGTAGGAGAAAGTGAAATTTGGGCTTGAGAGTATTTCCAAAAAGTTTAATGTAATGGGAATTATGTTGCTTAATTTTAAATGTTAATTGACACAGACGATCTTCATCGAATTCGGTCATTAATATTAAATCTAAAATTTCCACTAAAAGTTTTAATAGTTTCCAATACTTGTTATGCGAGGGAATAAGATCTCCTAATATAAAGGGGTAAAAAATGGCAAAAGGTCCACATTTCTCTTGCAGACATATGGAGACGCAATGACAATAAATGTTGTAGTTTTATAGGAAGAGATACATTTCCAATTTCTGTTTCACCGTAGCTAAATAATTGTTTACGGTTATTTAATGTTTCCAACGATAATATTTTATTGGTCTCAATTAAATGATATAGGATTTGACAAACGTCATAATGACACACTCCTTCGAAAATGTCATGCATTATGTCTCCGGTAAAATTTTCAACTACGTGAAAAGAATCGATAGAATTGAATATGGAATATTCTCTTATTCCATTTAATTTTAATCTTTTAGCCGGATTATTTTCGGAATTGATATCTATTTCATAATTTTCTTTATCTCTATACTTATAAAGAACTTCTTCGCAGCCCGACCGTATTTCAGACTGATTGCATTTACAAATCCTGCAAGGAAAGTTAGCTTTGAAACCTTTCGAGTATCCCAAGATCGTATTTAAGCCTAGGTTATCACCAACGACTAAATTTAAAACAAAAAAGACATGAGTACTACTCTTACCCGTTTCTATGTAAAGACCATCCTTCTCAAGGGTTTTAATTTCTTCAACTAATGCATTTAATGACAAATCATTCCCGTAGCACTTATCGCTTGATTTAAATAATAAGGCTAGGAAAATATTTTCCAAAGACGAGAGACAATACTGGGGAAGAGTAGGGAAAGTATAATAAAACGCTGCAATAGATTGTGCACCAGCGTGTGAACCTAAGGCGTTGTTTATTTCAAAATCATCAAAGTAGAGAATGTATGGGATAACAACTTCATTATTCATATTTTCTACTTTACTTTTCCATAACTCTCCGTTAATTATATTTTTTATATTTGTGGAACTAGTAAGATCTTTCATGTTCTCTAATGTTTTATCTAAAACACCGGGAAGCTCGAAAAATCGTTTAAATTGAAATTTCAAAGGCATGATTGTGCCCTTGCTAATTTTGTGATCTAATAGAGGTGTATAGTTGATAATAACTGGACCTATTTCATTATTTATTTCAAATAGTTTTGGCTCAACATAACAGTTCTTCTCCTTCATAGTTTTGATAAATTTATGAAAAGTATTAAAATTCTTAAAAGGATTTTCAACAAAATTTAGAATTTTTGATATATCAGATTCCGCACCATAGATATCATCTGTTGAGGAAAATTTCCTTAATTCATTTGCTAAAGGTTGCAATAATTCATTTTGTATGTCACTAATAATACTATCAACATCATTTCTTGTTAAATTCGACTTACTATATAATTTACTTGTGAAATTTAAAAAAGTACACTCTAAATGATTTAAAACAGAAGTGATATCTTCACTTTTTACTTTTTTTTTTAAGACGTCATAAGGTACGCAGTCGTTAACGTTTTTTTCATTTATAACATTTTGCCTTGAAATATCTTCTTGCTGAGCTTTGACGTTATTGCATGAAACACTGTTTTTTAAATGCTTTTTATAAGCCCTCAAGGACTGAAAAGTATGTAAGCATTCTGTACACTTAAAATCATCAGTTGGACTAAGGCAATGAAAATATTTTAAATGCACAATAAGATCCTCTAGTGGAAAAGTTTTATCAGAATTTGAGGACAATGTACTAATACATCGGAAGCATCGAGGCATTTTAAAGTTTCTATGTGTTTCACTAATTTGTTAGTTATATGCATACAGCTCTATTTATTTGAATTGATAATATGATTATTAATCATGTTTGTACAGTGTATTTTAGGTACAGAATATAAAAGCATTGAATAACATGAAAGCAAATTAATGGAAGTCGTGTATTTGTAATATTTTTATGTAAGTTCGCTCAATAGACAAAAGATACTAGAACAGAGATTGTCTTCAGGTAAATGAATATCATAGAAGTACTTTTGTACAAAAATCCAAATATTTTCACACGATTTGGGATATTTTAAATTCAAAATATGAAAGCATTTAAAACAAGCATCTAACGTTGATAAAAAGTTATTAAATTTATATTTTATATTGTCATAAAGGACGAAAAATTCTTCACACTTAGAAATATCTTTACCCACTGCGATTATTAATGGTTGCAACTGCTCATCTCTGGTTCGTAAAAATTCTTTCAGATTTGAAATTTTATTTTCGATGTCACTTGAAGTCACCGCATGAATAAGGAAGCAATTTTGTGAATCCTTTATAGTTGATTTCAAAATAATTCGTTTCCCGCTGTCTTTTCTTTCATAGTGTTTAATATTCGGTGGCATGAGAGCATGTAGAAGTAACCCAACTATTACATCGCACGTATCTAGTAAACATAGGTTTTTGTGTATTAGAGTAAATTATGTAATATCAAAATGAATCACTTACCATTATCTGCACCGATTGAATTGAGCTGTAGTAAAAGGGCTATATTTTGTTTATCCTTAATTTTCTGATTGAAAATAGGAATTATTTTTGATTTGAAATGTTCCCATTTCCGGAAAAGCCCATATCCTTTTCCTTTAAAAAGGGTAGCAAAGTCTAGATCTATCTGCAAATATATGTGTTATATGTACAAACAAATACATTTTAAAATATATATATAGATAATTACTAAATTGAACCCTTCAGAATGCTTAAATAGAGGCCACTGCTTAAAAACCGAAGTACCACTTTCAGTCAATATGAATTGTCTCCGTGCATTGTATGCCTTCTTCCAGTTATTTTGAACTTCTTCCCAAGGAGAATTATTTATTCTGAGCCACGAAATGATATTTTCAATGTCTGTAAAAATATGTTACTTAAATTTTTGAAATATACTAACATTTAAACATTTTACCTTCATCAACAGCTGGATTTTCAGCGTCTGTGGAAGAAAGAACGGGTGGCGGAGGAGATGTCAAGGGGGTTGAAGTCTTGCGCGTGCAACCAAGTCCTAACTTTGATAATCGTTTAGTATTGTTATAGTACTTGTCGTACAAACGTCCGGAAGGATTTTGCTTTGGTCCACTTCGATTATAATAAATACACTATTTTTGAATATAGAAAACGTATTATCATTCCGAAAGTATAAAATTACATAAAACTTTTACCTTATTATCCTTAAAAGCTTTCTCAATTTCGGCGGACACTTTTTCAAAAATTGTTCGAGTAATCTTTAAGCCATTTTGAATATACCATGTAACTATTGCATCTACTAATATTTTTCTAGCTGCATCATCAAGTCGCTTATTTTCTCTTTGGTGGCACAAGACGTACTCTCCTCCAGGAAAATTTTTGACTGTTTTAATTAAGTCCTGTATATATTATATAAAACAAATTTTTAATATTATACTATATTGCTGAAAACTACACTTACAAAATCATCAATGCTTGCACAAGAGCTACGATTTTCAACCGAAGAAGATGATATTCCAGAGCAACTCTGTTGTTCCAACCAATATTTGACATATGAATGAAATTCTGTGTTAGTGGACGCTGTATCACATGACTGCGGGGCGTTAAACCCCTATAGAAAAAATTATTTTACATATTATTAAATAACATGTATTTATTTATAATAATATTTACCTTTTCAATCCTCCAAGCGAGAAGTTTCTTACGAAATTCTATTTTGCTTCCAATTTTATAATTGTGAAATATTTCCGTCAAGTCCGACTCTGTTATATCTTTAAGGTCACTAATTGTAATATTATGAACTGAAATTAATGACAAAAGCTCGATAAAGTGCACTTCTAGTACAGAGTATATTTTTACGCCTGAATAACTCTGTTTGCATCACTTAATACGAAAAGTAATATGTATGTAGGTATAATTAACAAGATCCATTTAAATTGGTACATCGCATAATTGCATAGTTTTCAAACGGATTCTGTATCATAGCATATAAAATAATAAAAGTTTTAAATGAAAATATATGTGCATAGCTATTTATCCGCCCCTTTTTAACTAAAAAACAGTTTACAAATTACTTAGCACAATTTTTTCACATTGTTAGAAATGAAATACATATGGTAAAGGCGCAATATTAACAGAGATAACTAATAAAATAAAAAGTTTTTTTCCTTAATTGCATAAGCCTACAAATTTTATATTTAAAAAAAGACAAAACAATATTTACACATGAAATCCGGGAAAATTTCTTCAAAACCCCAACTTTTCAACAATTCTTTCAGTTCGGAATCACGTTCAGTCGGAGTTTGAATTACTTCATTCACATCCAGCACTAAAATTCCATTATCGTCTACAACTCCACTTAAATTACTGTCATTTAAATTGGGAATAATTAACAAATTTGGCTCATTTGCCATTGCAAAAATATTAAAAATTCACCGAAAATACTAAGGAGAAACTCACTCACAATCACTGCACGTTCACTCTGGTCAAGCGATGCCACTAGAATAATGCAATGCATAACGGTCAATAGACGACTATTTATCTATAAAAACTACCAAATAGTAAATCCAAACAAGAATTCTAGGATAAATAACTATTATGATGGTTTGATTACAATTCATTGGTGATTTTATACAAATTCATGGTTAAAATTACTATTTTCCATTGTTATGCAACAATTTCTCATGTAACTTATTAAGTTTTTTACTATTTTCATTGTTATTGCAAAATATTCTTTCGACAAGTTTAACTTGGTTGATTTAACTATTGTGGAATAGTTAATATCAAAGGAAACGTTGTTTAATTTAACTAAAATTGCAAAATTGTTAGCGAACAATTTATTTTCGATGTTTTAACCAATGATTTTTCTCTGAGTGTAGATATTGCAAAGTCCTTTGATAGAGTCTGGCATCCAGCCCTTTTAGCTAAACTTAAGGCACTTGGTCTCTTCCCTCCTCTTCTATTATGGATTGAAAGCTACCTATCAAGTCGCCAAATACGTGTTATATTAGAATAGAATAGAATAGAAAAGGTGTACCTCAAGGCTCTGCTATCTCTCCAACTCCCTTTTTTAATTTCCCTTACTTTCAATCCCATCCATAGCTTCGCTGATGACAATACCCTTTTGATTTCGCTTACTCCTTGGACACTCTTACGAACTGCAGAGGGAATACTACACCTGTCAACCGAGATTGCATCATTAGATAATTGAATAATGATCCTGACAATATCCTCGCTTGGGGCAAAGTGAATTGCGTCAAATTCAATGCATTTAAAACCCAAAGCTGTCTCATCTTATTAAAACAAGACCATAACTTAACCACACCCGTTTCTTTTGATGGAGTATTAATTTCTGACTCACCGTCACTAAGCATTCTTGGTATTAATATTTCCAGTAAGTTAAACTGGACAGATCACATCTTCTCTGTTGCCAAAGAAGCATCGAAATGTCTTGGATTTCTGAAAAGGTGTACGAAATATTTCATCCCGTCAAATCTATCGCTTCTCTACAAGTCCTACATTAGACCAAGAATGGAATACAAGTCCCATGTCTAGGAAACGGTGGAAACTTTACAGGAACTTATAGTTCATGAAACTTCGGATATAAAACCACAAAAGATTTTAAAGAAATATCCTCTATTAGGGATTCTAAAAAAAAAAGTGGATGTAGTCGACATACTGTACGCACACAACAACAAATTAAATTCGTAAGATAACAGCTTCGATGGAAAAAAGAGATTGCTCTGTAAGAAAACTCGCTGACCCGCTCAGTGACTCACGTATTTTCTTTAAATTAACATGAACAAGACAATGGACAACTACCCCAGTACTATGAGGTATAAAGATTCTGCTACTGATAATTCATTACATTTAGAAAAACATTGATAAGTCTGCAAACAAATTTGCGATCTTTATAAAACAAGCATATGGTTTAAAACCTTTCACACCCACAAGCTAATATTAGTTTACAAAAATATGGAATAAAGCAAAAAATCTTAACAAAAAATTTCGAATAATTTTAAGACATAAAATCCATTTGGATCAACATATAAAAATTTATTTAAAAATTATTCATTGCGAAAAGGGAAAATTCTGGCAATTATTGAACCTCTCCCCCAAGACATAAATATCCTAAACAGCTTTCCTTAATTAAAACCCATAAAATGTTAAATTTCAAAGATTTATATTTCATTGCCACTTAAAGTTAATTTAGATTTCACAGGACTCCCTGCCATAAAGAAAATCATATTTTGCAACAAAATTTTACTGCTCCCGGACATTGAACGATTGCCAGTGAGTGGGAGTATAGACTAAATGCAAAGGGACAAACAATTTTCATGGTATACTATGTATAATAAGTATGTCCTTGTCAGGGGATACATTTCACAGATGAGATTGCCAGTATAGGTGCATACCTAAACACTTTAGAGAAGGAGGTACATAGATATGAATTTGTAATATATAAAACGAACCCCCTATCAACCTTTTTATGGTTATTCCAAGCAAATGGTCACGAGAAAATTAAAATCTACGAGAAATGAAATCGAAAAACTAAAGGGAAAACTTTTAATTAAATGAGGAACTAAGATCTTCCGTTCTGTTCGAGATGGGGTTAAAGTTTTCTAATTTTCTCATGTCCTGAGCTATAATTAGTCTAAAAGAACTCTGGTCTAGAGTTTTATCTAGATATTGAAGATATTTCTTAAAGACTAAAGTGAAATCGATTCCCAGGTAGTATGAAACCGATAAAATGTGTACCTTCATAAAATAGGGGTACAAATTCCTTAGAGGAATATAAAGGGGGCGCTTTCTAAGTAGTTAAATAATAAGTAGTTGCAGTTCTTAAAAAACTTCTGCTCATTTATTTTGGTTGTACAGATTGTATATAGCTTAATGAAGAAGTCATTTCGAAAAACTGATTTCAGAAATGGATCGAATAACAACAACAGTATTAAAAAAGTGATTCAAGTTTGTTTTTTTTTTTTTGCTGGACATAATCTGGGCCTCAACGTTTAACTAGCTATCCTGTTAGTATGTACTTTGAGGGAAGCAAAATGTTAAGAAAGTATCCAAACTTTCCAGCAAAAAAATATCAAATTATTTGGAAAAATAACCGCCGAGGTTTTAGAAAATTTATTAATATATTTCCGTAGCCATTGTCTTGTTTTAGCGCTACAATTTGTCTTTTAGCTTAAATTAAGTCTTTTTCAGATTATATCTTTCATTCTATTGGCACCAAATTTATGGCTAAACTTTGAGCTTGATTCTACACTTTTGCATTCTGTAGTGTTACTTTAGATTAGAGGGGTATAGACGTAGGCTAGGTTAGAGGAGTGTTTCCAAGAACCTATATCACTTAAACTATCCCTTGTGTCCCATAGATTCATTCATGGGAATCTATCCTGCTGGCAACAACCCTAGATCCTTCTTCATTCTCTAAGGCAACTCAGGATGCTGCCATGCTCTTTACCTTGTAGCTCACCTAGCTTCGAGAAGCAGTAACTACCAAGTATCCGGCCTCCTACTCGTAAAGTACATGTTGAAATGACTCTAGACGCAGTCTCCTATAGCATGGTAGCCTATGACACAATGGCCGCTTCCTTACTAATTTTCTGGTGTTGCCTCTAATCCTGCTCAGCAGTTTCAATATTTTTCGCCTATTGTACATAGGCCATAATTGCATCGAAATACAACAGATGCCCCGATTGGCTCACCGATGGTTAGCCTTAACGTAACTATCGGTGATGATGTCGCCTTTTAAAGTCCCGATTGGGATTCTCAAATACGATAATATATTTGAGATATCTATTTCGGAATCATTTTTGCTAGCTGATTCCATATCTCATTACCTTCGATATTTCTATCACCAGGTACCCAGCATAGGTCACCATGTAGAAATCTATACTAGGCTATCTTTGGAAAAATACACACGCTTTGATTTTATCACTACATCATCTAAAGTCTTAATGGCAGCAGTATTGCTAGGTGAATCGCCACCAATTCTACCTGAAAGCACCACATTTGCGAGGCAATCTTTATGATTCGTTTCAGTGCCAGATGCTGAAGTACAGTCTCGCTTCTGTACCTGTACTTGTCTTCGACCTATCTGTAATAATAGCGATGTCTTCTATTCAAATTCTTCATTCCCCTGGCAGTCTCTTCTAGTAGGTATCAATATATTGGAATCTCCTCTAAAGGTTAAGGCAGGGATTTGAGAGTCTATTACTACTTACTACATTTTCAACAGTGCAGTCCAAAGGAATATTGAAATACCTACAGTTCCGCTCTTTCCAACAACCTATTACTTTAAGCCTGACCGCACTGGCAGTCGCTGTATTTGTACAGTAGAGTTCCATTGGCAATAGATCGAGCATTATCTCCGTGGGCGTAAAACGTAGGTACCCAGTGACCGCCAGGTACGCCCTTCTGTAGATTTTCGACAACTCATCCAGATTATATTTCTTCTTAAAGGTCATCCACCAGACTATGGGCCCGTAGCATAATATTGGTCTTCCTATGAATTTGTACATCCATCGAATCACTTAGGGTTTAAGACCCCAGATAATGCCAAAAAGGCCACACTAGCTTTTCTCACGCATTCTCTCAGCTTCGATTGTAGTATGACACCTACATTCCTAGTCTCTCTGGATATGGTTAAGCTGATATTACCCAACCTTGGTAGTCTAAACTCTTGTATTAGCCTTATCCTAGTCAAAAATACCATCTTTGTTTTAGTGAGACTTACACTCTGCCCTATTAGTAACCCAGCTATTAAGCGTCGTAAACAACGCATATTCGAAACTTTTGCGAATAGATGACATGAGATTGCCAGGTACCAGGATAATTTGGACATCCACATAAGCACCTATCGTGAAACCATCCTCCTCTAATGTATTAATAATTTCTTGCATGACCAGTATCCAAAGGAGTGGTGATAGTGGTGATAGCACCCAGCCCTGTGGTGTACACCTGCGTACTACCCTTTTTCCACTACGCCCTCTGATCATAAATTTATCTTCCTGCTATGGAGCATAGAAATTACCCAGTCACATATCTTCTTTCTTCCCCAGATGCTGATAAATGACTTACGTTTTAACATTATTGAAAGCCCTCTCGACATCAAGGAAAATACCCAGTGTAAATTTCTTGTGTATCAGAGACCTTTCAATAACCGAAACCCCTGTATGATATTCAAGGAAATTGTTACTCATTACATGTCCCAGTACCAGTACTTATACTGGATATAAATTTACCAATAAAAGTGAGTATCTTTTAATGATACTTAAAATGTTTTGACGAAAACTGGTACTGGTATATACCAGTATGCCACAGTATTTGCCAGTACATATTAGTACTTCCCAATACTTTCCAAGACTCGCCAGTACTTCCCAGTAATCGCCAGTACTTACCAGAATTACCAGTTTTGAAAAAAATAAAAAAAACATATGATATGAGACGGACTTGAAAGACTACTATGTAGGTTATGTATGATTATGTGAAATTGAATTCATTGACTTAATGGAAATTTGTTGTGTTCATCATTTATGCGTCTTAACATTTATAGTAAACTAGAAAATACTTAAAGGGTGAAAATTTACTGGTAATTACAAGTTAAGTACCAGTAGAGTACTTGTGTGTAGTGGGAAGTACTGGGAGATACTGGAAAGTACTGGAAAAGTTCTAGAAAAGTACTGGCACTAGCCATTACCAATATTTTTACTGGTATTGCTAAATTTTGGACTAAATATTTTTTTTAGTATGAGTACTGGTACTTAACTTATACTGGGGGACTTTAAAATCATACAACTCTGACCTGTGATATAGGGAAATATAGGCCAAATCCTTCTTATATACATAAGATTACAGTTATAAATACAAAATCCGTCAAAACCCAATTTTACTAGGAAATCCTACTTTTAACTCAGTTAAATCTCAAATTAACGGAATGGAATTGATACTACTAGTATTTAACTAAAGATTATTTAGTTAATTCTGATTCTGGCAGAATTCCCGCACAGTTAAATCTATAACTGACTGGCTGCTCTTAGTAAAAAAAAAACTTTTATTACTCTTTTGCATATTATACAAACTACTTATTGCAACAAGGCATGCATTTATATGACATTTCGAATTGGAAAAACTTCTTTATAAAAAAAAAAAACATCGTTTTTAAATACAACTGTTTTTGGCAAGTGCAGCAGACAAGGCCTGCTCGTCTGGCTCCTTTCTTTGCAGCAGTCTCAAGAGAAATTTCATGATCCTGTGGCATATGTTCTGCAGTGCAGGAAACTGCAGAGCATACATCGAAGTCAAATATGAAAGAAATATTGAATATTTGTTTATTAAATTTTAATGAACCTACCTGCAATATAGGTGATTCAAAACTCAATCCTTTGTACCAATTTTATACAGTCGACTTCATTTTATCGGCCCGTTTCTTCAAATTTTGCTCGCCCCTTTTTTCTAGCTAAAGAGATATTTGACGATGTACCAACTATCATCACATCACCTACTTCTTACTCTCCATGATCCCGCGTCCTGCATCTAACATCTTATCTATGATTTTCTGAAAATCATCCTCATCGCAGATGATCGCTTGATTCCTGAATGAAGGGATCCATTTTTCATAAATTGTACAAAGCGAAAGCCCTTTGACCAATTGGTGGGATGATTATCTTTCATCTATGGAGCCAAAATATTTTCTATGTCCGATTGGCTTTTTCAACAGAACCCTAATTCTGGCTATGTCGCAGCTTCCCATGAACAATCTTTAACTCCGACCAGTATGTAAATAGAATTTACAACCTCTCTTCCGTTGTCAGAGTGTAAAATACAAGGCTCGCCTAATGTCAAGAATATGTCAGTTCAGCTCTCTTACTCAGCAACTCTCGCAGAAAAAAGAAATTTTATTAAATGGTCTTAAAACTCTTCATCTGCCTGAGATTGCATGTCAATTAGGTGTACGGCTGCTGACGAATTCTTATTTCTGAGTGGAGAATAGATTTAGAAACAAAACCTTTAGTCTTTTTGTTCTTTTTTCGTTTTTGCTGACACACATCTAGAGAAAAATATTTATCATTTCGACCGATCCATTTTCAGTCTGTCTTGGACGCTATGACCCACAGCCACATTCGCATTTTCAATAACATCGAATATTTCTTCGGCTGGCAAATAATACTTGGTTCATCTTTTGAGATAAGGTTTTTCACTCCACCCATTTTTCAAGTCTCATCGGTATTGTCAAGGCGTTTTCTTTTCAATTTTTTATTTTGAATAAATGTGATAAATTCACTGTCTGATAGCGCAGTACGTATTTTGTCCCTGCTAGTCAACTACAAGTGGATAACTGAAAGCAAAATTAATGTTTCTCTACGCTGTTTTAGGATTCTAACTAAACGATTACCAGCCAAACAAAACTAAAATCAGGTGCAAAGTAGGTATACAAGTTTCTGTTCAAAATAATTTGTTGGTACTATCTCACGATTTATTTTATCCAGGAATGACAAAGAATTATGCACATCGGTAAAATTAGTTTACCCTCCATAGAACATTATTGGAAAATAAGTGAACTTTATCATTTCGACTTTTGGAGGAAGAGAATGTCTAGAAATCGTTTTCACTTAAATTTGTGATTTCTGCATTTTTATAATAATGAAGAACAAGGTGATAATCGATTACTCAAGATCAATCCAATATCCCAACACTTCAACGAAACTATGGACCACATCTATAAACTGAGGAGGAAATTGTGTATTGACGAAGCCATAGTTCTTTGGCGAGAAAGGTTGGTTTTTCGGTAATACATAAAAAACAAATGCCACAAGTACGGCATCAAACTCTGTGAGCTTTGCGAATTTATGCGGGTAGATATGATGACCTAAGTGGACGAAGTCATACTTCAAATGTTGTTTTGGCTCTGATGGATGGTTTCATGAATCGAGGTCATGAGCTTTATATGGATAACTAATATAATTATGTTGAGCTCGTGAAAACTCTCATGAGTAAATTAACATATGTATGCGGTACGTTAAGATTCGATCGAAAGGGAAATCCAGAAAATTTGGTAAAAAAAAAACTGAAACGAGGAGAATCTGAATGAGTGAGATCAGGATCCATTATGGTCAAAAAATGGAAAGATAAGCGTGATGTGCTGACTATATCCAACATGCTTATAGGCGAAATGGTTCAAGTGAAGAACAAAAAAGGAAAAATTTCGACTAAACCAGAGATTATACTTTGGGAATGGTAGGTGTTGATCGCGCTGACCAACGTATGCCCTACTATTCATTCCTCAGGAAAACCATCCATTGGTACAAGAAAATGGCCCTACACTACTTCGAAATCTTCGTACAGAATGCATACATTTTCTATAACCAAAGAAATTTAGGGAATAAAATGATGACGCTGCTTAAATATAGGGAATCAGTTATTATGCATTAACTTAATGGCGACGGCAGCAATGCAGGAGAAAGCTACACCTATAATATAAATACAGCTGATTTTCATTACTTAGAACATCTTCCTCCCACAGAAAAAAAAAGGATGTAAAGCCATGTCGAATGTGTACAAAACAAGAGCAACGCAAGAAAACTTGGTATTTTTGTCCAGTGTGCCCCAACAAGCCAGTCCTTTGCGTTGATCCTTGTTTTAAAGCTCATCATACACAGCAAGAACAATAAAAATATTTTTAAATTTTAGTAAAGCATTCACATATATATATAATTATTATGTTATAATTTAATCGTCTAAGTTAAAAAAAAAAAAAACGGATAATTTACATGTTTTCTGCACTATATATACATTTTTCATTCATCCTTTCTAATAATTCCCAACTCAAATGGCCATTTGTAAACAATCTAAAATAGTAGCACACACTACGGGATATCTCGTAGTCGGCAGTTATGGTACATACGCTTACTACATACAAGATATCTCGTAGTTGGCAGTGAATGGGTTAAAGATTGTAGACCTAAAGATAGTAAAACCCGAGTCTGATGAAAACTAGGTACTTTTTTGTGGAGGAACTATCATCAAAAATCTCTTTACTATTACATTATTCTTATGTAGGTTCTTAATATAAAAAATAAATTGTTTTTAGTATCGGTACACCGTAAAACCGAACTGAGGTGGAAGAATAAATAATATTTCTGTATGTTCCTTTACTTAAATAAATTACATATAATTCCTGAACTTACCTTATTATTTACGTACCGATTGTACAAAGTTATTATTATTATTATTACTTATATAATCAAAACAGTGCACATTAAGAATATATCTTTTAAGAGTACATGCTCTAAGTTATGAGTTATATACTATAGCAATAAAACCAAAAAGTTCTAAAAGGAAAAAATAAAAGCAAACTAAATAATAAATTGTACAGATTAACAAACAACAAACAATAAAAATTTATCAAGTAAAAATGATAGATGGAAATACAGTAATAAGAATCAAGAAAAAAATATAAAAAAGAATAAAATAAGAAGAAAAAAGAAAATATAAAAGATAAAACAGTGATCAGTAGTAGTAGAAATTAAACACTAGTAGTAAGATGAGTGAAACTGATACGTTTAAATCTGTCAAAGGTGCCCGAATATAAGGAGTTCCTCAGATTAATCAGTAAAGAGTTCTAAATACTGATTGCTTGGACGAAAAATTGTCGATCGTTCATTAGAAATCTACTGCGAGGTGGTATAAGAGTTAGTGTTCTACTTGATCTATCTATTGAAGTGCAAGACGTTAAATAAATAGTCCGAACACTGAAATTTTATGACCTTAGATTGTAAGGATACTGTCCCAAAATTTAAGATACCGCTAAAGAGAGCAGCCAAATAGAGTGTCAGCAAAAGGTGAAACATTGGTCATAGCGCCGAAGTCTAAAAATATAACTAATGATGGAATTGAAAGAGATCAAAAGCTTCCTCTCCGAGATACTATCGCGCCCATTGTAAATTTCACAGCCATATAACAAAATCGATACAAGTAAAACTTGTGCTAGTTTTAACCGAGTTAATAAGGAAGTGACGTCGCTAAAAGCCCAAAGGCGTCGAAGCCCATAATAAATTTTCCTAACCACAGAATTTTCATGGTCACTCCGAGTCAATCAATTATTAAATAGAGGAATTACTACACCATTTATATGAACTGGAGACAAATCGGAGCAATCAGTGCCTAGTCTACTTATAATTAAACATTTTAATTTACTTGCATTCAATTTGAGTACATTGAATGCTGTCCATTTAGCAAGTACATTGAGATCGTCATTAACAGAGCAAATTCTATCCTCAGACAAACCAATAGGTCTAGAAAAAACTAGCTGCACGTCGTCCTCATGTAGATGAGACTTACAGTTTTTAATAAGCGTAAATAAATCATTTATGTACAACGAAAATAATAGACGACTTAAAACTGAACCCTGTGGAACGCCTGCCAACATAGGGAGAAAGTTAGAGTAACTTCCATTAATATATACAGATTGGAATCTGTCCCTTAAATAGCTGGCAATTAGCTTAGATTCCAGGGATAAAAAATTGAAGTATTTAACTAGCTTTATACATAAGCGATCATGATTAAAAGTTTCAAAAGCTTTGGAGAAGCCCAATAAAAGCAAAAAACTTAATGCAATCCCTGTTAATGGCAGGTAGAATATCCTCTGAAACTTTTAGCAGAGCAATAATGCAGCTATGCTTAGTTCTAAATCCTGACTGACAGCAATTCAATAAATACTTATTCCGAACATGATCAGTAATTTGTGTAGGCATAATCTTTTCGGTGACCTTGGAGAAGAACGGTAAGGGACTTATTGGTCTGTATTAGTAGTCATTTAAACCACTAAACTTACCAATTTACTAAAAAATGTAAATGAAAAGTATATGGAATGACAGTTGTGAATCAGTCAAATATATATATACTGGGTGGCGCAAAAGTACTGATACTATAGAAATTACTTATATTTTTTTTTATATGACAACTCCTGTCATTCTGATATTGAAAATTGTCTAGTAAACAAATGTAAAATTACCGAAAATAAACGCGGACCGCTATACTCCCCAAGAACGTGGAATAATCATGTCAGTGCGATGCTTTGCCACACACCTCGAAGCAACTGGCGCAACATTGGATAGACCTAAGTCTGGCAAACTAAGAGCAGGCCGTTCAGCCGAAAATATCGATCTGTGCGCGAAGATGTGGAAGAGTGTCCAGAAACACCAACAAGGCGACATGGCATGGCATGCAATTGAGCATTTCCAGGCGGACTCTGCAGCGTATTTTGGTCAAAGACTTGAAGATGCTTCCGTATAAAACTTGACTTGACTCATCAGCTGCTGCCTACGGTCCACCGAGCTCGTCTAGAGTATAGCCAACACGTCATAAACCTCAACCTTAAAGAGGATGATTTTTTTTTTTCAAAATTGGTTATGAGTGACGAAGCGCATTTCCATCTTTCGGGGCATGTCAATAAGCAGAATACTCATTTCTGGGGCACTAAAAATTCGCGCATTATTCAAGAAACATCCTTACACCCACTAAAAGTTACTTTATGGTGTGGCTTCTGTGCTGAAAAGTGATCGGACCCTATTTTTACGAAGACGCTGCAGGCAATGCGATAACTGTCACTGGTGAGTACTACAGAACCATGTTACGTGAGTTCTAGATACCCAGATTGGATGAATTGGGGCTGGAGCACATCTAGTTCCAACTAGACGGCGCCACGGCACACACAGCGTGCGACACTATGGACTTACTGAAGGACGCTTTTCCAGGCCGTGTTATCTCTCGTTTTGGCGATTTGCCTTGTCCTGCAAGATCACCCGATCTTACCTGTCCAGACTTCTTTCTGTAGGGTTATTTGAAATCACTGGTGTATATGAACAAGCCACATACTCTCGCAGCCCTAAAAGAAGACATTTATCAAGAAATAAGGAAGATATCGCAGGAAGTGTTACGGCAAGTTATGGAAAATGTCATAAATAGGGCTGAAATTTTCATCAATTCTGAAGGTCACCATCATCTTCAAATCTTAATGCGACGAAATTTCATGGCACAAATGTACATATATAAAAAACTAAATCTAGTTTTCTAATTTAGAAAAGAAGTTGTAGCTGAAACAAATAGGGTCATTACTTTTGCTCCAACCAGTATATATCATATATTGAGAAAATGTAGGCTATGGTTCAAAGTTCTTGTAAAACACTTAATTTTCTCAGTAGGAAATTGTCCTATAAGAAAAAATACTGACAGTATGAGTACTGACAAAGATTGCTTAAATTTTCTACGAATGTATTATAATTTATTTTCCTTTAATTCTGCAACATGCTCACGACTTTCTAATGTGCGTATATTTTCACTGAAGGTTTTTTTGCGAATAATTAGTACGATCTCGTGATATTTTGGTAAGAGTACCTACTGATGCTCCATAATTTAGTAAGATATAAAATATAATGGGTTGAAATTATCTGCCTCCTATCACCACAGTAAGCAAAAGCTAGCATATACTGGGCCACCAAACCCTTATACGGAAAGAGAAATACAATACCATATTTACATACAGAGTTCAAAGATTAAGTCTAGATTGAGTTGAGATTTCGACTCCTGTATTTAAGTACGCAGAATTGAAAGATTGAGTTATGAACGGATCTTAATATAATTGAAATGAGAGTTAAACATAAAATCTTATTTATGGGGTTTCTTTGTGATAGATCCATAAAATTTTGGAACTTCTGTCGAAATAAGCAGAATAAACTCACAATAAATAAATCATTACAAAACTTTCGGGTGAACAGCAAACAAAATAAATCCTAGCTGTTAGCTGCCAACTCGACTACTCAATCCGCGTTTATAGGACACCATTTCGACTCGACTACGACAGCAGATCCTCAATCCATTTTCAATTGAAACCGCGTATACATGGAGTTGAACCCGGGTTGAACCATACATGTAAACATAGAGCACCATAATCATCTCAGATCCGCTATTATCTATTATCTAATTTGCAATTTATTTGCAACTCGAAGAACAGGTTAACACAAACGACTCTTACATTTTTATATTGTTTCCGTAAGCAATGCAATAGCTGAAAGAAAAATGACTTGTAATAGATTAACTAACGATTCTGTTAATTCTGTTGTTCGAATATAGGCTTTAAATTCTTTGTCTAAGAAATAAAGGGCTTTGCAATAAGAGGTGTTATTTTGATATTAAAAAAAAAATTCCATTTTTTGCGATAAATGATCGGATCTTTATTTCATTATAAAGAGGAAGGTATGCCGTTAATAATGGAAAATAACATCAGCCAAATGATCACCACAACCACGCCTACAGGACCATATCCTTTTCATAAAATTTTCCATAACCAAATCGCAAAGTGGCTGCCCTATGTCCTCGATAGTCTCACGAATTCCATCTTTGAGGTCTTGAATCGACGCTGGGCTGTTAGCGTAGACCTTCTCTTTCATGTGGCCCCAAAGGAAGAAGTCGCAAGGTGTTAAGTCACAAGATCTCGGTGGCCAATTGTGATCACCTCTTCGAGAGATAACACGGTCCGGAAACTTTTCCCATAAAAAATCAATGGTTTCGTTGCTTGTATGCAGGGCCTGAGAGAGGATATGGGGGCCACGGGCAACCACAAAAATGGGGCCCCCTCCGTCTTAAAATCATTAAAATATGTCAACCAAATAAATAAAACATAAAAAAGCTTATTTTTTTATTTTTTATTAAACATTTTTGAATTTTATTTAAATAAATCTTTAAACCTTATTTGAAGTAAATTTTTTTTAAATATATTAGTGCTAAATGTAAGTAGGTACTGTAAATGCCTTAATAACTGGACTGAGAGTGAAAGGAAATAAATTACTTAAAAAATGCCTTTCGAGCTTTTTTTTGAGAATTCCTTTATAATCGTTGAAAAGTCCATTGTCTGCCCAATGCCAGAATGTATATGAAGCACTGATAATCCATTTAACCTTTCTTGAAACATTCCTGATCTGTTGAAATTCTTCACTCTACTTAAAACGCTAGAGCTCCTTTCTGCGGTAGCAACGAAAGCTGGTAGGCTCAAAAATATTCTAAGTGCTACAAACAAATTTGGAAACAATTCAATTAAATTTGTTTCTAGCATGTTCTGTAGCTAATTTACTGGGGTTAATTCTGAATTAAGTTGTAATATGTACGCCGTGGTTTATATTTCCTCCTCATTTAAATCGGATTTTAAGTAAATTATAGACTTCACGCAAGGATTCAAAACGCCTTGTTAATCCAGATATAATCGAATCAATAATATAAAAGACAACTTTTGTTCTATAATGCTTTTCGGCGTCGAATTGTGTTTTAATATTGCGTGTTATTTGAAACTCTGGCAGAATTTTTGAATTTTCTGTAATCTCTCTTGACTTCGAAAGTATTTTGTTCCTTTCTTCACGTACTTCCTGAATTTTTAAAATAATATTATCGATACTCTTCAGTTTTTTGCTATGCAAAATTTTTATGGTACTCTACTGTGCAAAAATTTAGTTATTTTAAAAATTATGACAAAAATATGTTTTTATTTCAGTTGCATTTACCATGGATTTAGGGGGCCCTCCATGGGCATGGGGCCCGTGCCATATGGCCCTCATGGCCCCCCTGTATCTGGCCCTGCTTGTATGGCACGTAGCGCCGTCTTGTTGAAAGTAAACGTTGTCCAGATCAATACCATCCAATTCCGGCCATAAAAAATCATTAATCATCTGTTGATAGCGCAATCCATTCACCGTAACTGTTGCTTCAGACTCATTTTCGAAAAAGTAAGATCCAATGACCCCGCGGGACCATAAACCGCACCAAACAGTCACACGTTGAGGATAGAGAGGCTTTTCAACAATAACTCTTGGGTTTTCCTAGCCCCAGATGCGACAATTTTGCTTGTTGACGAAACCATCGAGGTGGAAATGGGCCTCATCACTCAAGATGAGTTTTCGATGGAATTCCGGATCATTTTCATGCATTTCAAGGACCCAATCAGCAAAGACTCGACGTTGTTGATGATCGGCCAGCTTGAGTTCTTGTGTTAACTGAACTTTATAAGCCTTAAGACCCAAATCTTTATGCAAATACGGTGTAATGACGTTTGTGGAATGCCTAATTCCAAAGAACGACGAGGAATGGACACACCTGGGTTTTTCTGAACACTTTCGGCTACAGCATCAATATTCTCGGCTGTTCTTGAGCGACGTGCACGGGTTTTATTCTTCACATCACTAACTTGTCCCGACAGCTCGAATTTTTCTACCAATTTCTGTATTGCGGTCCGACAAGGTGCTTCACTACGACCCAAAAACGTTCGAGTTTTACGAACCGTCTCTGCCACATTTTCACCATTTTTATAGTGAATTTTAATAATTTCAATGCGTTGTTGAATCGTGTATCGTTAAATTTTTATTAATAGCGTAGTTTTCTACTTGTCAAATGTCAAAAAATGAAAGCTCCAAAAATGACATCTACAGAAATAGCGGGCTAATTAAAATAATACCTCTTATTGGAAAAACCTTTATTTTACAATATATTTCGAGAAACGACAAATGAAGAAATTATTTCCAACATAAATAGAAACCTTATTTTTCCAATTAATATTATTTCCATAAAACGATGGGTAAAAATCACCGAAACTTTAATAAAAAATTTATATAAAATAGCTGTAACCAAATTTTCAGTTGACTAAGTTGATGGGCTCTCAAAATATCGTACTGCCATATGGACGTACGTACATATGTCCATACAGATACAGCCTTCCTTTGGTATAATCTACGTTTATGTATATTAAGATATGGGGTTTAAAAATAACTTACAATCCACCATCCTTTCGAATGGATAACATTTAAAAATTACTCAAAGCTTCCAATTACTTTCTCTAGACTACATAATTTAACCCAAGTATAGTGCTAATCCTTTGAATCCTGTGAATCATTAACGTCGCGCGTCTCCTGCCGGAAGAAGAAATATCCTTAAAGGTACAGAACTAGAAAATAAAGTGTTGGACAGAATAATGAGATAAGCTGTAGAAATAGAGAAAGGAGAAATAGAATTAATTAAGACCATCACAAATGGCTCTGTATTAAAATGTCAACGAAAAAACATGCTTTAAGATCATTTTATGCGGAAATATTTTTCGTTGATTTACAAACGATTTAAGAAGGTTATTTTTTTAACAAGGAAAGATTTCATTAATGTTAATTAATTGCAATTAGAAATTCAATTTTCGTGAGGCTTTTCTCTAGTTTGAATGTAGGCGAATGATTTGCTTTTATTAAGTTTAAGTGTATTGTTTTTAAATATTATTAAGCCAAGCTCAGGGGATACCCTATGAAGCAAAACACAGCATATTAGGAAGGAGATAGGGGATGGAATTAAGGAACGTGAAGAGAGTGCCGGAGGCTCTGATGTATGCCCACTCTAAAATCTTCGCAGATTGTATGCCGGAGGAAAACAGAAAATGGTAGACTATTCCACATTCGCACAGTTCGGGAAAAAAACATCACTGAATTTTACTGTAAGTAATTGAAAGTAATTTGAAGGGTAAAAGAATGTTCGCGGTTCGCAGTGCGAGTATTGCATGCAAGAATGACTATACAAGGGATTAGACCAAATATTTCATCGGAACATTGACCATGCATGTAGCGATAAAGGAGCGAAAGGCATCCAAAATTAAGGCGGTCGATATGACAGGTTATTGCGAAATCGCCTATATGGGAATTGTATTCCATTCTCGGTATAATGTAGGACTTGTATAGAGGAGCGCTAGATTTGACGGGATGAAATATTTCTTACAACTTTTCAGAAATCGAAAACATTTCGATGCTTCTTTGGCAACAAAGAAGATGTGATCTGTCCAGCTTAACTTACTGGAAATATTAACGGCAGGAATGCATAATAACGGTGTATTTTAAATCAGTTCTCCATCAAAAGAAACGGGAATCAGAAAATTATGATTTTGTTTTTAAGAGATGAAACAGCTTTGGGTCTTAGATGCACTGAATTTGACACGAATCGTTTTTCCCCAAGCGAGGATATTGGCAGGATCATTATTCAATTATCTAATGATGCAATCTCGGTTGATAGCTATGGTATTCCCTCTGAAGTTTGCAAGAGTGTCCAAGGAGTAAGCGAAATCAAGGGTATCTTAATCGGGTAAACTATGGATGGGATTGAACGTAAAAGAAAGTAGGTCATTAATTAACATTAAAAAGAGGGACAGAGAGATAACAGAGCCACCCATAATAGAAGAGGAGGAGAGAGACCAAATGCTTTAATGCCAGACTCTATTAAAGGCCTTTGAAATATCTAGAGCAACGATTTTTGACTAATCAAAATTCTGAGGAATGCGGTTCCAACGTTCCGTAAGTAAAGTCAGCAAGTCTCCAGAAGAGCAACCAATCCGGAAACCGTATTGCCAATCGTTGAAGAGTTGATTGGTTTCTATATACTTCATTTATTTGAAGTTAATCATGACTCAAAAACTTTTGAAAAAATAGAAATAATTGCAATTGGTTGATAATTTGAGGGATCACTACCCTCTCCTTTCTTGGGAATAGGCTGAATGTGAACTAGTTTCTAAGCAGTTGGAAAATTTCATGTCGAATATGACAAGTAAAATAGCTTGCGCAAAGGCTTAACTAAGGATGAATTTAGAATATTAGCTTACTCCATCATTTCTTAATAGTGAAGGTATAGAGGAACTGCTGAAGTTGATCCTAATGGTTTTTACCAGGGACCAGAAACCTTTGCTGCCTTTGCGGCTTGCCAAGATTCTTTATCGAACATTCTGGTCAAAAAGAAATTTTTCTCTCTAGATAATGGTCTTGCAGGTGTTTCATGCGGTCTTGTAGATTTGTGTGAGTGTGATTCGTCTTATGCATTATGGTTCCGGTTCAGAATCCAGGAGAAATTGGTACCGTTTCAGAGTTACAAACTGAATAAGAAAATATGCTAGTTTTTCACATAAAACGTATTTATCTGTTTTTGTGTTAATTTATTTATTTTTGTCGGTTAATTTATTACATAAATGTAGTGTTTTTCGTCATTTTTTATAAGTGGTGTTGTTCACATAGTATTAGAGGTAATTCAAAACATTTAATATATTTATATTCAAACATTTTTTCAATATGCTAGAGGTCTGAATAATTGTATTTCTACAGATCAATTGAAAAGGACTCGAAACGTCGGGTAAATTTGAATAAACTATACTAAAACAAAGTTTCGTAGTTTTTTCTCACTGATCGCAGATCCCCAAAAAAAATCACATCGTTTCTTATATTTATAAACCCCGATCAAAAACAATACAGAAATTACCAAAATGACTTAAAAATCATCTTCATAGTTTGTAGAACAAGGAAGTTGCGAGGTACTTTGTGAAAAACTCATAATATATTTTCTTAATAACCTTGTCACTCCAACACAGTTTGAATGCCCGCCCTCCCCATTTGTCATAAAAATGTTTGATTGACTAGGTGATTGTTACCACCTCCTTTCTTATGGACTTCTGACTCGGAAATACTGTGTGGAGGTATAGATACATCAATCTTCAATAGAAGCTTTCGATAGATGATAATAAAAAATATATATAATAAAATTAATTATTTTGTTACAGTATCGTTACAACATTAAAACATAGGTCTCAAAACTCCTTAATTATCGCTATCATTATCGCAGCGATAACGATAGCTATAATCATAGCGATAAACTAGCGACACAAATCCTTTCACACCAACGCAATAGATCACAGCGATAGTTACATGCGCATATGCCTGAACCAAATCAAGACATTTGGTAAAAATCTGAATATGGGACAAAATAGAGTTTCCCAATTGTGTTGGCTAGTATCGATGGTGAACGTGCTACGATTATATGTCAATTCAATGTGTACTAGCTCGTCTTATACTGGGTCGACTTATATTTTTTCTTACTGACCATCGTTGATATCGAATACAAATCTTTATATATCAACGTTAAAAGATATGGAAAAAGTAGTAACGCAGGTGTTTTAAATGTTTCGGCTATACAGATGAAATTTGAATACGGTTTGTTCAAAGAATACCACCAAATAATTGCCTGATAAATTCCTCATACCTCCATTGTCGATTAAAGATTCCCTTTTAACATTTTACTTAATGCGTCTTTTGCACTTTAAAAAACAAAAGACAGTATTTATCAAATTGTATTAATCCTTTTATAAGAGTCATTTACTAGTAACTCAATGAACAATCTTCTATACCATATTGGGGTGAATCAGAGAAAATTTGTTTTATCGACATTTTGTATACATACATTTTGCCTAGATCCAAATCCCCATATCTCTTCAATCCAATAAGTAGTAATAAAGTAAGTTTAACTTAATAAGCTCACCTTACAAATTTTGACTCAAGTTATAGTAACTAGTTTTATCATTTTATTTTTTATTAACTAGAGAATAGTGAATATGTAGTTTTTTTTTTTTGTAAGTAGGTACATCAGATCTTTACTGAAAAAATTTAAATTATTGTCTAGCCATATTAAACTAGTCGAATGTGATCAGTAATTAATTTTTTTTTTTCTTATCTTCTTTCCATCGTGACTACCATAATGGCATAAGCTTTGGTCATCATTCCATTGCATTTTAGAAGGCATCTTTACCCTAAGTGCGCTCAGAATGTTTATAGATTGATTGTACCCTATAGGAAGACCAAGATCCTCTAAGCAACAGCAGAGTAAGTCAATGTTAACTGCTCTCCTATACTCTTTCTCCCCATATTCGATATCCTTTCCTCATCCTAACCTTTCCCAAAATTTCTTCGGCATAATCTCATGATTGTTGATGTGCCATGGTAGCAGGCAACTTAATACTTTTAACTGATCTCAGCATTCAGTTAACAAAAAGCCAGCAAACTTTTACGGGTTGAGATTCATATTCCAATTAGCAGAAGGAGTCACATGTTCTCAATATATTCTTGTTAAGCACCAGCTCACACATCAAAATTCGCCAGCTTTTCTTCTTTCTCTCTGTCTCACTCTCTCTCCCTCTCTCTTTCATTCTCTCTCTCTCTCTTTCTTTCTTTTTCTGTCTTTCTCTCTCTCTCTCTTTCTCTCTATCTCTCTCTGTCTCTCTCGTTCAAATTAAAATTATCTTCGAATAATACGATAATCGCGTTTAAAAATTTTGTAGAAATTCAAGCATTAACAAAATCTGAATTTTATGGTTGACTCTATAGAGATAATTTAATATTTTCTTTAGAAACCACAGCTCTATAAAGGTCCTTTCGGAAGCCTACAGAAACTACAAAATTTATCCTTCGAAATTAGGAGGAAATTGATATTCGCCCTTTCACAAAACAAAATAAATAAAAAAAAGTTTAATTTAATTTTGAAATACGCCAACACAAGAAAAATAAAGTTTTTGTTGTTTTAAGATTTATTACATATGCATTAAAATAAAAGAAATAACAAAGAAGCAAACAAAAAAAAATATTTTCACAAAAACATAAAAAGGCACTAAGTTCAAGCTGTTGTTGCTTTAATGGAACTTGTAATTTTTAAAGATATATTAAATGTAGAAAAATGTGTCAATTTTCTGAAACTCATTTGCGCTGTCCAGAATCCTCCTTGATGAGAGGGAATGTAAACAAAATGATTCTTGTGCATCATCTTTCTTAGATAATATTGTTGAGCGCTTCCCTTATTTATCCATAATTTACTTCATATATCCTCAGATGATAAAACTTATCAGTATAAAATTTGAACTTCATTTATGAATAATAAAAGAAATAAATGATGCATTCAGGTTAATTACCACTAAAGCAATAATTCAATCATATCTACAACAATGATAGTCCTAAATTGAAACGAATATTTAAAAGCAATAAAATCAGAAAAGTTATAATTGGTAAATTTGTTTTTCCTATTTCTTCTCCAAACATTTATATTACAATAAATGGAGTAAATATTCTTTTCAAATGCAAGAAATTTCAAGAGTTGAAACCAATTTCATATATCCACTAGACTCAACACTATTGCATATCTACTGGTCTAAAAATATGCTTTTATCTGAAAAGGTTTTTTTTTCGTAATTTATTTCCCGAAAATTGAAAGAACATACACCTGCTTTACTTATATTAACCAAACAGTAATTTTAATTTTATTTATCATATCCTTCATCAAGTAAAAAATTAGTGAAGACTATCAAAAATTCATAAATCTTAAGGCAAGTAATTAGAACCTTTGAAAATACTAGTATACCATTTTAGGGGATCATATTCCATTTACATTGACTCCTGCCTCTGAATCATCCCTATCGAAACTGACTCCATCTCCACGTACGTAAAAAAATCAAAGCTTCTTATATATATGTTGTCAATAACTCATACTCCCACCATCGTACGGACACAAGCGACGATCTTTTTTCCCAAGAAGTAATTTGTGATATCAGAAATAACCTTGATGAAGGAAAAACATCTTCCCAACAATCTCCTGAAAATTGTAAAAGCATTAAAGCATGAAATTTGAAAATATGGTAAGTATAGCATTTAATTTTTTGTACAGCTTCTTTTGTAGACGTAAAAGATTTATCTTCAAATGTAATCGACAAGAATGTCCCCAAAGGTAATAATTACACTTCAAATATTTTTCTCTCATTTTTCTTTCTTTTAGAAGTTTTGAATTCCATTAAAGCTTCGATTGAAAAGGTACCCACTGCACGTACCCAAGAGTTACTTAAAAGGAGAGTAACAATTTTCAGTACTACTTCTATGGAATCTGAAGGGGACTTTTCTCCATTGGTTGGAATACCTTTCAACAACTCTTCAGTGTTTGTTGCCTTTGAGGAATCTGTAAAATCTAACGAAGATGCCGCAACACAATTGGTAATTTTATATATATTTTGTATTGTATTGTTTGTATTTTCCTCCGATGTTCAATTTATCATTTCTAAAGCAAATTTTATATTAAAACGGAAGGAAGGGACTATAGGACAGTTTTGCGAACTAATATGAACGCACATCTGACAGACCCAGCTGCTACTTTGTTCTCATGGACGGATCAAGGAGGAAATGTAAAGGTGCGTACCTAAGAATTTTAAAATAATTTTTATAGAAGCTCATTTATCGATTGGTGAAATATGTTTTTAGGCATCTTTGTTTGAGAAAAACTATAATACACACTTGTTCCGATTCCATAATAATTTCATTTAATAAAAAATGAATAACAACCATTGGCGTAACTAGGTAGGGGCCAGAAAGCGGACTGTCCCACCTCTCAGGAAATTATGAAAATTCATAAAAACAATCGTTAATTCGTACAATCTTAGGCCTAATTAAATTGGATCCGTTCGGATTGAGTATAAATTTTGTTAACCAAATTAAAATAAAATTAATAGCAGCCCCCCTTTAAATCCTAACCTAGTCAAGTTCCAGTATTAGTTCACAAATTATATATATATAATTCATCGATGATCTTTTGTTCGTGCGTAGCTCGGTTAACGTATTTGTAACTTGGTTAACTTAGTTTGTATGCATTTACATAGCTCTTAACGTGCGTATGTACACTGTAAAAAATAATAGGACTATTCCCTAAAAGTAGGACACTTTCTTCCCAAAAAATAAATGTAATTTTTTGTGATATAAAGGAAAAATTAATTTAAGTTCTCCAAATCAATGGAACATTCAATGAATTTTGGTATTTGGCACCAGGAAACCTATGATGTACGTAAAATTCCCGAAATGTTAAGCTCTCTTGAATATAAGGAAGAAAACATTCAATAAATTAGGTATCATGTTAAATTTTTTTATAGAAATATATTTTCGTTTATATGATTCACACATTATTTTTGAAAGCAAGTCATATATTGTTTTTCAATATTTTGTTTGAGCATGTGCCAGTATAGGAACTTTCCAGTCCTTAACTTCCTAAAGATCCCAAAACATATCCAATCCTCACTCCCTCCCAGTCCCTCCCAAATTTAACAACAAACTCTTGCGAGAAAGTCATTAACTACAGCTGATGTGGCGCAGCAGCTGTAAGGAAAGAACAAACAACAACACGAGAGGTGATAAAAACCAAACCAAATATCAACAAGAAGGAAAAGTAAAACATCTAGTCGAACTGAGGGCCAAAGATAAGCCCCAACGCCCTAAAGAAGACAAAGCTGAATGATGTGAAAAATCATCAAACAAAATCCAAAGAAGGAAGACAAGGAAGAAATTTGAAAGCGCAAAAGCACTTGACTTGACTTGACTTGACTAACATGCTTGAGCGTGCCCAGCGCACCAACATAACTTCCGTACTACTTAGTAGTATGGGCCATAAAAAATTAGCTTTTCAGCTCATTCTTATGTTTTTAAAGGCGATGGTGTTTAATCACCTATGGTGAAGTGTGGTGCTATTACCTATTCCCTACATTTTATGGAATGTTCCCTACATTTTAGGCGAAAAAAATAAAAAATAAATTTGAAAATTCCCTTCATTTTAGGGAATATTCCCTAAATTTTAGAGGAAAAAAACAAAAATTCTCTACATTTGAGGGTGAAAACCTAATCTACGTTTTCAAAGATGGAGCTTTCCTTAATCTTATCAACAAATACCTAATCTTTGTGGCACAAATTGTTGCCACTCACTTTAGGGAATTATTTTTTACCCAATTTAGCTACTTCGTGCCTAAATCTAGCTACCAAGAAGGTAATTTAGCTACGAAGATTTTCATTTTGCTACCGGTAGCAATTTAGCTACCGTGGACTCCTTTAGCTACCGAACGGTGGCTAAAATTTTCATTTATTTTGACGATAAATTTTTTACCAAATTGTGAAAGAAAATTGTATGCTACCTGTACCCGAAATCTAAGCTGCTAAAAAGTTTATTTCTGGCATTAATTGTATTGGCGCTGCTGTAAATTGTAATTGTATTTTCTTTTTTTTGCTTGTTGTATTGCCACAGAAATGCAGGCAAGAAACTGTAAAGCTGTAAAATTTATAGGTACAGTGTATACTGGAAACAATTTATTTAAATAATTGTGTCAGTTTGTTATAAAATCGTTGCCTTTACCTCATTCCAATGCTGATATAAGAAAATATTTAGCTTCATGAATATTGTTAAAAACAAATTCGGAACGAAATGAAATTAAAAACTTTAGGTTCAATCCTTGCGATTTGATTTTGGTTACAAAAGTATGGTAAAAGCTGTGATGAGTATGAAATTCCTGCTCTTGTTGTTAAAAAAATTGGCACTTTAGAGACTTAAGTAGTGAGTACATATGTAGATGTTACAGAACTGTTGAAAGATCTTATCCAATGAATTACTTATTTGGATTTGACTTCTTTGGATTTAACCCCTGTCTGTTATTTTAAGCTCTTTTAATTTGATTGTCATAAATATAGGACTTTACAAGAAATAAATATTTTGGTTAATATAATATTATTTTTTTAATTGAACGATTATTAATTGATAACACGTTGGTGGGTTTATTAATTTTCCTTCTCTTCCCCCTGAACGTGTTGACATGCATATACATAGATGTGCATATACTGTCGTTTGTGGTTCATTTTTTAAATCAATTCGAAAAATTAATTTTATGTCGATTTCGATGGGACCATTTCAGTGTTGCAGTTTTTCTGGCAGCGGAGAACTGGGAGCACTGAAGACCATGAACATATTTCTGTCATATTCCTTGTATTTGTGGGCACACGGAGCTGTCAAACGTAATAAATGTTCTTTATTGATATATAGAAACAAAGTTCTTCTTAACTTTATGCTAATTACCCAAATAAAATGTTTTAATTCATTTAACTCCAAAATTTCACAAATAATCGCGACAGTACATTTTGACAGAGCAGATCACAATTCAACTTGAATATGTATTCTTAACACCGACAAAATATTCAGTGCAAACCTCTTGTTGCACTTCTGCTCTAAAAATTGTCCCATCGACCATTTTCAGTGTTGCACTGCTGGAAAAAGTGCAATACTGGTGTTGCATTGAAGTCCCATCGAAATCGACATAAGTAAAACTTTAGCTACCATTTAGCTACGAAAAAAATATGAATTTAGCTACCAAGGAGCTGGGAAGTAGCTAAATTTAGCTACAAGGGTAAACTCAGAGTTGGAAACACTGTGTGTAGTTCGGTTAGCGCAGTCTGTACGCATGCAATTAACATAATGTAATTGACCCAGATCCAGGTTTAGTGCAAGCGCTGATGATGTCTTAAGTAAATTTCGTACAGAGGTTTTAACAAACATTTTGTTTGCGAAATATACCAGCTCATAAGTATTCCCAGCTTTTGACTGACATTTTTCTGCATTGCTCTGAGCATTTACAAGATGATATAAATTTTCTAAAGTTACAGAGTGTATAGAACAGAGAGTAAGTTAAAGAACCGACAAGAAACATTATCTAAATTCTAGAACATAGATAATATCCGCTGAAATGGCTCTGTACACAAAAAATAAAATAATTTGCATAAAAATAAAAAATAATATAATTCTCATTTTACAAGTCGCAGACATCGCGCGTCACTATTTTTGTAATATGTAGTCTTACTACGTGAAACTTTAACTGCACTTCCAATAAAGCAAAAAAAACTAGATGAGCACTTTTGATCTACTGCAAATGCAGGTACGTGTGCACATTTGGGCGATTTTAATAAGAAAAGCTGTTGAGATGTGGCAGTCTTTGTCGAGGTTGCGATGTTAAATGTCAGAAGAACAACGAACAGTTTTCAATTGTTTCCCATTCTTTATTATAATACTTTTTGAATTTTATGGAGCCCCCAGAGACAGAAAAGTATGGTACATTTCTTATCAATTAGTATAAGTCATCAGCACTCAATCAATTTTTGAATAACTAGTCAGTCAACATTCGACGATATTTATTGCTTATCGAGACCAATGGCGACGAGTATTTACGAAATAGTTTTAGTAGGACATTTAAATTATTTTGAAGATAGATTACTATATAATGCAATTGGCGAATTGAGTGAAAATGCATTCTTTTCTTTAATTCCAATGAACTTAAACAACACTCATCTATTCCCTACAATCCACTCCAAACATCCAACGCGATTTAAATTTTTCTTAAATCATAGAAAGTATTGTTTATTTGAGAAATAAAATAAAATTTGCACGATTTTAAAAGAAAAATAAAAGAAAGTGGTGTCGTTTAATTAACAGAGACTTTTGTGTTCCACATTCCATCCTTTGCTTCTTTCACATATTAAGGAAAATAATACAGAATCATCAAGTTCCATACACGAAACTGATATGATAGTGACGCCCTGCCTAATGCCCACTATTTATTCCAAATACCAGTGCTAGAACCCATTTAGATTATATTTGTGAAGGGGTGTGTAGGCGTTAGCCTCGTTATCAATGCGACCTGAAAGATCTATTGTGAGTCCCCATTGCATTTACTTCCTTTCTAGGTTCAGACGGTAAATAAAGTCTAGAACCATTCTGGGATTGAGCTTCCACACGTAAGTTGGTGGAAGAAAAGCATGTTCGAGGTGGAGTAGCCTGCGCCTGGCCAATGCTTCACAGTTGCAGAGCAAGTGCTCCAAGGTTTCGTGAACATCCTGACAGAAACGGCAGGATGCAGTCTCAGCTAAGCCCAGCTTGTTTAGGTGATACCTTAAGGGGCAATGGCCTGAGAAGATCTCAGTAATCATTTTGACCTCTGTTCTTCTAAGGATTAGGAGTTCTTTTGTTTTTCCGCCAGAGGTGTTGATAAACTTTTTGCCTGATGAAGTCCTTGTAGCTCTCCCAATACAGGGATTTTTATTTTTATTCTCCCAGTCGTTTAGGGCAGCTCTAAGGTAACACTTTGAAGTGTCCCAAAATGGCTCTGGTCCGACAAACTGAGCTCCCGCTCCTCTTTTGGCTAGGCCATCAGCAATTTCATTGCCTTTGTAGCCCTCATGTCCAAGTACCCACATGAGAAGAACTGTGTTTCTCCTTGATAAGTTTTTGTGGTTCGTAGACTTTCCCAGAAAATCCCTGACTTGACAGTGCAGGACTTTAAGGCCTTGAGGGCAGCTTGACTATCCGAGAGGATACTGGGACCCATACTATGACCCATACTACAAATCTTTTAAGTATAAGTTCCGGTATCTACTACTACTTAAAAATTGTCAAGTACAAGCCTAGGTACTGGTACTGGTACTTATAGAGGTCAAGAGCTTTCGAAAACTCAAATCAGAAATTTTGAAAAATCTATAGCCAGTTAAATAACTGGATGAGGTTTCCATTTACAAAATATCATAAAATATCGTATAAGCTTTTTCTGTATTAATTTCTACATAATTGAGGTTGTTTGTGCATACAGTATTTGAGTTTGCCTTTAGCAAAACAAATGTCAAATTAGCTAATGATTGCTTTGTGTTACATTTTCAAGACCTTCAAATGAAAATAAACGCTCCACATGTGCGAAGGAAGTGAGCGGAGTGTGGCACTTGATTGCCAACCTTCTCAACAAAGGATATCGATTCTTCCTTTTTTCCTGAAGGCAGTACGATTTCATTAGGCACTGTCGAGATGCGGATAGCCTCTATTATTAGAAGCTGTATATAATTAGTTTACAGGAGCTGAAATACTTCACGTTATGGCGGTATTTGTAGAAAGTGTGTTAAGTACCAGTATCGGGACTTGTACTTGAGAATTTTTTGAGTACCAGTACAGGGACTTGTAGTTGTACTTAAAAAGCATTTAAGTCCAGGTCCAGGTCCAGGCACCGTGATGAGTGAGTCAACCAACATACACCAGAGTACTGGGGAAAGCTAGCCACCCTGCGCGCAGCCTCTCTCCACCAGCACACTGAGAGAGGTTCAGCCGGCCCACCTCCACAGTTAAGAATCGTCATCTTAACATTTGGTCGATCCATCACACTACATTGCGGTCAACACCATGTCGACGAGCTGCCTCACATAGCGACTCGGGGTGGTCCTGTCAAAAGCTCTTTCGATGTCTAGAAAGGCTCCCAAGATAAACAGTCCACGATCGTTTCCCCGCTCAGTGCCAGTAACCATTGAGTGAAGAGCCGTCTCAGTAGATCTGCCCATCCGGTAAGCGTGCTGTGAGGTGTTTAAGGGAGAAGCCTTTAAGGCTAGTCCCTTGATATGTTCATCTACAATCCTCGCCAGACATTTCAAAAAGAATGAGGAGAGGCTTATTGTTCGAAAACTCTTCGGGTCCATGTATGAAGCCTTACCAGGCTTCGGAACGAAGGCAGCCCTCACCTTCCTCCATACCTCAGGGACATATCCAAAAGTGATACATGCCCTGAAAATGGAGTCGATGTATGGAGCTAGCTGTGCTATAAATAAATGTATTTGTGTTCAAATTTATATTTTGGTTATAACTTAAATTTAGCCAGATAATTTCCAAATGATTTCCCCGATCATTTTAATAGTTTCAGAATCACAATTACCTTAATATATTTGATTACCAAGTTGATCGGAAATGATGCATATATAATAAACTTTGTAGTCCCCCCCCCCCTGCTCTGTTTAAATTAATTGCGAACGCTCAAGTATACCCTTAATCATATATTTATTAGTAGTCTTACCGGAAGGGTGCAGTTTGAAGGCAGAGCTTAATGTGGCCATAATTCTGCTGTGTGTCATGAACATAACTTAAGACGTCTTAACTGATTCACATCGAACAGTAATTCAATGCTTGACTTAACTTTTGTCATTCTTATATTTAACCGGAAATCATTTGCATAAGTGTGATATTATCATTTCATAAAGCTCTACAAATTCCTCCAAAATACATATCCACAATTTATATTATAAGTAAATCTACCGCTAAGTATTAATTCCAATTGAAATTATATAATACCACACAAATATGAGAAACACTTCGGATCCATAAAATGAAGACATTCTTGGGATTGCTTTCACCCACAAACTCTTTAAAAACATGTTGTCCTCGTTAAGGTCTTAGCTATTGTTATAGTTATCCTCAGCCAAACTATGTATGTAACTGCTCCTGAAATTCAACCGAAATTATGTCGGTTATGAAGTGCTAAACCATAAAAGGACCCATAAGTTTTTATTATTTCTCAAAAGATGTTGCCATAAAACGACATGATGTTAAATGACACAAGCTGAAACGAATCCACCCAGAAAGGAAATGGGAATCAGACAGGGTCGAATCTTCACAAGTACCCCTTTCAGGACGAATGATGTAACTTTATGCTTTTGGTTTCTTTGTAAATTTTCAATTTATCATTATTCTATGTATGTGTGTTCATCATACTCTGGTGTTTAATGAATTTTTATTACAAAATTTATATATAAAATATTTTTATTTTATTGCGAGCAATTTGATGTAGGTATATATGTAGATAAAAATATCTTGACCTGAATGAGAAAGAAATGACCTGCCACAAAAAGCAGAGAAATTAACTAAATTCCAGACCTTGGGACTATATGTATGTTGGAGCATCTCTCGTTAAATATATTTATGCTACATATGTATATAAGTAAGCCTCATACCAAGCAATAAGCTTTAGAATGAGGTCAGAAAATCCTCCCCTTGGGATAATTAACTAACTGCGAAATAATTTAGCAACTCTACATCGACGAGTAATTTATAGAGCGCCAGCTAGAGAGCTACCCCCAATTATTTCCTATGACGAAGTTGATATATTGACGTAGAGGGGGTGCACTCACTGCCAAAGGTCTGAGACATGTGCATCTACTGCCCATGAAAGGTTACACTAGTAGAGATTAATCTGTTTTCAATTGCACTATTCTCATTGCAGCAGCGGTTGCAGTACCTACTAAATCATCATTTATTTTTTATAGAAAATTGGAAAAACTTTCAGAATTCGACCGAGCGTGTGGTGTTTAGCAGAAGATAAGTTCTTCGGCGAAACATTCCTCGAACCAGCGCGGTGCTACGCTATTTCGGTTTTATCTGTGTACTATTTCAATTAAATAATTACTCGGACGTGAGCTTTTTCATGAATTTATGTGAATAGATGACTTCAGTTCCAGCAGAGATATTATCTAATTGCTTTTCTCCCTACCCTTTTAGAAAAATTTAAAATAATTTTGATGAGCGAGAAGTTAATCTGGACATTTCTATGGATAATGGCATCACTAATTCATTCGATTAAAGTCAATGAAACTTCGAATTAATTACACTGTTATATATACTGTTTTTGCCACATGAACTTTGTGATGATTTTTGTTTGTTTTAGTGTACCGTCATTCAAAACAATATATTATTTTGTTCCAGTCACATCAAGTTTTTTCGTGACAGCTATATATTCATTTCTGACCTCATTTACATGTTTTTGTTTGAATAACTTAAGGAGAGGTTACCGTAGGCATGAAAAATGCATGAACTATGGAAATTTCTTTTTACATAAAATAAATACTTTTGGAAATGGGTGTTAACGTATTTTATTTTTCTATCAATAGAAAGTAAACTTCAATTTTATCTATAAGAAAAAAAAAACAAAATGGCGGCTCCAGCTCCCATCAAAAGCCGTGCATGGTGTGTTTTGGTCTGCGCGGTGCGCTCCATAGCTCTGCCAGTTCATCCGAAACAAATGGGGTTAAAAATTATTTAACTAGATAAAATTTGTCGGCCTTAAGCCTCGTTTTCATTCTTAAGTTATATACAAATTTTAACTCTTAATTTGTTCACAATTCTAATTCATGTTCACTTTGTAATATCGAACAGTACAATGGCTTACACAAATAAATGCATTTAGGTAATAATTTCTTATAAATTTAATGCAATTTAGAAGAAATTACGCTTTGTGCCTTGTATTTATTGCTGTTTCTGTCAATATTTGTGCAAAAATAAAGTTAAAAACTCTAATTCAACCGAAACTTTAATAAAAGATAATAAGATAATTTTGTAGTACCACGTATCTTCGAAAATTCTATTGCAAATTTCGAACTTTTGACTTGACGCCATTCTGGCATATTGCCATTTGACACATTTCAAGGTGAAAAATAATGGAGAAATTATTTGTTTTAACTGTTATAGGAGTATTATTAGCACGGAATCAAATTACAAAAATATTGAAAAAACAAAAGCGCACAATTCCTACACTTAATAACGTAGTGTCTGTAGGGCGAACTCACCGGAGGCCTTATAAACCGAAACAGTTTTGGGTAATCCCATCTATCAAAACAAAGTACTACAAGGAGACAACTTTAATCTTTTTAAAGAAATAAGGGATGGCAATGAGAAGTTTTTCAATTAAACTCGATTAACTAAATTAGGTACAGTTTGAAAGATTGTTTTTATTGGTACGTAACAGCATATCGAAATCAAGCTTCCGAACACCACTGCCAGCAGAGCTGAGGCTCTTGTTGACTTTAAGGTATTGCTTATTGCTGAAAGAAAATATCTTTTAATGAAAACATATTTGATATATATATTGCTAGGTATCTTGCAAGTGGAGACAGCTACAGCAGCCTTAGTTACGCTTTCCGTATTTTGCTCGATATGGAAAGCGATTCTGCTTTAAATAGAGTGCAATTTGGCTCTGATAATGCGACTCAAGAAGCTTTGCGAAATAGGGACATTTTAGCAGATTGGATTTTGAGCAATCCTATTACCCCATGACATTGAAGTTGGTTGTTAGCTGAAAAATCACATTGCATGAAATAAATTCAATAAAAAATAAAAGACTAATTTTAATCATTTTATTTAAAAAAATATATACTCCATGTACAATAAAAACAGGTAAAAAAATAAAGATACTTCATGTATGTATAATAAAAAAAGATCTTGGGCACCTTAAACAAAAAAATTACACGTGCATAAATAAATAAATAATAGATATATAGAATTGACTAACTCCCAATTTTGTCAGCATCCAACTATTCATAGTCAAGTAAGAGCTTATTTTAACACAAGTACGTTGCAAAATTGAGGGTAAACTCTTCGATAGTCGATTCTATATCTGTTATTTATTTATTTATGCTATTAACAGTTTAAACTATGCTTTTCGAATCTCCAAAATAGCCTGAAGAACCGCATTTCTTCAACGTGCTCGCACTTGGAAGTAATTCCACCCGCTGATCCACATTTGCCACTTTTCTCTAATTTCTTTTTTTCACGCCCATATTTTTCACGTAACCGCTTCCATTCTGCTTGAAGGTCTACAAAAATATGCTCTTATTAAATTCTGTTCTCTGAATAAATTACCGAATTTGCTTACTCGGCGCGGCTAACTCTTCGCCCATAATCAATACTGAAATTTGTTTCCATCGCTATGCTTCTATGCTGCTATCTTCATTCCTTACAGCAATTATGAGCTTGCTGTAATCAATATATTTCGAATTTTCCATTGGAATGGCTTTGAGAAATTACTTTTGCAGTCATAGTTTAACCGTCTGTCAAAAAGCAGCTGATTATCTGACACTTTAATATTTCCGAACATAATAGTTCATATTCGAGTCAAATGTGTCGCTATACGGGTTAATGTGAAGTGAAAAGTACAACATGTTCGAACTTTCGTTCGGCTTAAGTGAATTTGCTAAAGAAATTAGAGTAGTATAGCACCATTTTGAAAGTCAATGGAAAAGATGAGAAGGGAAATGGTTTCACTTAGTTGATTGAATTACCTTAAGGATGAAAACGAGGCTTTACCGATTTTCATTTTCAAAAGAACCTCTGAATAACAAAATGCCAGCCGTTTGAAAAAAAAATATATTTTTTTTCCTTTTTTTTTCGCTTCAACGGATGAAAAAGCTATTTCTAAATAAATTATTGACAATAATAGCTTCCTGAAGGCCCCGCAAATTGAATTTCATTTTAATTGCGCAAAGATTTATGTGAATCGGTTCATCCGTTCAAGCTGTAGAGCGCCCCGCGCGCTGACAAATGAGAGCCCTAGTATGAAAGCCGGCAATCTCCACCATTTGCACTTTTTGTTAATGCGCATAAAACTGCTACACTCTTATTATTGCTTATTTCAAAGCGAGCATAGTTTCTAATTAAAGAAAACGCTAAACTACATCTGATTTTAAGGTCAATATACTTAAATTTTTTATCTTTTTTGAAAAAATGAACAAAAATAAATGGAGAATGCCGTGTTTGATACTAACAGTTGGATTTTGCCGGATTTGATGGTATCAAAGGTTGCACTAACTTGAATTGTAAAATGAATACCAAATATTTTGGAATGGATTTACGGATAAAAAAATACAATATTCAAATTAATTCAAGAAATTAATTCAAAAATATTTGATTGAACATAATAATACACATTATACAAGTAGAGATGGCATTTCTTCAATAAATTCGCAGGTTTTTTTTGCCGTTTCTTCCACGTTTGTCAATGCGTTTTCTTCTTCCTGACCTGGTTGCTCTTGCTCAAGAATCCTATTAGAGAGAATAGTTGCATAAAACTGAGTTCTTCCAGGGATCTCCAAGTAGCCCCAAAGTGTTTTGTAAGAAGTTTGTCAACATCTTTAAGCTTCAGCGTATTGACTTGTAGGAAACCACCTTTCATAATAGCAGGGTCGATCATGTGAAGACTTTTTTCCTTCCTTAAGATACTTTTAAAGGTTTTTAAATCATTTTTGTAATATAATTCACCTCTAATCAAAACATTTCCAGTTTTAAATTTCTTTAACAAAAACCGTTTTGTATTCCTGAAAAAAAATGCCATGTTCCTGTGGGTTTCAATACATCTGAGATTGTTTCTTTCCAATTAAATACTTTGCAATTTTGTCCCAACTGGATAACCGTCCCATTTTTGGAAAATAGCTCTACATAGATTTCTGGCTGCGTTATAACCTCTAACTTTTTGATTCCCTTCTCAATATTACCGAAAACCCTATCAGCAGGAAGAAATGAATGGCCAACTGCTGGAAAAATCACTTCAATATTCTGAATATGTTCTGGCGCTTTCTCCGAAAGCCATTTGCAGCACATTCCAATGAGTGTCGTATTCTTGTTTTGCCCACTGCAACCATCTGCCACCAGCCTGACTACAGTTACGGTAGGATCAAACTCGATTTTAGTCAGCCTGTGAAATACAGCGGTCCTCTGAACAATAGTGAAATTGTACAGATACAGTTGCCTTGAGTAGTAAGCAGTTTGATCTGGGACCTTAGGGAGTATAAGATTCTTCTGGCAATCGTAAGATAATGTTATCAAATTATCCCTATCTTCTTGAAAAATGAAAAAATGCATTTGCTCTTTACTTATGAAGCAGATTTTAAAAATGTAATAATAAACAGGGTGTTCCATTTAAAAAAAATATAATTTTCTTATATCACGCTTTTGTGGGACACCCTTTATAGAATAATGCTATGCTGTAAAAAGATTCACATTATGTCCTTTAATTTTTGCATTTACAATTTTTTCCTAATCACAAAAATAACAAAATTAAAGGGGGTCCGTTTATAATTATACTGTTCAAACTACAGCATTGGTTTTAATTAATTCTTACTGTATATCAAAAATAAGCACCAAAGTAAACAAACAAAAAATAAACATTCTAATCTAACATACCTTGTCTTTTTACGTATGTTTTGCTTCCAAGTAGAGGGCTTTCGAAGTCTTTTACGAGTTTCATTGTTCTTAACAGGTGTTGCAGCACTTTCCATTTTACTTTTTAAATAAAAAACCTCAGCAATATCGCCAATAATCTTAACAAACCGCACACTAGATGCAAAGAAAACGGACTAAATAATAATAAATTCCTCACTATCTGAAACAATATTCAGTGCGTCACGTGATCGCTGCGAGCCATCTGATTGGCCATAACGGATATTGCCGACTCTGATTCCAAGCGCGTAATGGAGATTGCCGGATTTGATTCTCAGGTGATATTTTAATGCAGTTCTGTAATGGGATTAAGTCGCTTTCCATACTCGTAAACCATATATTTAGATAGAGCGCGAAAACCCGAAAAATATCATTTATCTAACTCGATTTCGTCAAAAAGTGGAGATTGCCGCCTTTGATATTAGGGCTCTCAAATGGTGTTCTCAGAAAAACTGATATAAAGATTAACGTTATAAAAAATCTTTGAAAGTTTACTTTAGCTATTCCAATATCACACAGATCTTCTTCCTCCAAGAGCTGATTGTGCTGAATCTGAAGGATAACGGTTTCCCGAAACTTATGAGGGTACCTCAGGTACCCAGCAAGCGCGCTCCGAGCACCTGAGCTACCTGTTTTCCAGCCGGCGGATGGTTTCGCTCTCAACAGGCTGTGAATTCTAAAATACTTTAGATCTGAAAATATCCTTTTACCCACGTCCGGTAAACACTTTAAGGATGATAATTATGTAAAAAAAAATCGAATTTTTCATCGTCATGAACGGTAACCTCCCGTTAATTTAGGCGACTGTATAACTATCGTATTCGACTAACTTACATTTTATTTACGTTTGTTACATTGCAAATATGCCACGAAAGTGTTCAAATAACCCAGACAATTTTTGTTATGTGTGTGATGGATTAGCTTTTGTATCTCAGCGTCGAAAATTTACACCATTAATTGAGGAGTGTTATTTAGGCTATTTTTGGTTTCCTGTCCGCCACCAAGATAAATTCTCGGTTCCACATGCATATATGTTGTGTAACGTGTATGAGACTCTTATTAGGTTGGACTAAAGAAGAATCTAGACATTTGCCATTTGCTAAGCAAATAATTTGGACAGAACCAAAAGATCATGCAAGTGATTGTTATTTTTCTTTGACTCAAACAAAATGTTTTTACAACAAAGTCCAAACACACTTCGTCATCGGCCATGAGATTAATCCTATAGTACTGAATTTCCTGTGCCGAAGCCTCCAAATCAACCAGAAAGTCAGAAATCTATACCTAGGCCAGAATCTGTTCTTAGTGAGAATGATAAGGTATCTGAAGAGAGCGACACAATTTATGAACCATCTACTTCAAAAGAACCCCACTTATTGACACAAAGTGATTTCAACAATTTAGTACGTGATTTATATTTATCTAAAAAACAGGCTGAGCTTTTGGGGTCTAAATTAAACGATTGGAATTTACTTTCTTCCGATAAGTAAATTTCTTATTTTCGACATCGTGACGATGAATTGAATCCTTATTTTTCTAAAGCAGATGTATTGTTGTATTGTAATAGCATTCCTGCAGTAATGAATCTATTAAATTTTAAATATGATCCAAGTCACTGGCGGTTGTTTATTGACTCCTCAAGGACTCGTTTGAAAACAGTGTTGCTATAAAGCGGAAACAAACTTCCTTCAGTGGCTGTAGCTCATGGTTCTGATATGAAAGATACTTACGAGATTATGAAATTCCTTCTTGAAAAAATTAAATACCTACAGTGAACACACATTGCTCTTTTGCTCGGAGTATAGCTTGGTTACACCAAATATTGCCGTTTTATTTGTGAATGAGACAGTAGAGACAGAAAAAGTCACTACACAAAGAAAGTATGGTACAAACGTAAATCACGTACTCCAAGACATAAGTATGTTAAAAATGAACCTTTAGTGAACCCTGAAGACTCACTTTTACCACCGTTGCATATACATAAAACTCGGCCTGATAAAAAATTTTGTAAAAGTTATGCATAAAGAGGGTAGTGGATTTGCATACCTGAAAGAGAAATTCCCTAAACTGAGCGAGGCAAAAATTAAAGAGAGAATATTTGTTTGAAGAAAAACTGAATGATCAGGAAGCCCCCCCCCCCTCTCACGAGAAGTGATTGCACACTGGATAATAACACAAGATAAAATAAATAAAATACCTTAGTATATTCTACTAATTCAATAATATAAAATAGTTTATAATTTCCATAGTATTACTCCTATAGGAAATAGATAATTTGCCTGGCCAAAAAGCGAAAACTGTTATTTACAGGTTGCGATTGTGAGGCATGATCTACCGAAAGAGAAAATGTCCTAACTTTATATTTTCGTAGAATTAGTATTGCTTTCTTTAGTAATCGTCGATACGAAATCCGCCTAAGCAATAAACTTCACAAAATTCAATTATCTCTTTAGATGTAACGAAATATAATATTAACTTCCTCATTACGCTAATAAAAATGGCCGGTACTTAGTTTTAGTGTAGTAAATAAATAAATAAATGATTTACCTATCCAACAGACACAACATTTTCTTTAAACTTTTCCTTGAGCATTGTGTGAATAACTCATATACAATTATATGATTGTGTCGTAGTTTATTGCACCTTATTGTGTAAATATGATATGTAACCGACATCAAGTAGCCAGAGTTTCATCACCTAGCAAAGATTTCATAAAAGGAAGACCTTTATAAAATGCCGTCAAAAAACAGCCGATAGGACTAAAAACGGTTTATGGCTGCCTTAGTTTTGAGAAACTATACCAAATTTAACTTAATGGCAACGCAGAAGAGTTTTCCGATTGTTTTACATTTGAAATATACACCCCTAGAAAAGGAAAAAAAAAAAAGAAAAAAACAGAACAAATAAATCAAAATCTCTTTCAAATCTTCACGAATAAAGACAAAAAAATGTGAAACCGTTTTACATTCGTTTTGCTCTGACGAGATTAAATGGGAGAAATTCATGCTGGATTCTCTGATGTTTTTGGGAAAAATGAGAATTTTATTTGAGAGGAACTTTACATCTCCTTTCAGCATCTTGGCCAAAGCGAAATTTATCTTTTTCTTAAAGAATTGAGGTAGTGTGACCCGATGTACATTATTATGAATAGTTTGGAAGGATTTGGAAGATATTCAATAACATTTTATCATTCTGGTAATCCTACGTTATCTCGATTTTTGTTTTTAACTCGGTGTTTCAATTGCACTACAATAATGCATAACCAAGTTCCTTGGTCCCATTCATGCAAAAGACGCGAAAGTATGTGGCATATATTTCCTTCTTTTTAGAAAACAAGAAAAATTTTCTATATCCCTTCTTCGTATTAGTTTATCTGAATATACAAACATATATGCATTTTTCAAATGGGACTTAAAAAACAAGTCCTGATTATAATTTGTAAATGTAAGACTAAGACCAAGTTTTGTGTGATAGATATTTTGTGAAATATTTGGATTAGCTTCGATAAGCTCAGTCTGAGTTAGACACATAGTGACTGTATCTTTTTTGGTGCTAAGAAATAAATTAAAAAAAAAAAACTAATAAAAAGGTGAGGAAACACCCACAATCCTTTGTGAAACACTTAAATCTCGTTTGTCTGTGTGTAGTGTTGTGTAAACGAAAGTTAATATTAAAGGACTCTATTTTAACTGGCTAGTATAAAATGAAAAGTCATACTATTATGGATCATTTTTTAAGCTGTAGAAAATGCAATTAGGAGACAATACACCTAACAGTGATAAGGTCCTGGCGCGTATCCAGAGCTGCAGCCTGGGGGGGGGGGGGGGTCACAACTAAAATGTTCGAGAGGAGAGGAAAAAGTCGGAAGTAGTCGCTTTTAAATTTATTTTTTTATCATATTTAAGTTAGATATCACAACACCCAATTTTCGGTTTGATTTGGGAAATCTGTCGATAATATTATCCACATCAATGTCGATCTCAGAGTGGACAGACATTAAGGAATCATGTCTAAATACTGTTTCTCATGTAGAAATATATGTGACGCAACCGATTCTGTCCGGGTGAAATAAATGACTGAGAGTAGGAGCTTGCACCTTGATTCACATTGAAAGGAATAGAAGTAGAAGTGCACGATTTGTCACTGACTATTTCTTGTGATTTGAGCTCAACCGATCTTGCTTTCTTCAGAAAATAAGTTATCAATGGTCTTATCAGTCTTTTGTTTTTCCCTTTCGCTATTATCTCTACCTCCATCGCTAACTAGTATAGCTAGTTTATTCATCTCCTCTAAATTAAAAGTAAACGTGAAGTTAAATTAAACAACAGTACTTAAATTAATACGAAAATACAAGCAAAGCAATGGCAACTACCGCAAGCAGAGGAAAGCGAATGGTTTTTATTTTTATAGTCTTGCCGTAAAAATTATGAAGAAAAATTGTAGAAACAATTTTGATGGCATCAATCCAACTGATCATTTTCAGCAACCAATAGTGTATAAAAATTCGAAAGAAAAATGTTCATCTGAATCAATATAACTCTTTGGAACCATTGTCCGCCGCCAATGAAAATCTAAAGAAAAATGCATGAAAAATCTAAAGAAAAATTTTCAGATCTTTCTAAGAAAACTGAATGCTTGTGCCCTTGTCGGGAAGAGTGAACCACCAGAATCTTTCCCCCACGTCGTTTGGACCGTTGTCGGTGAATAGTTATTCATTCAAATTCTTAAGTATATTTCTAAGAAAAATTTAATGCTTTCCTAAGAACGTAAAATTTTTTAACAAGTCAGGCTTGAATTAGGGTCGCTATGAAAAATCAACGGGTGGTTAGACGTTGATTGCATGGAACTAGGATTCTACTGGAAGAACCGTAAAACAAAATTTGTTAACTCAAGGCTTAAATTCAATTGCGACGGGCAACGGCAAACGACGAAAAAATGCCGCTGTCAAACTTCTAAAGCATAGCGTCTTATGCGAATGCCCAAATTACGACGGGTGACGGTCAGCGGTCAACGAAATTGCCGTCAAGATTGATCAATTTCTAATTTTGCCGTCATCGCTACAGTACTAGAAACAAAATCAAACGAATGAAATTGTTGTGGCATTTATTTTTGTCAAGGCTGTAAGACGTCGCGTCAATTTCAAAGCAATGGATTTTGATAAAAAATTGGTTGGCGAAGTGCGAATTCAAGACAACCAGTATAGACGAGTTGACAAAAAAGACATGGTTTGGATGGATATTTCGAGGCGCTTAAATACAAATGGTAAAGTTGTGACATTTTTGACATTTAGTTAATTTCTGTATTTTAAATTTTCCTTTCCACACTTTGGTTCATTGCAATTCTTTCAAAATAATATAAAATATTAAATCTATTTCAAAACGCTCAAAAGTAATAACAAATGAAATTTCAGTATCTTCTTCTTTGAAAATCGTTGCTCACTGCCTGTCATTGCAATTGTATTCCCAATTTTTCACTGCCGCCTACCATCGGAAAATGATATAGGTAAAAATATTGTATGATCGCTGACCAATTTCTTCGAAACAATAACACTTTTGAACTCGAAATTGTGTGCTTTTTCATGAGTAATTGGCACAACAAAAATATAAAAGCATCTTCATAACTGGGCTGCCAAGCATTACGTGACATTTTCTAAACAATCAAATACTAAAATAACAAGTAAAAAAGCTAGAATTGGTCTAAGACCAACTCTTATGATACCCTAGAAGAATGCCCGTATTAAATTTCGTATGGTCACCGATCTATTCAAGTATTGATTTTGAAGTTGTTTTTCGCATATATTTCTAGAACAGTTTGTCGCACAGGAATAATAGTAATAACCAATTTTATAGGATTTCGTATTCTGCAGAAGTTCTTAGTACAATAAAAATGTCTTGGACTGATCGTTTTCAAAGTATATGTAAAAAACCGAAATTTTTATATGGCAACACCAAGAAGGAGTTGCCCGATTTAGTCCATTTTTGACATTTTATTTGCTAATGTAGTAAAAACATCACGTGCGAAATTTCAGCTTTCTACGTCGACGCGTTCTCAGGCAGTGTCCAAATATATAGCGGAAAACGAAATTTTTATATGGCACCCCACGAAGGAGTTGCCCGATTTGGCTCATTTTCGAACTTAGTTTTACTTTTTTTTTTTAAAGTCTGTGTACAAAATTTCAGCTCTCTAAGTATACGCGTTCTCGAGTTATCGTGCGCACAGACGGACGGACGGACGGACGGACGGATAGACGGACGGACGGACGGACGGACAGACGGACGGACGGTCATGCAAAAATCGAAATAACTTTTAATATTATGAATGGGTGTCCAATCCACTTTGCTCTACCATCATTATTTCGAGGTGTTACAAACGGAATGACAAACTTAGTATACCCCTATGATTTCATCTAGGGTATGAAAATGCATTCCAAAATTACTTACTATCTTGTGATAGATATGCTAGATGACTTTTCGGTACTACTGTATATAAAAACGCAAGAAAATTCTAAAAAATTTGTACACGTTAAAAAAACGAAGACCTACGAGCGAATTAATATTAAATTTACTATTACTACTCATAAGAAGACAAACAAACCATACAAACCAAATCGTACCATACTAAAATCATCCTGTTAAACTTTTTTAGCTCGCATCATGACCCCCGTGACCCCCCCCCCTGATACGCGCCTGATAAGGTCTCTGAGGATCATGTGCAAACATCAGATGTAGAGCCTAGAATGTTACCGTCTACGTATTGGAGAGATATGAAAGTGCAGTGCTGGACAATGCGAATAACGATACCATTGATATTTCGAAATATAAGGGGTTTTCCAATAAGAGGTGTTATTTTAATTAGCCCGCTATTTCGGTAGATGTCACTTTTGGAGCTGTCATTTTTTGACATTTGACAAGTAGAAACTACGCCATTAATAAAAATGGGACGATACACGATTCAGCAACGCATTGAAATTCTTAAAATTCACTATAAAAATGGTGAAAATGTGGCAGAGACGGTTCGTAAAACTCGAACATTTTTGGGTCGTCGTGAAGCACCTTGTCGGACCGTAATACAGAAATTGGTAGAAAATTCGAGCTGTCGGGACAAGTTAGTGATGTGAAGAATAAAACCCGTGCACGTCGCTCAAGAACAGCCGAGAATATTGCTGCTGTAGCCGAAAGTGTTGAAGAAAACCCAGGTTTGTCCATTCCTCGTCGTTCTTTGGAATTAAGCATTCCACAAACGTCATTACACCGTATTTTGCATAAAGATTTGGGTCTTAAGGCTTATAAAGTTCAGTTAACACAAGAACTCAAGCCGGCCGATCATCAACACCGTCGAGTCTTTGCTGATTGGGTCCTTGAAATGCATGAAAATGATCCGGAATTCCATCGAAAACTCATCTTGAGTGATGAGGCCCATTTCCACCTCGATGGCTTCGTCAACAAGCAAAATTGTCGCATCTGGGGCTCGGAAAACCCAAGAGTTATTGTTGAAAAGCCTCTCTATTCTCAACGTGTGACTGTTTGGTGCGGTTTATGGTCCCGCTGGGTCATTGGACCTTACTTTTTCGAAAATGAGGCTGGAGCAACAGTTACGGTGAATGGATTGCGCTATCGACAGATGATTAATGATTTTTTATGGCCGGAATTGGATGGTATTGATCTGGATAACGTTTACTTTCAACAAGACGACGCTACGTGCCATACAAGCAACGAAACCATTGATCTTTTACGGGAAAAGTTTCCGGACCGTGTTATCTCTCGAAGAGGTGATCACAATTGGCCACCGAGATCTTGTGACTTAACACCTTGCGACTTCTTCCTTTGGGGCCACGTGAAAGAGAAGGTCTACGCCAACAGCCTAGCGTCGATTCAAGACCTCAAAGATGGAATTCGTGAGGCTATCGAGGACATAGGGCAGCCACTTTGCGATTTGGTTATGGAAAATTTCATGAAAAGGATATAGTCCTGTAGGCGTGGTTGTGGTGGTTTTTTGGTTGATGTTATATTCCATTATTAACGGCATACCTTCCTCTTTATAATGAATTAAAGATCAGATCATTCATCTCAAAAAATGGCATTTTTCTTTGAAAATCAAAATAACACCTCTTATTGGAAAACCCTTTATAAAAGAAAAGCTGCATGACCTCTAGAAAGCACTAATATCGATTTGGACACCTTCAGCCTCTTTTAAGTTTCCAGTTACGGGAAAATCTGAAGTTTCAGTCACGTCGGCTACAGAAGTACAAATGGTTGGTATATTCCGCTTTAATGGATGGAGCATACTGTAAGATCTGCATGCTATTTAGCTATGGGACTGGTGGTATTGGAAGTCAAACGTTAAAATCGTTGGTGTCTGAGCCTTTTAAAACCTTAAAACATGCAATAGAAAAAATTGAAGATCATCAAAAGTGTGAGTACTACAAAACTTGTAATATAAAATCGGAAAACCGACGTAGTGTTGATGCTGGAATGTTTTAATGGGCGAGCAAAATGTTAATAAAGATGAGAATTCTGAAAGTCCATTTTTTTATTTTATTTCTTTCTTACTTTCGAGTAAAATGCGCCAATTTTTGTAATTCTGCGGATTAATTAAGTGAATATTTTAATTATGATCGTGTGAATTGAATGTAACTTTTGACCATGTATTTCATCAGTAAATGTAGTTTTACCAATGAATCGTTAAATTAAAACTATTAAAACTGCGTTTCATATTATTCCTCTTCACCAATTTTTTTTTTTTTTTGTAAACCAGTGTTATCATTCACATAAGTTGCTTGAATATTTTAATTAAAGCTGAATAATTCCCTTCAATTTTCATAATATCTTCTGATTAAATACTGAGTATCTAAATCATGAAAACTATTATTGTACGAACATTTAACATAATTAAAAAAAAAAAAACTCAAGAATCTTGAATATTCACCTAAGATCCATGATAAGTTTGCATAAATGTGTGGGAGAAATAAAAACACTTCCAAATGCAAAAATCTGACTAACTCCTGCGTCCGAATAAACTCAAAGTAGCCTTAATCGTTCGCCCTCTACAAGAAAGAATACCTAAAGCCTTTAAATATGCTCATTAAACCTTAGAGCTTTTGTTCAATGCCACTTTGTGTATATACACACCGAAAGCTATGGCTCTTTCTTAGTCCATTTCACCATTTTATGACCACCAGTCTCGTTGGAGTCATTCAATTTGAAGAGATTTTCTCTACCTGAAAAACTTTTCTTCGATGGAAATAAAAAAGAATTGTAATCTTTAAGAGGATTTTTTTTCGTCCATACCACGTTTGAACGTTTTGTAGTCATGTTGCATAATTTTATGGGATTTACCATTTCTAAGGAGCTTAACCTGAAGATCTTTCCTCCCTCCATATCTGCACATTATAGGTAGGTATACATATAGCAATTGTGCAGTTTTAGAAAATTTATAGCTCTTGAACTAGTCGGGGTTCATGAGAATTTTCACGGTAATTTAACAGCTAATGAGAAAAATTTTGATTTTCTACGGGAGGTATAATAGAGGTGTGTGTGTATATAGGTCCTTGTTTAAGAATAGTTTTGAATAAATTACAAGTGAAATAATTTGGTATATGTAGCAGGTATGTACAAGTATATGACCTATAAGAGGCACTTTCTCCCACAATTTAAAAATTTACTTGAATTACGTTGTAAGAAGAAAAATAACTAGGAACAAAGTACATACATGCATATGTGAAACTGGCAAATCTTCTCGACAATAAATTCTTTCCTTACTTTTCTACTGCATTTAAGGTCTACTTATGCGCCACATTAATGCAATAAGTTCAAATTGTCACCTTAATGGCTAATTTACATTACTCGAACATGCGATTTTACTGACAAAGTGAGTGAGAAGGTCTTATTACTTTGCACTATTAGAAAAAAAAGGAAGAGGTGATTGCATGTCAAAACATTACTTCCCACTCTTTTGTAATGAAGTGTCACTTGTGACATTTCATCAAATTGTTAATTGCACAAATTAGTCAGACGTCAAAAATAGATGAAGAAATACAACGTGTGCAACAAGCAAAACGAAATCAAATGGAAGATGTAAATGATAATTAAGGAGCGTTTACAATGTCAGAGTAGAGTGGAGTCACCAGATTGTATTGTCTCTCCTTGTCTCAAGCTTTGCACTCTAATATAAGTTCTTCGCGTTTCCCACCAGAGTGGATTTCACAGAATATCGTCAAATTTGAAAAATTCCTAATCTCACGTTGGTGAGATAATGAGAGAAGATGCAATCTGGTGACTCCACTCTACTCTGCCATTGTAAGCGCTCCTTTATGTTGGCGATATATTTGCTTTGTTCGGTGTAGATTGTGCCAAAAGCAATAGCACGTTTCATCAAGGAGGATCCTACATTCCAATTCTGTTATGATGCGGATTATAAATATTTCTTATCATAACAATGATGTTACTAAATAGATATAAATATATTTCAGGTGAATTGCACTTGGAAATTTATGCACAACGAATGGAACAAGAATACGGATGTCCAGTAATTTTGGGTAAACCAAAAATACCATTTAGAGAAACATTAGTAGCACCATGCTCGTTTAACTATCTTCATAAAAAAAAATCTGGTTGTCTCAGCAGATGCCAGGCAGTTATACATAATAACGGGTGACTGGACTCCATATAATGTGAATTTTAATAAATAAATTTGAATGAAACCAAATTAGAAATCTTTATTGTTTTTCTGTTAAGATAATTTTGTTATGTAAGCGAAGTCCACTTCCGCCTTCGTTGTACCATAAGGCCTCCTGATTTACTCGGTAAATAATCTATATGCTGTGGCATAATTGCATGGGTCCAGTCGTACCTTGATTCGCCGAACGTTATTAAAAATGATCGTTGTGGAAATAGCACAGATATAGTACGCCTGTTCCTTTTAAATTAAATGAAAAAGACAAAATCGGATCGAGAAAGGCACTATTTTCAAGAACAATACAGAGAATACAAAATATTCTCTTTAAAATTTTGACGCATTCCAGCTGATATGCTGTGACTTGCCTGAAATATTTTTAATTAGTGTGCGTGTAAACAATTATATTCGTACATGCTAGTAGTTAGATGTGTGAGTAGCAAAGAACTTTTAATGTCTAATTATGGCAGTAAAAATTTCCCCTTCATCGGGAAATTTGACATCTAACTCAGTAAAATTTTGTTGGATTATCTTTTGTCCTTATCGTTCTAAAGTATTTTCAAATAAGGGGAAACTACTTACTATGTTTTCTAGCAATGTTCGAGTAATGTAAATTGGCCATAAAGGAGAGTTTATGATAGCATGCATTTTTTTCAAATACCGAAGCAATCACTGCAATATCTTACACGTACATTCCACTCTAGTTTTATGGCAAAAATCTCAAACTGTCAAAAAACTAATTGGAATATATCTACCACTGACATATATAACATGGACTGCCTGATTTTCTATTTCATATGGGTCAACTTTTTTTAGCAGGGTGTGACAATTGTCTTAATTTCAAGTTTTACTTTCACTTTAATATTCATATTAAAAGTTCAACAAATTACAGATGCATTCGAAATTATTTTTATTCTTGGAAGCTTATCTCATACAACATCAAATGTTTTTTAAACTTGATTTTTAAAGAAATAAAATTAAGCAATTTCTGTCTACCTGCCCCTAAAAGTAGCTATGGGGGACAGAGAAAGGATTACAATTATTGTATTGCCATCTATTTCTATTCTATATATTCATTGGGAAAACCACTGAACTGAAACTGGACTATGGTGTATTTTGTATAGAACTTATTGTTTGTAGTTCCGCGGAATAAAGTAGTTAAACTAAAACGAGACAACTACAAAAAAGTGATCCCATAATAATGTCAAATAATGTAAGCAATTTTTGTAGCGTCGTTTTTACGAAAAATTGACTGAATCTGAAGGCCATATGTCGGAGAAATTCGTAAAACTGAAAAATTCTCGAATTGTTGCTCTTCAAGAACTTCTCGGAAATGCAAAATCCCTAGAAAATGTTTGCTGGGAAACCTTAAGGCTCACATACCTAAACATTATGTAGTTTGTTAACGCACATTTTTATTGTATGGCCCCATTATACGCTGTATTATCTATTCGTCGAGGCATATATAATGCCAGTTATCAGATGCTCTGCAGTACCAGGATTGATGTATAAATATTAGTTCAGTTCAGTTTACAATCATGGTGAAATCGATTCTTTTTATATTTTTTGCTATGCCAAATCAAAGTGTAACCAACAATGCCTGAAAATTGTAAATTATGAAAGGACAATTAGTGTTGTTATCTGCCAAAAATTATTTTTAGCAAATTACATTCCAAATAAACAAGTCCTCTATGTGTTTTAACATACATGAAGTGAAATTCAGTCAAAGTGCTACATAAACAATTGAGGAAGTTACTGTTTTTCGTATAAAGCTCACATACAATCACGAAAATAAAACCAATGAAAGCTTACGCGAAGTAGAAAGGCTTCTAAATAAATTGGACGTATTACTTAATATTTCCCATACGAACGTTCTTAAAAAAATGACCATAGATGATAATAATTAATATTTAATCTGCTTTCTTTTGTTATGTTGCTATCACAAATACGTAAAAGGAAATGCTTTGTTATAAAACTCCTTATTTTTTGAACACATTTATTAATTAATTTGAAGCTAAGTAATAAAGACTTCCTTACACTACTGCCAACTTATCGAGCGTGAAACAAACTGTCTGAGATTAGATATAGAGTTGTGATAAGAATGATGATCATGGAGATGTCATTAGGAGCCAGATTATCAAGATGCTGATAGAATGAGTTTGGTATTAATTTCCAACATAATCAATCAAAGGAAAAAGGAACGTCCTGGACTAATAAATGATACCAACTGCAAACTACTTAGTTGCTCGACAACAAAATTGTAAAAAAAAAAAAAATCCCAGAAAATATTCAATATATTACAGCAAAGTATGGTATAAAAAAGCTAAAACAAGTAGACTTTATTTCTTTTATATGCAAATGACTACCCGTAGTAGAAACTACTCACAGTTTTACCTTATCTCTTGCCCCGCAAGGGGAGTTATTCTGTAAACCAATAGTACTAATTTGACTGAAGAGCATCAAGGTATTTGCAATTCATGAAGAAACATATAGAAAATTAAGTCCCGATGAGCCTTCATATGAGCATTCATTAATTCTCATCGAAGGGCTCATTGGATATCATGAAATTGCTCCCTATACCCGGCAGGAGTTGATAGTACTCACCTAATCAAACAAATAATTGTATGGCGAGGGGGGCGGACAATATCAACCGTTCAGGAGTTACAAGGTGATTAAGAAAAATGCTAGGTTTTCACAAAACACCCTGTATTTTAAAAAGTACTAGGTGCACTATCTTAGTTAAAAGCTCATTGTATGATTTCCTTTGCAACGACTGCTCAACCAGCCCCATACCCCCTTCCACTAAGGAGTTACGGGGGTCTAAATAAAATATTTCACATTTTTGCACTTTTTTCTTATTTAGCCCTCAATTTTTTTATTTAAATGGTCAATAACATAACTTTTTTTTATAAAAACTACAAACTGCAGACTCTCCTTTTTAATTTGACCTATTATACCATATGTTCTATCTGCAGCTGTTAAAGAGTTATTAGCTCAAAACCTATTCATGTCATACCGAAATTAGCCGACATTTTTTTCAAATGACGTGTTTTCAGTCAGTAAGGGAACAAATTTAGGTTTGAGAATAGCTTTCAGAATAGGTTTTGAGCTAATAACTCTTCAACGGCTGCACAGATAGCACATAGGGTTTAATAGATTAAATTAAAGAGGAGAGTCTACAGTTTATAGTTTTTATATTAACGACCGTTTCGTTTTGCAAAAAAAAAAAAACAATAAACTTCAAAGTAAAAAAAGGTAAGAAAATCCGAAATTTTTAACTCTTGAGGGGAGGGAGGTACAGGTTTGGTTGAGTCGTTGGAAAGCTATGAAATTCTGCATACAATGAGCTCTTAACTGTGACCGTACGCCATGTACTTTTTAATATACAGGGTGTTTTGTGAAGAACTAACATATTTTCTTAATCACCCTGTAACTCCTAAACGGTTTATATTGCCCCCCCACCCCTGCCATACAATATTTTGTTAGTTTAGGTGTGTACTCTCACCGTCTACTCTATTATCCTCCTAAGAGGAAACATCCTGTATACTAAGCCACCAATAAATAAATATTTATTCTTGTCATCACCGTATCAGATGACATTTCTACAAGAAAAATTTGAATGGATTTTTTGTGATTTATCAGATTATGCCTCAGCGTCTCAGAGTTAGATTTGCATCTGGAGTTTGAATTTGGAAAAATTTATGAAATCAATCGTAAAATCAGATTCTCATTTATGAACTCATCGTAAATCTCATTGAAGTGAAAGAGATGCAATATTCCATACGCACTATCTGTGAGTAAGTAAATAAATGTATTTCTCTCGGTTTTAATTCAAACGTGAATAAATTTTATCAGGACGTTCATCTAATTACTCACGATGTGCTCATCATGACATGTCTACCAGGGTCTAGTCATGGACTAAGTTTTACTACGACCCTTATGTATATGTTAGTGATTGAGATCTTCATATCCTTGCATTTTTTTTTTTCAGATAATCTCATAAACATAGCATTAATATTTTCACAAATTTCGTTAGAGTTACGGAAACCCACCCATCCAATCTTTGTTTCTGTTAGAAAGCCAAACCCTTAAATCTGCCCAACTGATTAAGTTTCCTCTCAGATCTTATTTATATTTTGTACATAAAAAGGAAGGTCAAAGACCACCCTTTTCTCACATTGAACCAACGAATGAACCAGTTACGAATTGGAAAGATGAAATACAAAAACTCCCTGCCCGCCGAGAGCAATATAAGAACGATTTAATTGCTTAAAGTTTTACTATTCCGTGGAGGGAATGATATCTTTACGTTTCCTAAGGAAACTTTAACTGCCCCTAATGGTACAATTAATCGACTAGAATGCTATGACCGTGTTATTTTAATGGCCTCCTCAGCAGACTTGATAGCAAGTGAAATGATCTTCTTAATGGTGATGTACTCTCCTCCATATAACCGGGTGTATGGGTATCAGCCGTAGTAGAGTTCTTAATACTTATAAATCAACGCCCTCTTGAATCAGCCCGAAATTAATTACGTGAACTCACTCTTGTACCGCTACCTCTTTTTATTCAAGTCAGGGTTTTCAAAATTATAAAACACATAAAACCCGATACAATATGGGGTGCATTGGGGGTAGGGTCAGGTTCTTAAAAGGAATGCAATTATTGGGACAATAAATTTCAAAATAAGAAAAACTCCAGTTATCGCTGAAAATATATGTGTGTATACTTGTAGTAGGTTGGAAGGTTGGGTTATGGACCATTGGATCGGTTTACATGATGATAGGACACCTTTAAATTGATTACATAGTACATATATGGTTAATTAATTTATCTTTCATGTTGAAATAACACGGTCCACATGCCTTGCTCTGTGAAAGTCCTGTGATAGCACCAATTTTACGTGTGTTCCAGAATTTTAGAGAAATATGGTTGGGTGAAGGGTTTGCGTACCAATCAAATTTTAAATTGCCTGATGAATTCAAGGTGTCCTCAATCATCGCGACTATTAATTAAAGCTCACCGAAGTGCAAAAAGAGTGACAATTTTTTATACATCCAGTATGTGTACCATGTATCCATGTATATGTATCATTTGCTCAATCTAGGTTGATGTTTATTATATCATCATATCATTTTTATTTTGTTTAATTGGGGAAGACTTTTTTTTGTGTCATTAGGGCAGTATACATGCTAAGGTTTTTCCTTTCCAGTTGGCAGCAAATCGTAATGGAAGTATAATGAAATATGTACAGTTAATTTTAAATAAAATCTTGTGCCGATTAGCTAAAATTTCTATCAATGTCGGAAATCTTAATTATTCTGAATAGTGGTTAGAGGATATGGAATTCAATTTAAAGTTCTTTCCTTCCTTTGATTGATAAGTACATTCTTCATATCATCTCATCTATAAGCAAATAAGATACTTGATTAAATATATTAAGGTGTTGACTCCATGGCAGTCAGGTGGCTTTTCGTTTCACGGCTGTGAAACTGCAATATTAAAGGTATCAACATATATCAGAATACCCATAAATGATAATGAATTTCAGTATGCTGTCCTCATTGACTTCTCAAAGGCAATTGATAGTGTCGGTTATGAATTCATTCTTTCTATACTTGAATATAAATACAGATTCAGTGTAACCGCTATTGTGATTGCCATCAGCAAGGGTGGTTAATAACTTTTTGCCCTTAAAGTCCGTCCCATGTGGTGTACCTCAGGGCTCTGTATTTGGTCCCCTACTATTTAGTTTGTTCATTAATGAACTTCCTGATGTTTTATCGTGCATATTAATTGGGATCATGAATAAGTAATGGATCATGGATAAGTAAATGGACTATGCTGTATGAGTTATTTCTTAACCCTGGAAGGTCGTAGTGTATTTGTTTCTATACTAGATCACTGAATTATATTAACATACCTGTTGTAAGTTTGATTCGTTTTACATTGCCTGTGCATAATAAAGTCACTTACTTACTAATATAGTTACTAACTTCGAATTGCATAAAATGTTGTTATAATATTAGAGTTATGCTTGGAAAGGTTTATATTGGTATAATGAAGCTATGGTTCTCATCGGTGTGTATTTTAGACACTCCCATTAAGTTGAAGATGGTGAAGATTATATGTCGTACTTCTCCTTTTGAAATTCTATCTTTTCCAAATTAGATAGTGAATATGCTCGGAGAATTCAGATAGCTTACAATTATTACACTCGTTTTATTTTTGGTATGAGAAGATTAGACCATATTTCATCTTATAGTAGTGTCCTATATGGCTACTCTCTAGATAATTGTTTACAGTGTAGAATTTTAATTCTGCTCTTTAGTATTTTTTTTTTTTAATAACAAAGAGCTTGAATATCTCCGGAAAAAAACCTAACATTATCATTCTCCGGTTTAGAATAATGAAGAGTTCTTTTCAGAGTGGTCATTATTGGATTTTTCTCCCTTCTAGCTTGCAAAAGGCTCGCACCATCAATGCATTCAAAATTATTATTAAAACTCATCTTCTGTTATCCTGCAAACACTTTTGAGCACTTTCAGAGTTTTAATCTGTGCAATCTATTGCTAGTGTACTTGTCTATATACTTTTATTGATCTCTTGAATTTTTATGCACTCTTTTTATTTTTACACCACCATTAGCAGTAGCATTACAGCTGCGTTATGCTACACTCTCAATCAAACTTTCAAATGATTTGAGTATTTATCTAATTACAAGAATTGGAAAATTTGTTCAGACCATACTTAACTTTTCAGTCTTCTTTCTGGAATCTAAAAGCTCCTTTGCTGATATCATACTTTCAATTGTCCTTATATTAGATTTGAGTGTGTTGACCGTTTTTTATTAATTTTTTTTGTGGATTTGAATATTTTTGGGCTAGGCGGTCATGAGGAAAACACCTCTTTTATTTTGCGAGAATTTTATTATTTCTCCGACGTTTCGGCCGATGTCTCGAACCGTTCTCAAGGACGCAGTCTATTACAAACATTCGTTTATTATTGGAATAAAAAATAAAATTAAAAAACCAAGATCTACTTACGGATTGAAAACATTAGAAAACTATTAACAAAATAATTAATAAATAAAAACTATAGGAAACCATTGATTACAAAAAACACAATATAAATAAATGAATAGACAAATAACATAACACTGATGTTTAGACAAAAACAAAGATACTATATACAGTGTTGTGGGAGGTTATCCAACCACTCGTCAAATTCAACTGATATTGAGTTGCTTTAACGTTTTCCAAAACTCTCCAAGTTAGCGCAGTAAATCGTATTGATATTATCTGTATCCGTTTTTTTGTTCATTGTATTTGGAGTTTTTTGAATGTATAATGCTTCTATTAATAGTCTCTTCTTATAATGTTTTTCATAATGTAGAATAGAAGTATTTTCAAAATCAAACCATGCTCCAGTGGTCCTTTAAAGCTATAGTATACACTCATCTAGATTTCTATATATTTTTAGTTCTACTTTTATTTTATATTTTTTACTTATTTACTTATTTATCAACTTATCTATTATGTTCAGTGAACGTTTTTATTATATTTTTAATGTGCATTTGTGTAATATGTTTTAATATTTTTAAACGAATCTTATATCAGGAACAAAGTTAGCTCCTGAAAAAGGGTAGATGCTAATCAAGGCCCAAAGCGTCGAGCAAATAAACAATAATAAAATCATGATCTGAGTTTTCTTTAAAAAATCAACCAAAACATATCTCTATAAATTAATTTCAGTTTAGCAATTCGAAAAAAAAGTGAATATGGTAGAAACCCTTATAATACTCAACAGAATAAATGCGCCACAGTAATGCTGGCAGAAATGTATCAATTTAAGGAAATTTTTCGAATCATTTTTCAATGTCGTCTATACAGGTAAATTCAATTCAATTTTTGGTGTTCGAAAAAAAAAAGTATATAACACACAAGTACGAGTACACGAAAAGCTCTCAATTTGTTTAGTTAGAAACGACTAGGTACTACTACCACTACTACTATATACCTACATACTTATGTACGGAAGATTTTTGTCTGCCTTGGTTTGCACCCTATTTGAGCTCTATAAGGCAAAAAGGACAAAATCCAACTAGCAACCTTCAGTTCCATTTTGGAAGGTGTCATTTATTTTTTTGAACTAATGAATTTATTCTTGGAGGTGACATAAGGTGTGTTGAGATAGTAGCTCTGTATTCAAATTGCATCCACGCTAGAAGAAAATTTCCTGTCTTACTTTCATTATCTGCGAGAAAATATTCAAGTTTTCCACTTGATAAATTGACTCTGGAAGAGTTTGTATGAGTTTGGGGTTTGCCTTCCTCTCATAGTTATGCTCCAGGGACGAAATATACATAATATGCATTTAACTTGGATACTCCTTCTGCAATTTATCATGAAAACACAGCTCACAGAAAGAGAAAAATAATTAATAGAAACAGATGAAGGGAGAAAATAATTATAAAATCGCTTAAATTTATAAATTTTCTGCAGGTTTTCTTATTGTAAGCTGTCTACCCCATACAAATTTAATTTTAATATGATAACATATGGTAAATAAAATTTCGTTGCACTTATTAAATTATTTTAATTTACTGTAAGCAATATCAAATATGTAAATATTAGACCAATTTGTTATAGACTTTGTAGGAAAACTCCGGTATCAGATCAAAATCTGGCCGACTACTTCGAAAGCAAGAAAAAATAAAACTAAAATACCTGTTGTGGTTACGCTGAAAAAATTTAGGATTCAATTGTTGAAGAATCTTTATTGTGTAGCTTATGAGGTGTACGATGCAAGTTTAAAAATCATGGAAACAATTACTGTAAGTGTAACTGTTGAGTAGCCAGATTCGAAACTCCTAGCAAAATACAGGGCATTGGAGAGCATATCACTTCTGTTGACAATGACCAATTCGAAGAAGGCCAAAGAATATTGTATGGACCTGGAATCGCCGATTGAATGCAAGTATACAGTTCCTATGGAAATCTCATACTCGAAACTAAACGCATTTTTCTCGAAACAGCATTTTTCAAAACGTGACGTAAGCTTTCAAAATAAAAGCTTTCAAGCTATTCATCTTAAATTTGGCAAGAGCATTTCTTCATGTCCTTCCCTAGAGCAGTATGGAAACTTATTTGAAAATTTCATAATTGTTTTAAGGGAAAACTGTCGAAAAAAAAGCTCAAATTCGACTTTCAATTCTGAAATGGTCATCGAAACAAAAAACCAACTTGACAATATCACGGGCCACATTTCGCTGCTTCACGCTCATCTTACAAAGGACTTTGACAGATATGGACCAAATGCTGTCCAGAAGTGGGAGTACCTCCAAGAAGTTTCTTGCATTAATGTATAAATAAAAAAAATATCAGTCCGAGAGCAATTAAATTAACGTATTTTTTAAGAGTTCTTTTAAAAATCTCGCGTCCGTTTATACTGTGCGTATTTTTGTTTTGAAGAATCTGCTTTATTTGGACTCTCGTATCTTCATTCCGGGTGCTCCCAAACCTAAGGGGGTTGGATGCGGAACTTAATTGCGGGACGGTAGACGAAGCACGAATTTCGATTTCCCCCCCCCCCTTAGAGAAGGGGCAAGGGAGGGAGAGCTGACTTTTGATTCCTGGGACAGAATTTGATGCGCTTCTCTTTATAGATTAGTGTTGGCCTGAGGAACAAAATGCACTAAGTGTTCATTCTGGAAAGCGCTTGGTCCATCTCCCATACAAAAACTGTCAATGTCCTTTATGGGAGTTGTTGTTAGCCCTTAGTATCTATTGTCCTATCAGAAAGGAGAACCGGGGACAACCGAACGCTTTCTGTGCACTTGTCCAACCGGAGCAGGCTGGATACCATTGGCCTTTGGGTATGCTCTCCTATCTGTGCATGAGCTGAAAAGCTTACCTCACCTAGACCTAATGCGGTTCATTAAGAGAACAGGAAGGTTCTGTTGAGAGGTCGTTTGACGCTTTTAGCACAATGGGCCCCCTTGGCCTACGTGCTTTGGTCATTCGTCCCCCTACTTTCAATCAAAAAAACAATAGTAAAACCTTAAATAAATCGTTTGCTTGAGTTTTATGTGCTTGATTGAACTTGCAGGCCAAAGAGCGATGCTATTCTTAAGTATGTCAAAGATAAGGGATAGAAGTTTTCGTGTATCGCAACTATTTGTGGTATTTGTGGTGAATATCTGCTATTTCAGGATCCCTCTATTACCGTACATGGTTAATCCAACATCTATAAAAATTTATGTGAAATCATTGTGTATGGATGTGACTATGTTTGGGGTGAATACTTTTAGTATATTTTGGTAGAAAATGTACAAGTACATATCCTCCTATTCCATCTGTCCAGAGAACAAAATTCAAAAAGTTTGTCTTAGAAACAAATAAATATAATGCTAATAAATTACTTAACACTCTGATGCAGTGCTGGGCGATGTTTATTGATGTTTTCAAAACATCGATGTTATTCTTTCGATGTTAGAGAATTACATGCCTCTTTCCGCAAAGGAATGAAACCAAGAAATTAATAAATGCATACTGTAAAAACCAAAAAAATATCCAAAAAATTTATCTAGATTTGAAAAAAGAAACACGTATTTCAATAAAATTTTTGTGGTGAAACGGAAAGAGAAATAGTGAAGTGATTGTTCATTTCATTTTCAAAGCACCGTTACAATAGATCATCATTAGCTCTTAGAATGATTTGGGCTGGGGGCAGAAAACCCCGTTTGGTGAATCCAATCAGAATTCTTTTAAATGGGAGGAAACAATCTGAGTGCCCTTAACGTTAATACATCACTCTGCTGTCAATGAGAGCGATACATTTTTGTCTATTATTTTAGTTAAGAAAATGTCTGCCTGAAAATTCGTTTTCAGGCTCAACAAAGTTCAATTCATGGGCTAATCACATCCGCCTAGTGATTGAAAAACAACAGAAGCATCGGAAGGAAGTTCGGAACATAGGCAATCGGAAATGCCTATTTATTTAAGCGCTCCTTTCGAGCTGCTTTATATTAATCCTTTGGAATGGTGGCAGCATCACCAACTTATACCTATATCTTGGCTTATCATGTCTTGCAGCAAAAATGTTATCCTTTGTGGCTACTTCCGTGCAAGCCGAACGTCTATTGTCTAAGGCAGGCGAGACTATAACTCAAAAGAAAAACAGTTTGCAAGAAAACGTCATTGCCAGTTATTGTTTTTTCTGTCTATAGATAAGAAATTTTCGGACCTGTAATTTTTTATTTTTGTTTAATTCATGTATGCGTTATTTTTAGAAAACTTTTACTTTAGAATTGATAATGAATGAAGTGATTGTTTTGTTTTTGTTATTTTTATTTAGTTATAAATAAAGACGAGAGCAACAAAAATTCTAAACTGAAAAACATAGCATTTTTTCGATGATTTTCCAGTCAGAAATTTTGTGTTTAAAATTCAATTAACATCGATATTATCGCCACATCGATGCTTGTTGGGCGATGTCAACATCGATGTTCCGTTCCGAAGTCCCAGACTAATATGATGTTAAACGTCATGTAATTATTTTTTTTTTTTTTTTATAATCGCCAAGTTGTAGCTTTCCAGCAATTATATTAAATAAAGCAGTTTGTATCTCACACACATGGTATTATCCATCTCATAGTATCGGCGTTCTTGACTCGTTCCGTATAGCGGAACATTGTTACAAATGGCGCCTCGACTGTATACAATCACTGGATTTGGTAGTGGCAGCTCGTATCCATAAGTTGGGAATTATTTCCGGGACAAGGTATAAGCTTGCTAAATACATAAATCGAGAGCTCCAAAGTTTACCTTATCCAAAAGTAAACCTTATCCTTAATTCAAATTTAATTAATTTAGCTTTAATAGTTTTTCTGTTGGAATAATTTAGAAATATCATATTTCTTTCAATTCTGTAAAACTTTACAAAAATTCCGATACGATTACACTACTGAAAAACTCTGTAGGAAAAAAGAGTATTTTTCTAGAAATAGCTAAGAAAGAAAGCATCAGCTTTGGAAATATACGCCAAATATGAATTTGTTTCTCTACAGTAGGAATCAGCAGTATAAAAATAGTCACCGAATTTCGGAATCACAGTTCATCGCAAGGTAAAATTGTAGAAAATGTTTTTGTTGGTTTTATTTTGCTATTAAATATTGAATGCGTTTGACATTGAATTCGTTTTACCACTACTTTAAAGTTCTCCCGAAGTCTGTTGTTAAGTTCATCAACATAAATCGATTTAAGACTACATTTTGGTCTAGTGTCGAAAGTTTTTTTTCGTTCTCCTTACCGGTCAATACTTCACCAAATTCCAGAAATGTGTGTAATTTCTCAACGGACGTAGAATAGTTGAAGCAAATGCCAACTGTAGTCTCACACACAGAATTCGAAAAAAAATGCTTAGTAGTTTTAAGATATAAAATGTTTTCCATTTACACTTGTCTGCTGGGGATTTCTGCAGTAATAATATGTACATTTTCTGGGTGAAGTTTGCGAATGTTGGAAATCCAATTAAATATTATGGATTCTGTTCGCAAAGGAAGTTGTAATTCATGGAGAGCATCAAAATCGACTTTACATTTTCTTTCTAATCTACAATTTCGTTCTTTATATCAGGTGCAATATGTACAATATCCGGCCGAAAAAAGTACTCCAACACCTTCCTTTTAGTCCCTTCCATTCGCTGGGTAGACGACTTATTCGTACGTCTAAAGCTAACCTTTCTACCACAGCTTTTATACTTTTTTTTTTTTTGCAAATCAAAGGGAATTCGAATTTAATTTTTTTTATTTCTTACATACGCTCTTAAATTTGAGATTTCATCTTGGATTCAGTTAGGAATTTAAATTCCTAGAAATTTAGCATTTGAGGAAAAATTTCCACTTTGTCCTGAGTTCTATTTTAAATTTCGAAACTCTTGAATGACCCAATTCTTGAGGAATTCAATATGTTTTGATGTTGTTGTAGTTGTTGTAAAATTACTATAATGTTTGGTAATTTTCCTTCATGACAAAATTAAATTTGTAGTATAAAGCGGTGCTAACACTAAACTATGCGTTAAATAAATGTTTTCACAACGATGAAAAAACTCAAAACATCCAATCTACCTTTCTTGTTAAATTTACTACAGAATGGCGTCAGGAAAAGTTTTGTGTGCGACGTTTTTTTTTTTATTTTTGGAAAATATGGATTAAGTAAATATACCAATAAGAGGAAAAAATAATAATAATATACATTCCGTTCAACAACATCACGTTTCAGGGACTTAAATGATTAAAAAATTTAGTAGCAAATTGTTTGAAAGACTTATTGCGACGGAGACCATTAGGCAAGGAATTCCATAACTGAATAGCATGAATGTGGAAGAAGTGCTGACTAAAAGCAAGTATGTGCGCAGGCATAAGGATATGCAGAAAGGTAACCTTTCAAACATATATTCAGGCTTTTGTGTATAAATTAGTTTGTGCAGAAAAATTAAAATATTATAATTAATATATGTAGCCGAGGAGCAGCCAATCAATGTATGTGCATTGGGTGGTATGTGATCATATCTTCTTAATCTAAAAATATATCTTATCATGGAGTTGAAGGCTACATTTAGTTTGTTAAGCGTAGTAGAATCAAGGCGACAATACACTGCAACTGCATACAAGATAAGTGGAATTAAAAGAGCCCTTACAAGCCTGAATCGAGCATCAGTTGGAGTGTATGCACTTAATTGTCAAATATTACGCAGTCCTGTATATATCCTTGAAATAACTATGTCAATATGAGAGCCCCAGGTGAGAGTTTTATTAAAAATTATCCCTAGATTACATACAGTTTTCACATAAGGAATCATATCTGCGTTTATGGTTACTGAAGGAAAATAAGATGTATCAAGCTCAGACCTATATGTATATAACGATAATCTGCGATTTAGCTGGATTTAATCTAAGACCATTAGATGCTGCTCATAGACTGATTTGAAGCAGATCATCATTAATACGTCCAACTGCATCTTCATTTGAACCAAGACATTCCGAAAGATACACCTGAACATCACCTGCATAAAGATGAATCTGGCAATTTGAAACTGCTGAGAAGATATCGTTAATAAATATCGCAAACAGAAGGGGACCCAATGTGGAACCCTGAGAAATGCCACTGTGCACAGTAAAATATTTTCAACTAGATCCGTATTAAAACTCAACTAGAGTGGATCTCCTAGATATTCTAGTGAAAAATCTAGTTGGAACCATTTAAGCAGAAGTCCAGTTGACTTTTTTATTGGATTTCTAGTGAATATGTAACAGATTTCTGGACATGAAAACTATATATCCAGCCTTATTTTATGAACTGGGTTTCAAGTAAATTTAAATGGTATTTCCCTTTTGTCAACTAGATTAACTATTAAATTTCAAAATGTTTTTCTAGTTAATTGAAGAAGATTTCTAGTTTAACCAGCCGACCGAATCAGTTAGATATATCGCCTAAGTTGACAGTCAATTTAAGCCGAATTCAGTTTAATTAAAGAGGAATCTAGTTTTCACAATCAGAACCGATTTCTAGTGAAATTAAAAATTTTCATTTAATTTCACTACAAATCTGCTGCGGTTGCGAAAACTACATTCCTGTTTATCCTCACCAATTTTCGTTTCCAACATCCTGCACCCTGTATAATATCCTTGTAAACATGTTCTTATCAGGAAATGATTTTTATTATTTAAGGGGAAATAATAAGCCAAAACTGGATAAACAAAAACATAAAATATTTTATTAGAATTAATATATAATATGTTAGCTATACATGTTTTGAATATTTTGATATTGTTGTGCAATCTAAGTGCTTTACTATTGAATTTTGATATTGTTGTGCAATCTAAGTGCTTTACTATTGAATGTTTGTAATTAAATTTCAATGATGTATATAAGCTATATGGTGGTATGACTGCTACATAGATTTTATTTTTCATTGTTTATTTTGCTATTTTGGACTAATCTATGTGCCAAACTGTCTTATGTCGTAGAACCCAACTACAAATCAGTTCACTTTAATAGATTTTCATTTGAGTGAACTAGATATGCAGTTCAACAATGAGTATAATCTGGTTGCGTTCATACGTTTTCCATAAAAAAATTTCAGATTTTCATGTTTATTTCTCAAACGTTTTTAATTAACTGAAAAGTTCTTCGAAATGTAAAAACCTATGAACTTGTTTATACAAATTTTTATCCTCTGACGAAAAATTACTTAAATGATCTAATGAGCACATTTTTAAAACAGGCGAAAAGCGAACATAAAAGCAACTTCTAAGCATATTCGCATATTAAAGCGAACAATTTTAATTTAATTTAGTGTCTAAACATGCAGAATAACGCACTTAACAGAGTTAAGATCTAACCAAAATTCCGACTTCGACGTCCGACTGATTGGGCCTTTACAGCCTTTACAGGCCTTTACACTTTTCTTACCTGACAATCTCACTATAAATTATAAAAAGTATTTAAAAAATACTTGAACCACTTTAACACTTCCGTCGACTTTCACTTCACAATACTAAATGAACACAACTCAGTCCGCGTGTATAATAAAGAATGAGGACTCTATTGAATTTCTCTGTAATTTTCAATAGAATTCGGTAGATTTGACTGGATAATCAGTACGAACAAGACAGTCCAAGTACAAATCAGTTCAATTTAATAGATTTTCATTTGAGTGAGCTAGATATGCAGTCCAGGAATGTATTATAACTGAACCTTCAAATAATTAACTGGAAACACATTTGAAAAAAACTGAATTTCTCGAATTCTGAAAAAAACTAGAAATAAAAATAATAAAGCTTTATTTATGTCCGGAATCCTAGTTGAATTTTAATTTTAAATAGAAATCCAGTTAGATATAATAACTAGACATGCACGCAGTTAAATTCAACTAGAAAATTTTTTACTGTATGAACGCCAACAAAATTCGACGTTTTACCATCACATGAAACATACTGAGTACGATTACTAATATAGCTTTTAATGAGATTAACAGCTGAAGAACTAAAATTAAAATAACAGCTCAGTTTTTGGAATAAAAGGTGATGATTTTTTGGATGGATATAATTTTTCTCTTTTCCAGTTGATCAGAAAGGAAGAACTCATTAGACTCGAATTACAAATATAAGTGATCACTGACAAAATAAATGGTAGTAAAATTTTAATAAATTTAATGGGTAAATTATCAACACCAACGGAACTAATCAGAATCGATCGAACATGCTTCTCAATCTCATAAGAATATACTTGAGAAAATGTAAAAGCGGAAAAGTTAAATGCCTTTTCGTCTTGAGTAATCTCGATTATAGGTGAAATATTATTGGAATATGAATTTGACAAAAAAAATTGATTTAGATTATTGGGATCAGCCTCACAGCAGCTATTTTTTGATTTTCCCACTCCAAGCTGCCTTAAGTTAGACCATAATTTTTTTGCAGGCTGCGAACAATCAAATTTGGAGCTAAAATATCTCTGCTTAGCAGAGTGGATAGAAGACGTATTTAAATTGCGAAGTATGGTATACTCGGCACAATACATGTTAATCTGAAATCGTTTTCATCTTTTATTGGCAATATCACGTTATTTTATTAAATTCATTATATAACTATCAAACCATGGGCACCTTTCATTTCTAATTTTTTTCACTTTCATTGGCACATACTTATCAAAGAGATAAGTGAGATAGTTTTCAACATGCTCAATCTGCAGATTTACATCACTTATGGAATAAACAAACTCCCAAGGTATAGTGAGGCATTCGTCAAAAAGTGTATCGTATTTAATATTATTATAATCACGATAATTAAAATAGGCTAAAAAGATATGTCAAAAAGAGCATGTCATGATCGGATAGGCCAGGCGATGACAGTTGATGATGAAATAGTACATCTTCTTTGCAATTAGCGATAAATAAGTCCAGTAAAGATGCTGACGATGAGGCAAAGCGAGTTATCTGACTATTGACTACATGAATCTCGATACATTATAAAAAATCTAGAAAAACTCTAGCAGAACGACTAGACTCAAAAGAATTTATATTAAAATCACCTCCCATAATAAGAGGTTCATATTGAGGATTTAAGTCAATTAAACGATCCTGTATTGTTATTACTCACGAGCTCCAAAAAAATAAATACTGTAGATCTTCTCCTTCTGATTGACACACAAATTTAGTAGCCAAATAATTTTTAATATATACTGCAACTCCATGTCCACGACGACAACCACGGTCACATCTAAACAGCCTAAACCCGGAAATATTCACCAATTCATTTCTAACATCAGGCTTTAACCAAGTTTCGGACACCATTATGATGTCCATAGACGTGCCTTGAAAAATATGTCTAAATTTGTGTGATAATGATAAGTAAAGTCCTCACAGCACAAATAAAATTAAAAGATCGAAGAAAAAGAGCTTCAAGGGTGCTTCAAGCACATTTTTAAAAGTTATTCGTCTTCAAGAACCTGTGACGTATCAAAATCACTTGCAGATGAATGATGGACTTTTAAATTTTTTTCGTCAAAAGGATAAAATTAAAAAAATTTCAATCAACGCGAAGAAAAATGGCAAACACTGTTGGATTACTGGTTAAAAAATTTCGAATTCTACGAAAGCTGGCCGTGTTAAAAGTCTATAGAGTTGATAAAGTGATAGATATTGAGAATATGCGCCCTGCACAAATGGCTTCGAAAAGCCAAGGGCTCCAGTCACATTACGCCTTCCTTCGGCAAGCGGAAAAATACTGAGTCAGGAACAATACCAGTGGCCAGTGGGATCATGAAAATCTCATACGTTGAAAGGAATTACAGAAATTTTACTAAGTTTGAGTAGGAAGAATTACGCAAGAAACGCTTCAGCAATTAAGAAAAAATACGCGGAATATTTTGTTTTCCTGTACCTGTTCGAAAAATAGTATGAATCACTCGACGTATACAACATTTCAAATGTTGTGGTCCATTCCGGAATGGACCACCCAGTCATAAAAATTTTATATAATTTTTTTTGGTACTGCATGCAACATCTAGCTCTTGTGCCATCTATGCTAGTATCGAGAAATGAACTAAAAGCCTCGGGGGTTGGTTTTATATTTAACTTATTCTATTTATTATTTTCTTTTGTTAACAGTTCGGAACTTTTTTTGTACACTTTGCAATTACTTTATACTTTTAATATTCATTTTTTTAATAACAACGCGTGCGCTTTGCTAAATAGCCGAATCCAAACTCAAACTTATCGCGGCGCTTTCTTGACTTGAGCCCAGAACGCCGTCGAGTTTTTGTGTTGTCTCAGTATAAAAGCACGAAAACCGTGATAGGCAGTGCGCTGACGATATATTGTTTTTTTTTTTTTTTTAATTCAATTCAATACTTGACCAAAGTCGCCTCTATTCTTAACCTAACCTAACCTAACCTAGTGTACTGAAGAAAAATCTATGAAATTGGTTGTAGCCATTTTTACTAGCCGACGAAACGTTCAAAAATAAAATGCGGAAAACAACTTTAATGATCTAACTTTCATATTTGTTTAAAAGGAGGGTGGCTATATTTACGATTACGGGCTTTCATCTAGGCCTACGATATCGCCAAAGGTGGTCTTATTTCAAGATTATAACTTTTTTCGTAGTTATGTATATTTACAAGAAAATTATGAACGGAAAACCAGTAAACTTCAAGAATCTCATTTTGGAACATTGGGCTGATGGAAATTCAATAAAAATTGGGAAATTTAAAAAAGTTTTAAATTTATTTTTATCGCCAAGATTAACACGAAAATGTAACAGAGCGTTTTAGTTTCCACCTTCTTTGATGGGTTGTTCTAAATTTATTGGAGAATAACCATCATCATCGTCACCTCTAGGGGCAAAGACCTGTTCTCCACAAAATAATATGGCTGCAATAACTGGCCTTAAGGACTGTTTTGGCGTCTGTGCAGCTGAAAACACCCAAGCTTCGTTCTCGATTTTTTTTTTTGTTTTAATCAATAGACTCTAAGGTTTAATTTAGTACCAGACTTTATTTAATTCTATTAGTTTTTGAGGTCATGGTAAGATTAGAAAAATGTACCAAAATTACAGGTTTTTTTTTCATTGAATGTTCCGTTTTTCCGTAACTAGTGCTTGAATTTTCAAATTTTTAGGTTCCAGCTATTCCCAAGGGATTAAGGAAAAATTTGAGTTGATTACTTTTTCGATATTAAATTTTGTTGAATCGTAGCATCAAAAAAACCAAAGTAAAAAAAAGTAGCCCTTTTTTCCGTAAAAATGTTTTTATTTTCTCGAAATTTGGTGAATATTTTTAAACATGTGATGAACTCAAAATATTCACAGATGTTAGCTGCATTACCTGAAAAAAACGTTGCGATATCTAATACTTTTTCCGAGAAAAGGTACGTTTTATATAAAAAAAAACGTGACTTTTCAGGAGAACAGTTTTCTGAAAAATTCGTGTTTACCGCCGATTTTGTATCGTTTCATATGGATATGTTCATTTCTTTCGTTCTTCTGTATAAAGGGACTCCAAAAATTTGACGACACAGAGGCAAAAAAAGCGGATTCCCAGATCCAAACATTGGTAAAAGAAAGGCACTTCAGAGTCGATCTACAGCTAAAAAGAAACTTGAGAAGGCCTTCGAAGAAGAGAAAGAACATCCTTCATATGCCGCTGGCAATTTTTAAGAAAAAATATTATGTATAACATTAAAATTGATACCAAAATGTCCAGAATTACCTCTACTTTAATAAAAAAAAAATGAAAATAATTTTGTTTTTTTACCATAACAGTTATATATGCTCGATTTTCATTACACTTGTTTTTCTGACACGAAATAGTTAAGTACTATTAATTTTTGCATTCATCATGATCAAAAAATTATCTACAGCAACAATGCTGCTCTGACAATATTTAGTTTCGATGTTCTTTCTAAATTTTTCAATTATATTTTTCTTGATAGGAATACTCACAACAACTTTTAACTTTCTCCGTCTACTCCATAACTATAGTTTCTTTGCCGAAAGGTACGCAACATCTTCAGAAAGCACCATTTTGATATTTTGAATATGGAAAGAATATTCTGCTTGAAATCTGTAATTTTTCTCTTGTTTTTATTAAATTCTGTTTATGGAAAAATAAATGTTTCCCTAGGAGGAATCAAAGCAGATGTTAGTATACTTAGTAGAATTTATCAGTGAATTATTTTCATAAAATAGTTTACATATTATCAATCTCATTGATGCTTACTTAAACAGTGTGAGATTATTCCCTGCAGCTGCTGTACTCAGCTTTAACGCTATATATATATTCTCATAAGCAAAATACAGTATTGTTTGAAATTATTTACCCTTCTGGATTAGCACATAATGGTATCCAACACGGCTTTACTAAACAGATAAAAATTGTGTTTAAAAATCGTCAGATACCGTAGGAAGGCTAAAATGAAACTGGAAATCGGCTAGTATAACAAAAAAAGTATACTAATTACTAAGCTTCCCCTTAGCCATATAGCTGTTGGTGTATGCTGTTCCAACTTGGCTAGGGGTTGTTTGGTTAGAGACCTTTTATTTAATATATTAAAGGCCTTGCAGAATGCTAAATACAAAACTACTGATGACTCCGCTATCCATTGCTACCACCTGCTACTGAGAAGGTAGTAGCTAACAACTAGACTGTAAGACAAAACCCCCGAAAAATACTTCCTAAACCATGAAACAAAAATTCATATGTGTAAATGCGAGTCTGTTCTCTAAAATGTTCTATATTCATACTTATGGAAAAATTACAACATTGATTTGAAATATGCTATAAAGCCCAAACATACATGAAAATAGTCTTCCAGTAATCTACCTTACCTTCCCAGAGGCTACACCATTTTAAGCACAATTGCTTTCATTTGAATAATAGTTGCGCATGTGAGCATGAGCGCTCGTAGTCCGAAGCAGATTCATATGCAGTTATTAAGGTGCAACCACATGGTGACGAGAGACTTTCTAGTCAGTTAAGTGTAGGTTTACTTGGAAAAGAAAAGGAATAAAGTGGAGTGAGTTTGTTACAAAAAAAATTAATAATTAAAAAAATGAATTTGGGACATATAATTTATTTCGTCAATAGAGTTGTGGATATTTTTGAAGAAAAAAAAACACAAATTTGTTCTGTTATCTACCCTTTATCCCGTAAAATTTGTACACCAAGGATATATTTTTTAAGCTTTTTCACTTTTCGCATAATATAAAAATATTAATAACTTTTCAGATAATTCTTTCTAACAATCTCTTGCTTGACAATCTCTCCAGAGACCAAACTTCAAATTTCGTATATACACTTCGGAGACGTGTCTCTAGGGCCTTTTTTCTTATGCTTTCTATCTCCAGAGACAAAAGTCTTTTGCCGTGTAAACATTTTGGTGATTTTATTGTTTGTAAACCTGGGACCAAATACCAAAAGTCTTTCGCCGTGTATCTTTACCTTTACTCAGCTGAGAGTTTTTCTTTGGGGAATTGTAGTCATTTGGGATAAAAATTTTCCAACAATTTTCTTAAGAAAAGTATAGAATTTCGATTACTGTTGGAAAGATAAGAAAACAAGCTTAAGATTATTACCAAAAAGAATAGAATAATTTATTTACGGTTAAATACAATATGAATATAAATATATTTTTTTAATACGAAAGCAAACAAAAAAGCTAGAATTGGTATGAGATCATTTCTTACAATACTCTAGATGAATGCCCGTATGTAATTTCGTATGGTGTCACACATCTGTGCATATTGAATATTTGAAGTGTTTTTTCACATATATTTCTAAAACGGTTTGTCGGACAGTAAAAATGGTTATAACCAATTCAATAAGATTTTATTTTCTGAAGAGCTTTTCAGTGCAATAAAAACCTACACGTCTGATCATTTTCACAGGATACGTAAGAAAGCCAAATTTTTAGATGGCAGCCCGATTCAGCCCATTTTGGAAATTATATTTACTGTTTCAGTGTCGAAATATATAGTGAACACCGAAATTTTAATTTTTTTTAAAGCTCGTGTACAAAATTTCAGCTAAGTAGATGCACTCTCGACTTATCATGAATATAAACATACAGACGGACGGACGTACAGATAAACATGCAAAAATCAAAATAACTTTCTACTTTATGCGTAAATTTTCAACCCATTTTGCTCTACTAGCATTATTTTCTGTGCGTTACAAACGGAATGACAAACTTAGTATACCATATGTTTTCATCTAGAGCAGGGATTCCCAAAGTGGTCGATATCGGTATCCCAGGGGTCGACATAAACGAAAACTAATTTTGGAGGTCGACGAGGTCTAAAAACCAACCCATATTAATTAACACAAGCTCTCATTTGAAACTTTCAAGATACTGTATAAGTTGTGTTACGTGTACCAACTTGTTATAAGAAATACTAATATTTTAGTAGGAAGTATCATTGTTGTACTTTTAAGAAACTCAACAAGTCGATAAGCGTTCGTACAAGATGAAAAACTGGGCAAGTCAATAAGCGTGGACAAGCTAGTTCAAGATAACGTGTTCGAGCGTATAAGTCTTTCAGGCACGTTCTGACTTGCTCTGTATTTGACGCATATACGCGATTTAACACGAACGAAATCATGATCAAGTTTAAGTCCAAACACGCTCCTGATATTTTACTGAATAACAAACTTGCACTTAGGTTAAAAGCTCATTTGCGTTTTGAAATTCGATGGAGCTTGAATGATAATACATGCATCTACTACTGCGTGATTCACAGACAGCATTTAGTAGCAAAAAATCTTAGTCCTAGATTGCACCAGTCTTTACAATATGTTGTAAATGCTGTGAACAAAATTCGAAGCAATTCTTTGAACTCTCGGTTATTTGCTCAGCTATGTGAGGAAAACGACGAAGTCTTTACTCGGTTACCTCTGCAATTGAAGTTCGCTGGCTATCAACAGACTCTTGCTTAGCAAGATTTTCAGCTCTTTTTGAATCTGTGTTGGAGTTTTTACTAGAAAAAGATCCGAATTTGAAAGAAAATTTGAACAATTGTAAAACAGATATTTATTACTTGACTGATATTTTTGGTATGTTGAGAAAAGTCAAATTGCGGTTGAAGGGTGACGATCTCAACTTGATTAAAACAAAATCAATAATATCGGCCTTTGTGGGGTAAACTCATCCTTTATAAACAAAATTTAAGCTGAAATATTCACAGTTTCCGCATTTGTCAAAATTACCAGAAATGCTTCAAGACGATGTTATTTTAACATATGTCACTCACTTGGACGCATTACACAAGGATTTTACTAAGAGGTTTGAGGATCTCTTAAATTTACAAATTCCTCAAGGGATAATAAATCCGTACAGCCATCCGTACAGCCATGGAAGAAGCCAATGTGATAATGCAAGAAGAGTTGATTACCATCAGCACAGACGAGGAGCTTAAGAAAAAGTTCAACCAAGGCTATCAGAAATTCTGGTTGCAACGCAACATTGAAGCCCAGATTCCTGCATTGTGGAACACTGCTGAGAAATACCTTATCGCGTTTTCATCGTCATATCTAGTCGAAAAAGACTTCGGTGTGGTTACAAACATTTTTGCAAAACAAAGAAACCGTTTGAAAATCAACGAACGCTGCAACTCACCAATATTGAACCGGATTTAGTTCATCCATCATACAGAATTTTTTATTTTTTTATCTTTACTTTTGCGATTTTAATGTTTTTTAAAAAATAATTACCTACTTAAGTATTTCTACGTAATTTGTATTAATAATTATTAATTACCCGTGATATTTACTGAATTTTATGTCTAATTATTTTGTTTAAATTTTGATAAGAAAATTATGTCAAGTTTACTCACTTAACCGCAAAGCTGTTAAATTGGTAAGTATTTTGTATCAATAGGAAGAAACACTAGAGATAGGAATTTTAAAGTAATTTGGCTATGGGGGTCTGAGGTATCAGTTCATTTTGGAAAAGGGGTCTCTTGCCCATAATAGTTTGAGAATCTCTGATCTAGAGAATAAAAAAAATACTTAAATCAATGAAAGTAAATAAAATAAATAATCCATATAATACTAGGGGGAGCCTGTCGGCGTTTTCCGGCGAAAATATAGATACCTAGATGGGTTGGGGTGGGATTATTTAGAGACGCATAATATCTAAGCTATTATCTGACTCGATCGCGGGATTCTGTATTCTAGGGTTTCACTCTATGATTGTATGTGAGTGTGAGTGCGAGTATATGTGCGTGGATTAGTGTACATTCAAATGTGTGGGAGAGTGTTGCCCTCTATGTCGACGCTTTCTCAGGCAGTGCCCAAGTATATAGTAAAACTCGAAATTTTTGTATGGCAACCCTACGAAGTAGTGGCCAGATTGGTCACATTTTTGCAATTTTTATGAAAACGCCATGTACAAAATATGAGCTCTCCACCTCGATGCCTTCTCAGGCAGCTCCAAGTATATGGCGAAAAACGAAAGTTTTGTATGACAACACCAAGAAAGGGTAACCCGATTTAGTCTATTTTTAAATTTTATTTACTATTGCTCTGAAAACACCACGTACATGCAATACGTCCTACGAAGGAGTTGCCGATTTATCCCATTTTTGAACTTAATTTATAATTTTTTAAAAACGGCCCGTGTAAAAAATTTCAGCTCTCTACGTCGATGCGTGAGACAGTGTCCAAATATATAGTGAAAATCTAAAGTTTTGTAAGGCAACATTCAGAAGAGGTCGCCCGATTTGTTCCATTTTTGATGAAAAAGCCGTGTATACAAAATTAGAGCTCTCGACGATGACGCGTTCTCAGGCAGTTTCCAAATATATGGTGAAAAACTATATGTTTTTATGGCAACACCAAAAATAGGTCGCCCGATTTGGTAAATTTTTGAATTGTATTTGCAATTTTCATGAAAACGCCGTGTAAAAAATTTGAGCTCTCCACGTCGACACGCGTTTCCAAATATATAGTGAAAACTCAAGGTTTTGTATGGCAACATCAAAAAGAGTTCCCGATTCAAAACTTTTTTAAATTTTTTTTACTATTACTACTATGAAAATACCACGTACCAAATTTCAGGTCTCTACGTGTACGCGTTGTTAGGCATTATCCAAATATATACTAAAAAACGAAATATTTGTATGGCAACCTTACAAAGGAGTTGCCCGATTCAGTCAATTTTTGAACTTGTATTTGATATTTTTATGTAAACGACGTGTACAAAATTTCAGCTGTCCACGTCGATGCGTTTTCGGGGAGATTTTTGGATTTCGACAACAGCACCATCTATGATTTCCAAAACTTTCCTATCTTTCAAGCTGGAACCAACCAAACACATTAACAAAATTTCATTGAAATCGGCTGGGCAGTTTCGAAGATTAGCGTGTACAAACACAGTGAAACATGATTTTTATATATTACGATAAAATTCACGCTATGAATTAAAAAAATTAAAAATTAAGTACGAAAATGCGCTAGATTTATCCTTACAGTTCGTCTATACTATCCATAAAAATATTTTACGATATTTTTTCACAACACCACCCTTGAAATGGGTAAGTTATGGAATGACATTTAATTTTAGATTAGGCATTCAGAAAACGAAGCTGTGGGTGCATTCGCATTTCGCCATTTTAAGCGGACTTTTGTCAAATTTATTGCGATGCTGATAGTTGCAATTTTGTATTCCAGCGCTTATTGCCATAGTAAAGCGGTATGCACTGGCAAATTGCAGCAATAACATAATTTATGGAAAATATAGACCCTAGGTATAATACAGCTGGATAACTTCCTGAATTGTCTAGACGTGAAATAGTTTTTCCTTCTTGTTTTGTTTAGGTCGATCTTGTAATGGTGCCTAAACTTATTTTATCACTCAACCTTAGCTGAGCTCATTTTCTTCAGATTATCATAAGTATTCATTACAATAAAAAATAGACGCATAATTATTTTCTTAAACAGCAATTCAGTTTTAATTAGAAAAATGTCCTTAGATATAATTACAAACCATAATAGAAGAAGTGGTAAATTTCTATTAAGCTTAAAATTAGTCGAGAAAACTGAAAATTCGTTGGAGCCAATTTGCAGAGAAATTAAAACGCTTATCTTTTGCATACCTTAGTCGTCTTTTCAGTTCCAAATAGTTATTAGCTTTGGATGCTTTGCAATTATCACTCCATGAGGGACTTTTTCTTCTTCCTTTCTATTTAGTTTAGAAGAAAAGATTCACGACTCCAGGCAAACTATTAGCTTCGGAACGCTTTTTCTAAAACTGCATTCAAGTACAGTACACAAAGGCACCGGGACTGTTGGCTAAGTTGCCAGTTATAAAGACGTTTCTCATCTCACAGAGATTCTTTTATGCACGTGACATACTTCTGGTGTAACGACTTCCCAACTAAGAGCGGTGACACCCACGGCCAGGAAAATTATATGCACAATATCGCACAGAAAAAGGACTTATAGCGGGGGTATATAAAGGATCAGGAGAGAGATATAAGTGAAGTCACATAAAGGCGATAAGAAAAATTTGTACCCTCTCAGATATTGGAAAATTTATTAAAGCATAAAATAGCTCCGCAGTTTCCAGGATGAAGAGAAACTTAAAAGAATAACTTTAGCACCACTTCTGACCGAGCTGTTCCACTGAATAGACAAAGTTAGCGTTTAAATCACCTTCTCACCTCATTCAATTCGCGTAACACCTATACTGCGGAGTTTCGTTTCCTGAATGCAAACGCCCGTAATGATTTCCTTTAACGTTCCGGTAAAAGGAAAATTTTCGCTATTTTTCTCATTTTCCTCTTCTTTTTTTTTTCTTTTTTTTTTTTTGGAAAAAGTGTGGGCTTATTCTGTAAAAATTTCCCTGTCTAGAGGTTTTCTGGTTCTCGAGTAGATGGAATGAAGGTTCAGTTCAGTTGCAGTTAACTTAAATTGAATTCCATGAAATTGAGCAAATCAAATTGCTTGTGAACTTTCGGGCGGTCGCTGACGATAGGAAGAGGTACAGTTGAAAGAGCTTGTAATGTTGCACCCATAACTTGAACCGAAACCTCACCACCACAAAATGGCACACATCCACTTAATTTCCTCTTTCCAGTTTTGTATTGTTCGAATTTTTACGTTGATCCTGATTTTTTCAATTAGACTGAATTTTATTTGTACATACCTTAGAAATTGTTTTAGAAAAGTGAATTTCTTTTGAGATGAAATTGGAATTTTATGATACGAGAACTAAATATCTGACCATCAGTAATGTGTACGTACAGTACATTACAGATGTTGCATTAAAGATGATAAGTACTCCTTTTAATTGTGTTTATGTGATGCACTTATATACATACATAGTTAAAAGTGGATAGCTTTTCCGAGAATTATGGATGGTTCTATTTCTTTAGAGAATGCTACATTAATTACTAAAGTCTGGGGTTGTTTGCTAAACGGGTTGATTGCCTTAATGTTCATATTTTGCCTTTGGGGATCATATTTAGTTTTGCTATGGACTAAAACTGTATTTTACAGTCAATTTTAAGCCATTATTGTTACTATATGCATTACATGTAATTTGCGGTAAAATGGGAATGCACTTCCTGCATACTTTATGTTTCATAGCTACTTCAATAGAGCAGATTACCATACTATGCAGAATTATTATATTATATTATATTACTTAAACTGATGCAGAGCAGTGAGTTTGTTTTACTTAATACGTACAATAACAATACTTCTAAGTTTCACCTCATTGCACTGCTTAATTTGGGAATTTCAAGTCGGTTTTTTTATCTAACTACTACTTTTATCAAAAAACATGTCATCAACACCAATTTTTCATAGTGGATTTAAGAAGCCCAAAAGCTTCGCCTTAAAATGACCTATCACACTCTGTACCCAAAATATAACCCTTTTTCTTGAACATATCCAGTAGAAATGGGTTAAAAAGCTCATTCCCAAAAGATAATTGCCTACTTTCCGGGATTTATTGAACTTTTTCACTGAATATGCTTGAGTTTAAGTAAATAGTTTTGTTCTATGAGAGTTCTGGCGCACCTTTTGTTCTAGAAATCGGCCAATTTCTTGATAATTCTAGCGCACATTTTTTTCTATTTCCTTCCTGTGTCTAATCTTCGAGGCTATAACTTGACCTTGACCTATGAAGTCACCTTGACCTTTAAATGGGAACTGTCTGGTCTTGGAGGCTACAAGTGTACCTTGATTCCGCCTAGTCGGCTACATCATAGAAGGTTCCGTCTAGCTTTTCAAACAGGTCTAACAACAGCTAAACAGCTTTTCAAACAAGTCTGATAACAGCTCAAATTTTAACTTGTATCTGCCAATACATTTTCTGTATGTCAGGAGTGAATACAAATCTTGGTAGTCCTCGAAACCGCAAGAGGATCGAAAAGACGTCACCTTGAATGGTTGGGCCAGTTGTCAATATGTGTCGTTCACCTCATTGAATAAATAACTAATAAGGAAGCGGGGTTTCGTGCGAATACAGTGTACGTGAGTAGGCAATTCAATGACAGTCAAACCCAATGAGCGGGGGGAGAAATGACAAGAGCGCTGGTCACTTATTTGTAAATTCTGGTGACAAGTCACTTAAATTATCATAGGCAACGCCCAGGAATATTGTTTGAAGATAAGGGGGCGCCAAAAATTTGTGTATTTTACATAGCAATTTGGATTATAAAAAATGTCCCCCTTCAAAATTTCACGGTTTCACTACTGCAATGACAAAACGAATACAAATACAGCGCACTAATACATTTCACCGAGTAGCTCAGGTTTTAACCCGATATGCCGTTTCCTTATTAGTTATTTATTCAATGGTTCACCTATGTGTTTTTGCTTGAACATTAAACACCACTCTTAGTTTTGTGGTGCTACTGTCTTCCTTGATGACACAATGGTGAGGTATGAATTAATAGGGTGCTTTAATTGTACTCTTCCATAAACTCTCCGTACCGTGTATTCAATTCCAAGTGTTTTGCTAAACTATGTTTCAGGGCCATGAATCTCTGAAGTGCAATATCGTTTGACTCACACAACCTGGTTGAATATGATTAATAAAAAAAACCTGATACATGCCTGCCACTCATAAGTACTCAAAACTACTAAGAGACCCGAACCTTGAGTTAACAATAGTGTTGTCCTCCATCAAAAACAAAGTTTGAAAAATATTTAAAGCAATATTCATAAGATTTGAAGTTACATATCTCATAAATGAATGCCTTTTATTTTGACAACCGCACATGTGCATTATACATAATCTTGGACGTTGGAACCAGCATGAGTAAAGTTTATTGGAATATCACTGACGATTTCAAAAGAGTCAATTTATCTCTTAAAAGGCAACCATTGACTGTAACGATCACGGTTTCATACTTATTTTAGACCTTTATCGTTTAGACTTTAAGTATTTTTCAAACCAGCTATCATGAGCTAACTTATAAAATTAAAGTTAACCTATACATGCGAAAAGAGGGTCCGGAAGTTATCCGGAAAAAGAAAAGTGCGCTCGAGCGTAATACTTACTATTTACCTAACCCTTTTAAAAGTCAATAGACATAAAACAATTTCTTCATTTGTTCCCAAATTCTTTCAAAAACATTGAGATTAACTCTTGCGGCAATCAACTGTAAGAGAATTCATTAAGGTCACATCCTCGCCTTAGAATACATAACGAGTGTTTTCGATGTTGAAGAAAAGAATTTTTAGCTGTAATGTAATTTTGTGAGGAACCTGGAAGTAATTGGGTACTTAATACTAAAATTCCGTACATTAAATCTGAATAGGCATTTTCTGGATAACAGAAGGAAGAATGAATTATCCTGTCTTATTATAGCAGCGTGGTATTAATAGACAATAGTATAGAGGTGGAGGATGACGTTGAATTTAGGTAAGTGAAAACTAGTGTAATATTTGCAGTTTTTTTTGTTTTAATTAGCGGTAATCTGTAAAACGGAATAATTAAAACAGGAAAAAAAAATAAATGTTATTTTTGGACAATGGCACAAATTTTGAGCAGGCTTTGAAAACCCTTCGTACAATTGTATACGGATTCATAATTTATTATAATAATAGAAACACTAAACATTTTGTAAAATAGTATGGCGTTAAACAAAAATTGTTTAGAAAGTTAAACTTGCTTTATTTAACACTAAAAATTTGCTCCTCTGCAGATCTAATGTAAATTATAATTGAACTTGAAGGAGATAGACGTATGTAAGTAATATCCTTGTGTATAGAAGTATCTAGTGATTGCGAAAATCCTTCCCTGTTATAATGTCAAATGGCTCCACTTATACAATTTTGAACAGTTTTGCTCACGCTTCGCTAAAAGCAAAGCTGTGCAACTGAAGTATGCAGACAACGCCTTGATAGAATATAAAATCCACGATGGCTGGACCTGATGTAGGGAAGGTCGCAATTTTTTCTTAAAAATTTACTGGAAATTTTTTCTTAAAAATTTACTGGAAATTTTTTCCTTAGAACTATTATGCATTATTGGGGGCCGACAACGGTTGCTCTATTCCCATAATAAAATTGGTTACAGTTCAACGTACATTTTGAGCTTAAAGGAGACAAACAGATTTTACCCAAAATTTGTGCCATTTTTGTCTATACGAATTAGATAGGATGGCTCAGTCTATTCTTATTATATGTCAATGATCAAGACTGATAGCACAAACAAGAAATACTCAATTATCGACGGCTGTACTGAACAAAGTGATATATGAGAAGATCTTATAGCAAACCTCAATAACTGAATGATCTCGGCTAAATGGGTAAGAAACAAAATCTATTGCAATGTAAAATTTTTTTTCAATGTATGTAGTCGAGAAATCATTTTTATACCATAGATGAAATCTATAGGGTATAGGTACTAAGATTGTCATTCCGTTTGTAACACACAGAAATAATGATGATAGAGCAAAATTGGTTGGACGCCGACGCATAATATTAAAAGTTATTTTGATTTTTGCATGTCCGTCTGTCTGTCTGTCTGTCAGCCTGTCTGTCTGGTCTGTCTGTCTGTCCGTCCTCATGATAGCTTGAGAATGCGTTCACTTAGAGAGCTCAAATTTTATTAAAAAGAAATAAATTTAAGTTCGAAAATGGGACAAATTGGGTAACTCCTTCATAGGGTTGCCATACGAACATTTCATTTTTCCACTTTATATTTGGATACTGCCTGACAACGCACGGACATAAAGAGCTGAAATTTGGTACATCGTGTTTTCACAGCAATAGTAAATAAAATTTCAAAAATGGACTAAATCGGGCAACCCATTTCTTGGTGTTACTATATAAAACTTTGAGTTTTTTACGTAAGCTGTAAAAACAATAAGTCCTAGAGGTTTTTATTGTACTGAAAAGTTCTGCAGAATATGAAATCCTATGAAATTGGTTATAATAATTTTTACTGTCCGACGAACCATTCTAGAAATATATGCGAAAAACTACTTCAACAATTAAACTTGCACAGATGGGTAACCATACGAAATTATACGGGCATTCATCATAAGAATTTTTCTTAGACCAATTCTAGCTCTTTTACTTGTTTTATTCAAATTTAAATCATCCATATTTCTGCAGTGCAGAATTCATGTGCAGTTAGCTATGTCTGGCCTTCAATAATGCAAAAATATTCTAAAGAAAAAATTTCCAGTAAACTACGAAGAAAAAATTGAGGGTATCGTTAACTATCAAACGCACTTTTATAATTTTTTTCTGACCCAGAGGTTACAGGAGATATGTAGTACAGCTTACATGCAAGCCTCCCTTCCAACGCGATTTTAAATTTGTCTGTAGAAGGCAGTTCAGTAGATGTCTTATCATCTTGCATGCAAATTCATTTAAAAAATTTCATTGAGACGTAAACTCTTGTGTATGTGGGAAATTTTAGCAATAAAGGAGGTAGCAGAATTGGAAAAACAGAAGAAAAAAGGAAGAGGAAGGTGTTGGTAAATGATGTAATGCAAATGATCTCAGAAAATTCCATTTTCCCGGTATAAATTTATTAATTTCTCTCAAGCATTTCTTTTCCGCCATCTTGAAAATTGTTTAACGTCAAATTACTATCACCTCAGCTGCCATGATTTTTCATCATGCAAGTTCGCTGAAAGCTGAGCTATCTGCTTAGCAGTATTGATTACACGTGCAAGAAGTATTGCAGTGCAAGTTGCATACAAGCTGTTCTATCTCGTATAACCCCCTAGTGACTAACCCAGGGGCTACATCTGCAAGTACAGCTTGCATGCAAGCCTCCCTTCCAACACGATTTTTAGCTTGACAGCAGAAGGTAGTTCGGTTGATGTCTTATCAGCTTGCATGCAAGTTCATTTAAAAAATGGCATTGAGACGTAAACTCTTGCGTATATTTTAAAATTATGGCAATAAAGGAAGTATCACAATGATAAAAACCCAAGAAAAAAGGAGGATGAAGGTGTTGATAAATGATGTAATGCAAATGATCCCAGAAAATCTCATTTTCCCAGTATAAATTTATCAATTTCTCTCAAGCATTTCTTTTCCGCCATTTTAAAAACCGTATAATGTCAAATTAGTATCACCTCAGCTGCCATAGTTTTTCATCATGCAAGTTCACTGAAAGCTGAGCTGCCAGCATGACAGTAAAGGTTACACGTGCAAGTGTAGCTTGCATGCAAGCTGTACTATTACGTGTAACCCCCGGGTAAACGACGAGACGAGAAAACAGGGATTCTGAAAGAAGTACAATTTAAGCGCTTTCTATGTATAATTTCGAACTTTATCCTGAAAAATTAGTAAGTAACTCAAGAGCTTCTATAGCCGTTACTTGGAAATTCTATAGAAGATTAGTCTACTGAAGCGCTTCTTCGAAAGCGTGTGCCGCTGCCTTTCTCCATACCCATGTCCTTGCCTCATAGGCATGCTTACAGTTACAAACGCCGTCTTGAAGGTCTCTTATGAGATTAAAGAAGAAGCACTGCGATGATTATTCAAAAAGATCATTAAAGCTTTTCAGAAGACATCTACAAAAATCTTCTTCGGCCATCATTTAGCATACCAGTGTTGGGCGTAATCAACTACATTTGTAATCAGATTAATAATCATGATTACATCAATCATGATTACACATCAATCATTATTCATGATTACATCGAGTAATCTTAAGAAATTGTAACCGTAATTATGATTACATGATTACATTTTTTTTTTATTACAAATGAAACTTTTCAAGAGATTTTAAAATGTAGTTCTAAGAAAACAAACAATCTGTGATCGTAAGAATTTTTATTGTAGAAACTCAAAAGCACTGTTGAATTCTGTATTAATTGGAGTCAGTATAAGGAATGTAAGTGCTTCCATTGATAGAGACTCGCACATATCTGATCATCAACGTAAATTCGAAGATCTTGATTATGTGCTGAAAAAGATACTGAAAAAGATTAGATTTCTGGGGCGTATAAGAAAGCCCTTGAGCACAGAAAAAGCAATAATGCCCTTTAACGCTTGGATTTTGCAACACTTTGTTATATGCTAATTGGAATGAATCCAAGGGCAGAATAAGGCATATATAATACCGTATACCATCCACAGATATTCAATTACCATCCCACTACAGATATGTACTTACAAACATTAGTTTATGTGCCACTACCGATTTCGGAATAGAAATACAACAATGTTTGTTTTCTTTTAACTACAATTTTAAAATTCTTGGAAATTTGTAATCATGTAATCATGATTACGGTTACGATTTATCAATCATTAATCGCCAAAAATGATTACTTTTCTGATTTATATTATCAATCTGTAATCATGATTACAGATTGTAATCATAATCATCAATCAGATAGCATTTTGCCCAACACTGAAAGCTGCCTCCTGGAGTGCTCCTTTAGAACAGTGAAATGCTTGCCTCTGCATAGTAATAAAGTAAGAACTAGGATAGAGAAGGGAAGCGCTGCGAACTTCTAGGAAAGCGTTTCAGGAAGTTCTTTAGAGCGCTCTTTTCCTAAAGGGACTCTCCAGAATATGTACTACATATAAGTAATAAAATGTAATGAAGAATTCAAGAATACGAATAACACGAACATACTTTTATAGAGGAAGAAGGCTTTCTCATAAGTGAGCTTATTGTTTAAGTGTTAGTTATGTAGTCTATTTGAAATTGTTATCAGTAAAAATGAATTTGTTTTGAAATATTACTTTAGTTGTTCGTTCTAGTGTATTTCTATGCAGAGATGGGCGTTTTTGCATTACCACTAAAATGGCAGCAACACTAAATTTTAATGATAGTTAAAATATAGGTTGCACTATCACTAAATGATTAGTGGTAGTGCAAATTTTTTATCACTATCACTAAACGAATAGTGGTAATGCATAGTCTATTGCATTATCACTAAACGAGTAGTGGTAGTGCAAATACTTTTCACTATCTATGAGTGATAATGAATTCGTGCATTGGTAGTGCAAACATCTTTCACTAGCACTGAACTAGCAACGAGCGAACATACAGAATAAAAAACCTTCCGTTCAGTTTTCTGTTTTGCGGAGATGGAGATGATTCATTAACAATTAACACTAATTTTGATCGAACGAGCTACGCGTAGTGCTGCATATGCGTACCATTAAATTGTCGTTCAGTGCTAGTGAAAGATGTTTGCACTACCAATGCACGAATTCATTATCACTAATTGATAGTGAAAAGTATTTGCACTACCACTAATCGTTTAGTGATAATGCAATATACTCTGCACTACCACTAATCGTTTAGTGATAATGCAATAGACTATGCATTACCACTATTCGTTTAGTGATAGTGATAAAAAATTTGCACTACCACTAACCATTTAGTGATAGTGCAACCTGGCTTTTAACTATCACAGAGGCCTCTAGTGCTAATGAAATAATTAATGCACTGAAAATTTAATGCACTACGCCCATCTCTGTTTCTATGGCTTTTCGTCCCAGGGAAAAAATGTGGGAGATTGCATTATAATCTGTGGGAAATGTGCCCAGAAATTTTCATCACAGCCACCTCCCAACATTATTTTGTAGTTCTGCTTCCATCAGCAATCGAACAACATCCAATAAAATGTATGACATTCGAGCCCGTCAGGAATTTACTTACACATCTCTGTTGCTCGTTCGGCATTTATTGTGTAGATAGCTAGCTACACTCAATAAGAAATGGTTCTAACCCGTTCTAACGTTGCCAGATTGTAGCATTGTATTGGACATGACTGTACATTGATTGTACATTTTAAGGTAATTCCGGAATTTTAATATTTTATTTAGTACATCTGTGGAAAATTTTCGGAAAACATTTATTTTGGTTATTGATAGCTCTGAAATGTTACCTAGATACTTACTTTCCACTTTCAAATTTGTGTTTGCCACTTGACAGCTCTAATGAGGCAAGTAAACACATTTTCACAATATGTAAAGGACTTTTGATATTTTTACTGTACCTATATAATTACTGTAGTAATTTACTTCTAATAGTCCTAATAGACTTGCTATTTCAGCAGAATGTCAGGATGCTGAGTGAAGAATACTCTTGCGTTCAGCGAAAATAAGATGGTTTGCCATGCACAAATGAGTATCCAGATTTTCGAAAATTGGACGCGTTGCAACATATATTTTTGTATGACTTTTCTGAAATAAATCTACCCAAGGGTAAACATTATGTGAATCTATGAACAGTAATCAGCACCAAAGCGTATTTATACTTTTTAAAATCTTATTTAAATACATTCAATGCTTCATTTCAATTACGACAAGAGTTCTCATACATAGGCTGCGTAGTGAATGCAGTAATCTTCTCTTGTGAAAATATCGTAATGTATAAACTTATACATCTTTTGTCTTCACAATATCTTCCACATATTTATATGATTAACTTTCTGAATACATTTATATGTACATACATGTATATTTTTTGATTGAATTAAATTCACTTGTTTTTATTATGCATACTCATCATTTATTTAATTTTAATATAATGGAAATTAGATGGGAATTAAAAATTAAAAACAAGGGAAAAATTACTAAATTTTTGCATTTTTGTGAGAATTTTAGGTTCAATCATCTGGCAACGCTGTGCGGTTTATTAAGAGAACAGAAAAGTTATGGTGAGAGATCGTTTCGAATTTTTAGCTGGGTATGGGCCGCCTTGGCCTCTGTGCTTAGGTTCTTTCGTCACCTGTCTTCAATTAAAAAAATAAAATCAATTTTATTAGGCAAAACGGTTTTAAGTCACTGATATATGACCTGCATATGGATAGAATTAAGCCCAAGTCTTCTATAAATATAGCTTCAATTTCATTTTGGTCCTCTATTTCCTTCCAAATAAATATCCATAAAAATTTATTTTATTGAAATTTTAAGTAACCTCAATTATAAGTTGCAGCTAATGGTATTACATTTTTCGCTAGAACTACATAACGGTAAAATAACTGTACAATTCTCTTGCTTAGCAGAATGAATAATTACCAGAATCAACCTTAAGTTAATTCTATTCTATTAAGGTAAGTGTATGACGCCTCGAAGAAAAATTGTATGTTAGAGATCGCGTAGTATTAAATAAACACTCCGTTTTTTTTTTAACTCTGAAAAACTTTATTTCGTGCACTTATTTATATACATAAAAATTTGCTGGGTTAGGTGAAAAATTGATTGAATTAATTGTTTACGAAAGAAATTAAATTGATTTGATTGTTTACATTGCTTAATGCAATTGACCCATAACATTTATTGCACACTTGCTGTGTCAGCAAATTGTGCCGCAGAAAATGTTGCGAAACATAATCGAACTAAATTCCTTTTTATGTTATGAGTCAATTGCATGCAGAAACAAATGCTTATACCAATTAAACAAAAAAAAAAGAAGAAATAGAAATATATTGAAGTATTTTAGAACTTTATGAATATGACGATAACAAGTAAAAAAGCTAGAATTGGTCTAAGACCAATTCTTATGATACCCTAGATGAATGCCCGTATTAAATTTCGTATGGTATTGATTTTGAAGTTGTTTTTCGCATATATTTCTAGAACAGTTTGCCGCACAGAAAAAATGGTTATAACCAATTTTATAGGATTTCGTATTCTGCAGAAGTTTTTAATACAATAAAAATGTCTTGGACTGTTTTCAAAGTATACGTAAAAAACCGAAATTTTTATATGGCAACACCAAGAAGGAGTTTCCCGATTTAGTCCATTTTTGACATTTTATTTGCTAATGTAGCAAAAACATCATGTACGAAATTTCAGCTCTCTACGTCGATGCGTTCTCAGGCAGTGTCCAAATATATAGCGGAAAACGAGATTTTTATATGGCAATCCCACGAAGGAGTTGCCCGATTTGTCTCATTTTCGAACTTAATTTTACTTGTTTTTTTTTAAAGTCCGTGTACAAAACTTCAGCTCTCTAAGTATACGCGTTCTCGAGTTATCGTGCGCACAGACGGACGGACGGACGGACGGACATGCAAAAATCGAAATAACTTTTAATATTACGAATGGTGTCCAATCCATTTTGCTCTACCATCATGATTTCGAGGTGTTACAAACGGAATGACAAAATTAGTATACCCCTATGATTTCATCTAGGGTATAAAAAGTAATTGTTCACGTGTGAACAATAACTTTAATATCTGCAAAATTTCTTGTAAAGGGGAGACTGAAAATGTGAAAAAAGTGTAATTTTTCGTGCCCTATTTCCAGAGCTCATTAAAACGTTACCGATAAACAAATTTAAAGTGGCGATAACTACCTTTAAATTTTATCTTTCCACATTTAGACTTCCAGGAGAAATAAAAAAAAACGTAGGAAACTCTGTGTACATCAATTCCAAATTTCTTAACCCTATATTTCAAGGAGTAAGGTCTTATTCGAAGCACCCTATATTCTATGTATACAAGGTGTCCCAGACTAATATGACTATACTTTGACAAACGACTCCTCTTTTCCAGAAAAGTAAAAAATTTAAATTGAATGGAAGGGAAGGGGGAGGGGGACAAAATGTCACCCTACCAAATTACAGGGTGATTAGTAATATATGCTCTTTTTTTATTAAACACTCTATATATCGAAAAGTACAGGATATACGATCTATTGTATGCAGAGCCTTGGGGTCTTTCCTATGAATGTTAAGCCACATTCGTACCCCTCCCCACTTCAGAGTTATGACGGTTCAAATTCAAAATTTCGGTTTTTAAATTTATCTTTTTTTTCTCGTTATTTGTTTAAAAATACGCCTTCTCACTAACATACATTTTTGTCCAGAGTCTCTTCTTTAATTTAACCTATTACACTTTTGTTCTATCTGTTGTTAGCTTTTAACCTATTCAAAAAATCGAAAATCGCCACAACAAAAGAAATTCGTCGGTTATCTTGTCACTGTTCCTGATTAATCTCACTTCAAAATACATATTGAATATAGAATACAATATAGTTTACATAAAGAAGTACATAATCTATAATAAAAAATTGTTGATAAAATTCTCCTTCGGATCCACAAATATCCCAATTGTTTCCATTTTCATTAAATAAGGGCCAAGAGTTGCAATCGAATACTTTGAAGTAGCTGCCATAAGACTACAAAATTCAAGAAGAAGATTTTTCCGAGAATTTCTAATACGTATTTATGCTCGATCTTGCAAGAAATAGAACAGATTTATTAACTGATTATTTTCCACACATAATGACCTTGTTCATATTGTATCCAATTTACCTTTCAATAACATAAACAACACTGCCATACGCAGATAATATTGAATTACATTTCCAACAAGTGTGCGCCTACTGAGCCTGACCCATGTTGCACTTATTCAACATCATCTCTACATACGTACTATTTCACGAGGTTTTTTTAAGCCTATTTAAATTAAATAGAATTTTAAAAGGTTTCAATAAATTTACGAAAAACAAAAATGATTACAAGCTCAAGCTTAGAAATCCTTTTACGAAATCTCTGAGAGACTATTGAGCAAATCGTAATGTTTATAATATGCCAGTTACGTACTTACTTTCTACCTCATTTCTCGCCCCTATGCAGCGTCTTTAAACACGGATAAAATTTCCAATCAAACAGAGTGAAATTCCATTTACGGATAAGAAATTCTATGTTTTCCATTTTGATAATGGAATTTTTATTTTCACAGATACTTTGACTACTTTGAGTGCGGGCAACAAGATGAAGTGTTTTCTTTGCATATGAAAATTCACTCAAACTTCTATTAAAAAAATTTTTTCTAGAAAAGATTTCCGAAAAAAAAACATACTAATAAATCGCATGATTGTTCGATTCTGAGAGAGTTCGTCAGCAAAAGATTGTTTCATTTTAGAAAAACTTACCGAATTCAAATTGCCACATTAACATAATATTTTGGATCCTTTACTTTTACTGTAATGAGTTTTCCGACCCGAAACGGAAAAAAATTCTTGATTCATTTCCATCGACAGTAAGAGAAATATTTCGATTTCTATCAATTCCGGTGAAAGCTAAAGGTTTCTCGATTCAATGACGTCGTCGTTTTAAAATTTTACAACGTTTTTATTTTTGCCATGTCACTTTTACGGAAGCAAGGATTGATAATAATCTGTTAACCATGATGATTTTGCATTCAACTGAATTATGGAAAATATCCAGCGCGCATCCACGTGGGTTGAGGTTAATCAAATCAGAAACGAAAAAAAAAACTGATGTGGATATGCAAAAATTAAAATAACGTTTAATTTTATGCGTGACTCAATGTTGCCACTTTGGCTATAATCGTAGCAAATGGCTAATTTGGGCAATGTGTAGCTACGGGGATACCCCCTTATATTTTGGCTACGCTAGAGAGTTTTTGAATATGTGACCACAATATTTCCAATATTTTTTAATTATTTTAATTCTTAGAATATAGCAGTGTGAATGTAGTATAATTAGCTATGCTGACTGAGCCCTCCGATAACGATTTGATAGTTCCTTGCATGGATGGATGGATTGGGAAAGAGGTTGGGGCCCCGAGTGGTCCCTGGAACGTAGGTCAGAGAAAGGCCCATTGTTCACCCTCCAGACTTATGTGCAATTGCTAATAGGTCCCAGCCGGACGCCCTTATAAACCTGAATGAGTATTGACCCCCAAACTGTCCTTGCCGGCTTCATGCAAGAGGTGTGAGCCAATGAATCTGTAACGATTTCCTGGGATAGCCGAGAGTGACAGAGAAAGTGAGTCACTGTTTCGGATTCCTCTCTGCAACCCCTGCATGTAGGATCATCAACAAATCTCATCCTGTAAAGATGAACCCTGAGAAAAGAGTGCCCGGTGAGAATTGACACTAGAGCTTTCAAGGTTGGCTTGTTTAGTCTTAAGATCTTTTTCATTAGATTTCGATTAGATTTACCCCACAGTTTCTTTGTAGTTCTGTATGAAGGGTCATCTAGCCAAAAGCGACTATTTTGGCAATCAGCACAAACCGAAATAATAGAGACAAGGTGTTTTGATGCAATCCCGATTATGGAAAAATACTCCTCCGAGGCTGCAGCAAGACTAGCAAGCTCGTCCGCACTTTCGTTCCCGCTGATATTGCTGCGCCCTGGCACCCATAGAACGAGTACCCTGTTATTCCTGCCTCAGGGTTGTTTTACACTCGAATAGTTTAGGGGTTGTAAAAGTTTTAAATAAAACCCTGACATGATACCCAGTTATTTTACTCTGTGTCCTTTAGCTCCAAACGTGTGGAACCAATAGAGGGCAGGTTTAATCTGGGGATGCTCCTTTTCAGAGCAAAAAGGCATAAATCCGTTTTCTATGGATTGATACACAGTCCGAAATCCGTAGCACAGTGCATGACTAGTCTGAAAGTTCCTTACATTTCTGGGCTCATTTATATAATAAAAAAAAATTAAATAGGGGATTATATGTTTAGGGTAATGCCACCTTTGGCTTTAAATTCATTTGCAGCTAAAGTGCTAAAAGATTTCTTCTCTTTAAAAAGAAAAAAAACCGATCAAGCTATGATAATGCGATTAATAATTTTATTCTACTAACTAACGTTACAAACTTCAACCCCACTGAAATATTTGCAAACAATTTTTATACAGATATAATATGGAAAATAATTTTTTTTAAGACAAGTTTAATTACTCTATTTATGGGATATTTACGTAAAATTTTACGTTTTCTATAATTTTTTCACGTGTGCCTACTAAAACCACTTTCGGGCTACGTTAAAATGCTACTCTAGAAATATTTCGAATGGCAACACTGGCGTGACTGTCCAATCCATTTTTCTCTATCTCTCATGTACCTATTCGATATGTTAAAATCGTAACATCAGAGCAGCATAAGATTTGCGAACACTTTTTACAGTTTATGGTTATAGAATTAACAACTAGAAAAAACTTGGCTGACTCAATTTTGTCAAATTTAAATGAGGGCAATATCGTAACGAAGTATCTGCGACGTCAGGGTTATAACGGTGAAGTATTTATTTATTTAATATTATTATTTATTATTTGGGGGGGGGGCATATTCGACGCCTCTCAACTAGTCCTAAATAGCCTAGGGCGTTCGAAATTAGGGTCTGTTATAAAGCCTTTTGGGGCACCACTTCCGGTGTGACTTATAGATCTAATTTTGCAAGAGCAATGGCGCAACCGCAAAACGCCACACTGCGTTCTCGGTGTGACACCCACTTTATGCGGCACAGAGCTTTACAGTCACACCGGACATGTTCAGCGGTTTCAACGTCTTCCATACAAAAACGACAGGTCTCGTCATCGACCTTACCCATCTTTTTTAGATTATATATTAGAGTGCAATTCCCAGTATATAGACCCGTTATTGGCATTAACACATTTCTGTTGAGTGTGAGAAATGCTGTTGTCCTCTGTTACAAATACTTTACAAACTTCTTCGCTTATCTCAGCCCCGGGATATTTTCCCAATGTGACTTTTTAATTCTATCCTCTCATGGCCTGATCTGAGCTGAGAGGTGACTTTTTGGGTGTCCAAAAGCCAATCCGTGTACCATTTAAGAGTTCATTTTTCAAAGGATAGGTCCCCAGTGTTGACGGTCCCCTAAGTTCACCTCAAATAGTGTTTCAAAGTTATGGCGTTTCGGCATAACGTCTGAAATTAGGTTGACCATCGGATCCTCTAGCAATTTTTGGAGGACTTTTAGGTGGCAAACCAAGTCATTTGTCTTAAGGAGATTTGCCCTCTGCAGTCTAATTGCACTAAGGCCTCCTTCATAACATGCAAGCCCTTGTAGTTTTGCAAGCTAGCTTGAACTGCCTTTTCTTTTGTTTTTGGCCACCAAATGAGTGAAGCGTATGTGACCATGGGTCTTATAATAGACGTATATGATCATAGAGTCATTTTTAGTGTAAGATCCCAAGTTCCCAAGTGGCCGTCTCTAGCACTCTTTATAAGTGAGAGTTCCAGGTTAGTCTGCTATCTAGGATAATGCCTAGACACTTACCTAACTTCCATCGAGAATTTCACTACTGTTCCCTCTAGAAATGGTGCTTGTAAATAAAGCCTCATTTTTCTCATGAAAGGAACAATTATAGTCTTACCAGGATTGACTCGAAGTCTCATTGTTTGACACCAGTCGCGAACTATGTTTAGGGCATTTTGCATTAGATCAAAGATTATCCGATCATGTTTGCATCTGATTGTGATGACTGGGTTATCTGAATAGCCCTGATTATCACAGCCAGATCTGGTCAACTTCTGTAGAAGATCATCGATAATCAGCGAGCATAGTAGGGGACAGAACTCCACCTTGGGGAAATCCCTTGGCGGCCACTACTGTAACCGAGTCATCCCCCAGATTAGCTTTGATTCTCTGGCTTCAAGCTTAGCGTTTATCAATTTTATCAAGGATGGCTCGATTTCTTTTTTGGTAGCTGCATTCTCAATAACTTCAAAGGAGGTATTGTCAAATGCTTCTTCGATATCTAAGAATGCGCATGGCTGTCTCATTATCCTCAAACGCCTTTTCTAGTCCTAAGACAAGACCATGTAGGGCAGTTGTGGGAGACTTCACTGCTTGGTAAGCATGTTGGCGTGGATGTAGTGATGACCGCTTGAGTACACCACTCCTAATATAGTTGTCTAATACTTTCTCCATTGTTTTAAGGAGAAATCAAGTTACATTAATAGGACGATATGACTAGCGGAAAATTAAAAGGCGCTCAAGCCTACATCCACGAAATATACCACAAATGCTGTAAAGAGGCCTTTCATCAGAGTTTGCTACAATTGGAAAGATTTATAATTTTTTTTTAACATCTTCCCCCCCCCCCTAATCGTCTAATTATCTTAAAGTCAAATTTAGAACAATTAGCCCCTGAGCGTAAAAAAAACGAAGCTTAAGCAGCTCTGTCCAACAGTATTCCTATCCAGCATGCTACGAGAGTTATTTCTATTTTACCTGACATTAAAAGCAAAGGAAAACTAGAATTCACCCAACTTTTTTAAGAACCACACAAAAGGCCAGATTCTTTGAGAGACTTGCAAGAAACCAACAATGCGAAATAATGTGCCTGCTGAAAATGCTGAAACATAAATTACCAGCGACGTATTTTCTTACCACCATTAGACTCACTCAATAGTAATGTGTCAAAGGTTCCTAAAATATGAGAACCTTATAATGTGCTATCCTTTTACCATCTGGTAAAGCTGCTACGGCGGATGAGAAGCAGCAATTTTTAAGTCTAAGCAGAATTCTATAATGAACATGTAAAAGGATATAAATACAATGGTCACTCTCTCTGTTATATGAGAGCTCAAAACTAGGGATGGCCGATACCAATACATTATTCGATGTATCGATATTTATCCCATTACGATACAGATAATTCGTATCGAGATTTTAATAGCTTTATTTCCTAGAAAAAAAACTTAGTTTCTGTTCGAGCAATTGGTTTTCAAGCTCAAAACACTTCCTCCAATTTAGTAGTTGATAGCCCTAAGGTTCTTTTTTTCTGTTGTTCTGACTAACCCAGTTGGTTAAATCAACTACTATAGGCTGAGGCAGCACACCAATTTGCTTTAACATAGCAAGAGGTGAAGATGGGCATGGCATAAGCATAGCATTATCATAGCATGCATTGCATAGAACTATGAGAGTATTATAAGGAGTATGATGAAAAAATTGATTAGATAGTATGACAGTATTTAGATACTTTCTTTATTAAGTATATGCTCATAAATGCACTCAAAAACTAGGAAGAAGTAACCAAAGAATGAAGGAAGCTCTCTTATCTGGTTAATTTAACTACCAAATCTGATGGTACACAAAAAGATATCAATTTCTGTATGAATAAGTCAAGGACTATTTTTTCTTATATACATATATCCCAGTTATGCAAATTCAGTCATATTTCCGTTAAAACAAAACTTTTTTTTTCACCTGTGATATGAAAGCAGTTCTGCTTAATGGTCGGAAGACATTGAACATCACCCAATCCTATTGCAAACCTTTTGATAATAGATATTACACCTAAAATTTTTGAGTCTGAAATCAAGTCAAGATATGAAGAACGTAGAAATAAAATGAGGAAAGTGTAATTGTATTAGACTCAGACTTTATTAGAGAGGGCGGACAAATGCATTGTACAAATAGCGAATTTTCATGCAATTCTTAAGACTATATTTCCCATGAGTGTGTAATGAGCCTATATATAACAAAATATTTGTAGAACCATTTGTGACGTTTTCCGCTTACGCTTATTTTTTGAATCAATATTATAAGTAGGATGGATAATACAGATTCCCCGGAGCACCGTCAACCTCCCACCTAACCGACCGATCCAAATATTCTAAAAGTTCAACAGGCTTGTCCGGGAAATCCATCGGTACCTACAATTCCGCCTGTACGTGAAAATTGGAGAACTACTACTAGTATTAGTAGTACGTGAACAACGGAATCCACTATTTAGCACGTATGTAACGGAAAGTCATTCTGCTCCCGCCAGCACGTACTAAGCGGACAGCTAGAGCTAGTACGTGAGCAGCGGAAGTCACTAGTTAGTATATGTGCTACGGAAAGCCATCCTGCTCTCGGCAATACATGATAAACCGACAACTAGTCGTAGTACGTGTACAACGAAAAGCTATCCCATCCTACGTCTCAGCTAGATATAGTCATTCTAAAACTTACCTTAAATGTTTTACATTTATCTATTGAGGCCCTACATACTTTGACATATTACATAAGTATATAAAATATAAAAAAAAAAAAAAAAAAAAAAAAGGAAGAGCGAAATTAACATTGTTAAATAATTATAATATCAAAAGACTACCACGAAAGCTTTTTTAACTGTATTTCCACACTGAGTATTCTTTCGCTTTTTAAAAGGCAAATAAAAATAAAATAAATAAATAGAAGAGATCATGTTAATGAATTCCACCTGCCGCCTGTTCTTACACAGAAGTACATGGAAAAATACATTTTCAGCATCAGGAACCAGGAGTCAGAGCTCTTGTGCTACATAGGTAGCAACCGGATGCATTTTACATTCCGTAAACATTTTTACTTCCACTTTGAATTTAAAACAAAGATAGGAGAAATAAATAAATCAAGTGGGGCATTTATCAACGTTTCATGAAATGTTTTACATTTTAGAAAATTTTGGTTGCATGAAAAGGACTGTTTAATGTAAATAAATCTTAATAATTTAGGTTGGCTTATATATGTATTTATTGTATACTTCTCTATACAGAGGAGGAGACTATGAAAATGTTTCTCCTAATGTAAATGGAATTTGTTGCTTTTCGTCCAATTATACTGAGCGCATTAATATTACGTTTCTGCAAATTTCGTTTTAATTTTAATAGAATTGTAGAATCAATTGTTTATGGCAGGAGGACAAATGAAAGGAAAAAGGTCAAAAGAAAAGAATCAAAAGATTGCAGTGGACATTTATGGAGCAAAAGCATCAATAATGAAAAATTTTCGAAAGAATTCGTTTTTAAATCATTTTAAGCTAGAGGAAGATTCTTACAACAATTATATGTATACACACTATCAGAGTGTTCCAAAAATACTCTTCAATACTGAAGCAGATAAAAGTAGTGGCAACTTGCAGTCGAAACCCCCAAAATGTTTTTTATTTCTTAATTTCGATTCAGTTTCGGAGAATTTTAAACTTATTTTCCTTTTTTTAAATTCAGTACCTGTGTGTGGTTGTTCCTGAATGACTTTTATAACGCAGAACTTTTATCGATTATTTTTTTATAAGTTGTCAACTATTAACCAGCCCTTATAGAGTATTCTTTATTTATAACAAGTACCCTATATGACGATTTTCTTAGAAACGTGAACTCTCGCCTTTTGAATTAGAATGAAGGGATATTTTTCCCAAAGCAAACCAAATGAGCTGCTCCTTTAATACTAGCAAAAATATCTTCATTCGGTATTTTTTAAATGATATGGGCATTACTAATATTTTTCTGCAATAATTATTATCCATACTCTTAACTATTATTTAAGAATAACTAATCCAGAAAAATTTCAAATATATTGCCATTATTTACTTTGAACACATTTTTTGGCTCTCTTTATAATATGTTAGAAGACAACACGTCGCTTTCATCTCCATAAACAATACTTTTAAGACGACTTCAAAAATACAAAAAAAAACAGTGTTAAGTCTAAGGACCGTGCAAAGCCAGCAAATCTCACCACTTCACCCTCCACTTATTTGGAAAGCGCTAATTTAAGTATTGCCTCACTCTTCTATTATAATACCATAAGGTGCCTGCGGCAAATAAGGCCCACCTAGACCTAATTTGAAAATGCAATAAATCAAGTATTTGATGATATAGAACTACAAAAACAAGTTTTCCGTGAAGTTTTTTTATTTGCACAACTACAAAAATAGAAAAACTATAACAGAAGTGAGTATTTGAAAAAATAATTCAGTTTTATAAAACCTTTCCCATGGGCCTTGTTAAACTACCACAGTATTATAAGGCCCAAAACAAAAATTAACCTTTTCAAAATCTAATCAGCGGAATGATTCCCTTTAACGATACTAAAACTAAGAAAATCAACAAATTTCGTTATTTTTAATAATTTCCAATAAAAATGGGCCTTTTGAACCCCAGCAGCATAAGAATGCCCACCCAAAAATTTAGTTAAATTTCTTAACCTGCAACAGAATAAATCCAAGCAGTCTTCATTCTTTGGAACAAAAATAATGTCACAATCATAATCCTAAATATAGGACACCACTGACAATGACAGAATATGAAATCCTATAAAATTGGTTAGAATTAGTTTTTCCGCCCGACGAGCCGTTCTAGAAATATATGCGAAAAACCACTTCAAAAATCAAACTTGCACAGACGGGCGACCACACGAAATAACGTAAGCAGTCATAGGGTATCATAAGAATTGTTTTTAGACCAATTCTAGCTTTTTGACTTGTCGAACTTAATTTTACTTTTTTTTTAAAAGCCCATGTACAAAATTTCGGATAGACGGATAGACAGACATGCTAAAATTAAAATAACTTTTAATATTATTCGTGGGTGTCCAATCCATTTTGCTCTACCATCATTATTTCTACAAACGGAATGACAAACTTAGTATACCCTTCAGATTACATCTAGGGTATAAAAAATCCATAGAAATTTATAAGTGGTTTACATTTCGTTTTGGAATTTTCTTTATATATACATACATACATACATACATATAGATATATATATCAGAGTACCGGGAAATGAAAATATTTGATTTATAATTACTTTGTTTTAATCCATGTGCCTGCATTGTGGAAATGTATATATGCCGGCGTACTTGGAACGGAAAAATGTGATCAGGTTGCTACGTGTTAATGGAAAATCAATATTTTTACCTGCATAATGTAATTCGTGTTAATCAACAATTTATAAATACTTTTCTGGCTTAATGTACATAATTTACATACATATATAAATATATATATATATATATCGGCATATCTGAAAATAGACTTAGTGATGACTTTTTATTAAGAAAGTGTATGAATATTGTATTTTACTTACTATTAGAATTAGCTACTTCGTTTTAACAAAAACCTGCATTGTGTAATATTAATGTGGGATTTTGATAGGAACGAGTATCGGACGTTTTAAATGAAAAAGAGCAGAATTATGTTATTTAAACAAATTAATAAAAATGTGCTTGATTGGAAATATTTGTTGATAATTTAAGTAAAAATAAACTTTGACCCGAACTAGATTTAGAAAAAACAAACGTGCCATATGCCTTGCTGCGACCTTTTCTCGAACACGACTTCCGCTTGACTTGACTCTATCACATATCTGCTTTGAACTTCTATGGAAAAATATGCTAACGGTAGCGATAATAACAAAAGAGTTGAGTTTGATACCGTACAAAATTGCATTGCCTGTTCGGTGTCGATATAATTTAGTTTGCTTGTGAATTGTACATCTGCACATAAGAAAATAAAAGCAGGAGTCCCGCAAAGCTCAATACTTGGCCCCTTCCTCTTCAACCTGTTCACCTTTTACCAACCGTAGAATAATGGAGGATTCACAACCCTTATCTACACGGATGACTAATTGACTTCCTAATCTCCCAAATTGGCGACAAAAAAGTGGGTGATAATATTGCCAAGGAGAATAAAGATCAACATACCTAAGTCGAGTTTACTCTGCATCAGAACTGCACGTTCACGCAGAGGCGTATGTCAAAACGCAAGAAATCACTCACCCTTATTACAGTTGTCGACTCACCAAAGTGACAAGCTTCGCAGTCACTCTCACTTATAGTTGTCACTTAAAGGGACAGGTAGCATCAGGGCATGCGTCAGGGTGTAGACAAAAGTGAGGTTTGTCTTATTTCGTGGTGTTGTGATTTTTGCAAGTGTTTAAAAGAAAAAAATATATATAAACGCGATGTATTTTAGCCCTTTAGCTATAACAGGATGCTTCACCATAAAATCTATCATGACTTCAAATTGTTTTTTTGTTGTAATCTTTACACTACAATTGCAAAAAAAAAAATAATTTAATTTATAAAAATCTATTGAATTTTATGTTTTAATGAACAACTTAGAAAGCCATTATAAAATTTATCATTTTCTGCTTGCATTTTCCTTTTCCTTACACAAATCTAACATCTGTCACTTACAAAAACCAAGTGAGTAAAATTGTCACTTACATCGACATTTGTCTACTTAATACGACAACAGTAATACGTCCAAAGTCGTATGTTTTCGACAAATGTCACTTTAAACGACAACCATAATACCATTTTTGTGTCGTAACGCCATTTCTCACTTAAAGTGACAACGATAATAAGGGTGACTATCAATAATGAAGTGATAAAACCCACTAACAGCGCCAAATACCTAGGTAAAAATTTCAATGAACGTTTTAAGTTCAACCCTCATGCAAAGGCAGTTGCTAGGAAAGCAAACTTTGCACTCAACTCCTATAATGAGATGTAGGAATGGTATCACTCTGAACACCAAGCTACTGATGTACAAGCAGCTCATTAGGCCCACCCTATAGTACTCGTTCCCCATATGGCATATAAGCTTCAAGTGGTTCGAGAGGAAAACGTTCCGAATCTGCGCTGGACTTTACCGGGGGCCCTGTAGAAAGCATTATCGCAATCAGGTTCTGTACGAGAAAGCTGGTATTTCGCTGATATAGGACTACATGGTTGAGATGATGAAAAAGGTAGCCAAAATCCCCAACCACCCAAACCCAATTGTTCAAGAACTAACAAATTTTCCCCACTAACAAATATTTACCGCATTTTGCATATTAAACTGTCAGGGAAAAAGGAGACCACTACCGATGTTAAGAAAGGAGAAAGAAAGGAGGACTGCAGCCTGCCGGACAGGATATATGCGGCCTGCTTCAGATAAGACCCGCAATATAGAGACTTACAACAGCACCAGAATGGAAGGACAGAGGCAACGTGGAGAGTAATACATAAGATATGTAGCTAGTACTTAAGTTAGTTAAGTATTAGACTTACGAAATATTTTTAGTTATTATAGCTAGGTAGCGCTAGCCGTAGTTTAGAAGTACATAAGTCATATGTTAGTTAGTAATTTATATATTTAGAAAGCAAGATAACTCAGCTGGATTAATCCAACTCAGGGCCAATATTTGCAAAACGCCTAACCTCCCGGAAGTCACCCTCTGGCAAAAGAAAAACTAATTGTTTCATTTTCTAACTTTTTATTATCAAAGAACGACATCTTAACTTTTCATACAAATAAGAAAAACTCAAATATTCATGCTATCAATACTCCTATTTAATTATTAATAACAGCCTTTCTTTTTCTGATTAGTTCGCTTTGGAGTAAAATTAATATTTTTCTACCGTTCGCGTGCGGTCTATGGGACCGCAAACTACAATATCAGGACACAAACACATGCGAGGAGAGTTGGCGACCGAGTGGCATATACCTCTACTGCTTTCCCAGGAATATTTAGCAGTTCATGGAGCTAGATTCATTTAGAATAAAAATAAAAGGGAAATAATATTGGTGCGGACTCATAGACCCCGCGCCAATACCGGAAGGTTAAGAATTTAGGGATCAGAGCTAGACATAGCAGGTTCCAAGAAAGGAGTTTCAAAACCTCTTTTGAATAATTCTGGGCTGGCTATAAATCAACCAAGGCGTGTATCAAAATCAATGTCTAAGGGAAGTTTTGATTCCTTTCGTCAAAGCGAACCATGCTCAAGATGATTATGTCTTTGGGCCCGATTATGCCAAAAAGACAACCGAATTTCTGAGAAACAAAAGAAAACGAATCCCACGAATTTTCCCCAGTGTCGCCTGATTGAAGAATTTTTGGTTAGCTGAGTTCTAGTTATCACAAAAATGGCTGAACGGTAAAAAACATAACTCAAATAAAAAGAAAAGGATACAAAAATGTCTTCGAAAATTGAACTACAGAATGCCGGATAGGATATATGCGACCTGCTTCAGAAAATACCCGCAATAGAGAGATTTACAACAGCACCAGGATGGAAGGACAGAGGCAGCCTGGAGAGTAATATCAAAACCAATGTTTAAGGGATGTTTTGATTCCTTTCGTCAAAGCGAACCATGCTAAGATGATTATGTCTTTGGGCCCAATTATGCCAAAAAGACAACCGAATTTCTGAGGAACGAAGGAAAGGCATTACATTTGCTTCAAAAGAAACGAATCCCACGAATCTTCCCCAGTGTCGCCTGATTGAAGATTTTTTGGTCAGCTGAGTTCTGGTATTTACAAAAATGGTTGAACGGTAAAAAACATAACTCAAATAAAAAAAAAAAAGAATACAAAAATGTCTTCGAAAATTGGACTCAAGCAAACTATTGAAATATTTTAATGTTAACCCTCTATACAACTTCCTAGGAATAAAAGCAGTGTTTGATTTTTTATAAATATGTCTTTGTTGTGCAGATTTTTAGTAATAGATAGCAAAGCTTAATTACCTACTTACTTCTGTTTTTCTAATAAAAGATTGTACATAAGTCGTGTAGCATTTAATCCGGAAATATATATGAATTAAATTGTATAGAGTTCCCAAGCACTACCCTTGAAAGATAATACCAAAGAAATAGACTATGTTATTTCGAACGATAATGAGATACAAGCAAACGTGAGTGACCATGAAAGTATTTGTACTGATATATTGATTTTTGATGAAAGTAAAGAAAAGAATAATTATAGAATTCTAAAATATAATAGAGAAAGCTTTTTAAGTAAAACTAACGAAAGTGAATTAGTAAATATTCATTATGGAACTAGCTTAAATGATATCTCGTTGTTATTTAAGAGTGAACTATCTATAGTAATGTGAATTTGTGAAAAAAAAAAAGTGAATCGCCAGACTAGTTATACCCCGTGGTTTAACACTGATATTTGTATTTTGGAAGGGAAAATAGTTCGGGCAAGACAACATGCAATACTAGCAAATTTAAATAGTGATTGGTAATCATATAAATTCATCTGAAATAAATATAAAGTAATGGTGCGAAAATATAAGAGTGATTACATCAAAAAGAAGAATTAGCCAACCAAAAAGAAATGTGCAGAGAATTGAAAGAGTTAGTATTAAAGCAAAGAAGATCGAATATTAAAAGATTAAAGGAATTAATGCAAATGGTAGAACTTTGGATAGGAATGATGAGGTTGCAGAGGCGAATACTTCGTGCAAGATATAAAAGGCATACACAAATCTATACCTATAGTGAGGTTTGTTGAAACAATGTCATGAGTAAGTACTTCTTTTACCTTTAATACAATAATAACATATAAGGATATTCAAGAAGCATTAAGAGAACTTAAGCAAAAAAAAACCGTAATTTTTAAGTCCAATCATGTTGATTGATTCCTTTCGAGTGGTAGAAAAACTACTTGTAGATATTGTGAATAAATTCCTGTCGGAAGGAAGTTTCCCTAATTCATGGAAGGAATCAATAGTAACGCCAATAGCTAAAATAAAAAGTCAGCTAAGTGTGAGGATTATCTACCAGTGAATGCATTGCCGATATATTAGAAAAGATAGTGTATAATAATGTTCAGGTTTGTATACGGGTCCAAGTGGAATCCGGTACCCGGGTACTCGATTCCAAGTTTACTCGGGTTCCCGGGTACCCAATAACAGATTCTCCAATAATCGATTCTCAATTCCGCATATCCGGGTATCCGGATGCAATCGGCTCTAAATTTTTTAATATTCCGGTACGTTACTGAATTCGTGAGTTCAGTCATAATTCAAAGGTAGCACTCTTTGCAGACGATATACTAATATATATCACAGGACAAGATATTATCGAGGCGGAGAGATTATTGCAAGGGGACCTCAGCGAACCTAGTTTTTTATACATTTAATTTCAATTTATTTGCTGTAAGCCATTCACTAAATCATTATTAATTACTGGTGAAAGTAATTTGAGCCTAATAGTTGAGGGAGTAGTAATAAAAAAGGTGTCAAGAAATAAAATATCTTGGGGTTGTTATTGATAAGGATAAACAATTCGCGAAGGATATTGAATATATTACTAAAAAAATAACGAAAAAAATTGACTTCTTAAGAATTAGAGTTATCTTATCAACTTATACGGTGATCAATGTATATAACACTATTGTGAAACCCCACCTCGAATATTGCTCCACCATTCTTTTTATGGTCGGCCAGCAAATGTAGCAAAAAATGCAGACCGTACAGAATAAAACAATGGAAATTATTCTTAGATGCAGCAGATATACAGCAATTTCATTAATGTTGGAGACACTGAAATGGCGTGTAAGCAAAGAATATCACTGAACATTTTTATATTCATAAAGAAATAACAAGAGCATTTAACTGGACAAGTAAATTACGTGCATGACATTCAACAGTTTGAACTGTGATCTGCAAACGACTTCAGACTGCCATTTTTTCGTCGGAGTTAAGGAACTGAGAACAGCATGTTTAGAGGATTGCATATGTTTAATGAGCTGCCGGTTAAACTAAAGACATAAAATTTATAAGTTTCAGAGTCTATTATGTCTAACGTAAAAGAGAAAATGTAATTATAGTTGTAAAAGCGGCTTTGTTAACCTTTATAAATTATTATTATTATATAGAGTAAGATCGGGTATTGTGGTATAGGAGGGTAATGTGGTATAGTGGCATATCTCTCTAACGCCTAATGTGACGCAAATTTTCTTCTTACTTGCGCCTACTATACATGCGGAGCAAATTAAATCTTGTCTAAACATATTCGTTCTCATTCTAATTTTTGTTCAGTTTAGTATTTGTCATCGTGCAGTGAAGTTGACATTTTTTAAGCGAGTGAGTAACAAGATTAATTTATTAAGAATTTTTCATGTACTGGAGTTGCTGTGCTGCTATTTTCGAAGTTTATTCGATCATTTTTGATTTTTTAAAGTAAGTTGTCCTAATTTTTTTGTTTCTTATCCCCAGTATGAAATTTAGATAAAAAGTACACTTTCGCGTAATGTGGGATACTTGAAGGAGGGTTATGTGGTATAGTATTCCACATTTGCCGCATTTATCTAATTTATGATTTAAATTACAGACTGACACGGAAAATGCCAAAAAAAGGTACTACTGTCAGAAAATGGGATAGATCTCAAATGCAGAAAGCAATCATTTCTGTCAGGAATAATGAAATGGGTATACAATTGGCTGCAAAAACATTTGAAGTTCCACATACCACCTTGCAACGCATGACGAGAAGTGATAAATCCATAAACGAACTTCTATCAATTCCCTTAGGCCGAAAACCAGTATTTAATGAAGAAATTGAAGAACAACTGGTAAAATATTTACAGGAAATGGAAAGCCGTTTCTGGGGTCTTACTAGAGGTGACATACGTGCTTTGGCGTTCCAGATGGCAAAAAAAATAACATTCCCAACAAATTTTCAATTCTGCATAAATGTGCAGGCAAAGATTGGCTTTACGGATTTGTAAGAAGACATCGAGACAAACTGAGCTTTCGCCAACTAACGGGCACATCCATTGACCGGGCGAAAGGCTTTACTGCAGAAAATGTGGAAATATTTTTTAATATCCTTGAAGATATTTACACCAACAATAATTTGCCACCGTCACGAATATGGAACGTTGATGAAACCGGGTTGTCCATTGTCCAGGGCAAACGGCCACAAATCCTAGCAAAGAAAGGAAAGCGTCAAATAGGAGCGATGACGTCTGCAGAGCGCGGTACTCTTGTTACCGTAATCAATTGTATGAGTGCTAGTGGAAATTTTATTCCGCCCTATTTTATTTTTCCACGAAAAAATCAAAATCCTCTTTTCATGAATAACGCTCCCGCTGATTCCAAGGCTGTCTTTCACATTTCTGGATGGGTCCAATTGCCCATTTTCACACAGTGGTTTCATCATTTCTTGGAGTTCTCAAAACCGTCAGACCGGGAGCCAGTTCTGCTAATTTTAGACGGACATTACGGCCATACCAGAAACATAGAAGTAATAGACCTGGCGCGTCAGCACAATGTTATTATTATTTCACTCCCTCCGCATTCAACCCACAAAATGCAACCATTGGTCAGAACCTTCATGGGGCCGCTTAAAAAATATTATAAAGAGGAAATAAGGCGCTTTATCAGGGAGAGTGGTCGAAAGGTAGTCCTGGGAGATATAGCTCAGCTATTTAAAAATGCTTATTTGAAAGTCCAAACGGGACAAATAGTTATAAGCGGCTTTAAATGCACGGGAATTTATCCTTTTAATAAAAATATATTTTCAGAATCTGATTTCATAGCAGTTGATAATTTTTGTGAAAGTCAAAATAACATACAAGAAGGTTTGCTACTATCAGAATTGAATAATCAATTCAATAATGTCAAAAGCACAAACGAAAGTACACAAGCGATAGAGAGAGAATCCTTGACTTCTAGACACTCAGTTAGTCCCGATAAAGCTGATAAAAATACTGAACGTGTAAAACAAATCAACGCAGCTTCAACTTCATTAGCATCGACTTATGAGCCTATTCCCGGTACAAGTAAAATGAATTTCACTCCATGGGACATTTCTCCTCCACCGAAAATTACAAAACATAGCACTACTAATAGAGGAAGAAAAACTCAGGGCAGTGAAGTCTAAGGAACAAAAGAAACCAAGAAGTAAAGTCACTCGCAAGGAGAACACAATTTCAAGACCATCCACCGCTAGGGGAGTTCGAAGGCGTTTATCATCACCATTATCATCATCCAATGAAAATCTATCTGTTTCGAACATAATATTTGATGATTCAGAAGACGAAATTAGTAACGATTTTCCTGCATCAAAAGATACTAGGTGCACCTTCTGTAATATATCTTGGGGCGATGATAAATGTGGAGGAGAATGGATCGAATGCTTACAATGTGACTTCACCTGGGCTCATATTATTTGTTGTCCGAAAAACAGTGCCATATTTATTTGCGATTCTTGCAATAATATTTTTTAGAATGTTTTCAGGAATTCCTTTCTAATATTTTTGATTTTATTTTGTAAACCTATGGATTTTGTTTATTTAATTTTATATTTTATGAAGAAATCTTATTTGTTGCTTATTTGTTATGTTATATTTTTATTTTTTTTCTCCAAAAATATGTGTTCGAATAATACTGACTAATAAAAGAAGACTTGGAATAATGTGTTTTTTCAGTAGCTTCATGAAATAAAAACTCAATTTTTCATTATAAAATTAAATAAAAAACGAGTTCTGATAATATGGTATAGTATACCACAATACACGAACGTGGTGTACCACATTAAACGCACTTTTTTCAAATTGAAATTTTCATAGTTTTCAAAAACTTTTTAATATAATTTTTATTCATGACAAATTTAATAATTTAAAATAAAACTTAAGGCAAAACACTCCCATAAATACCAGAAAAAAGTTTTGAGTGCGAACAAGATTTAGTTTCCAAAATATAGTTAAATATATAAAGGGTGTTCCACAATACCCGATCTTACTCTATTTTAATGTACAGAGGATTGCAAATAAGTAAAATGTTAAGAAGGAAGTGAAAAAATAACTTAGAAAATTGTTTGTGGCACTTGTGAAGGTGAAAAATTGATATATCATGTTAATTTATTACAGATAGAATGATTGATTGAATATAACGAATAGAGAATAAATGGCATAAATTGAAAATAAAGGCCTCAAAACACAAAACTTCGGAACAGAATCAACAGGTCTACTCAGAAGGAGAGAATATGATTTGCTCTAGGATTTGCTTGAATAAAAGATAAATGTTCTTGTGTTTATCGATTGTCCAGTTTTTACATTAAAAAAAAAACTAAAAAATGTTGATGTTATCTAATTTATTGATCTGATTTAAAAGCAGAAATTCATCATAGACATATATATAGAATGTATCTTTTTAACGCACTCATATTCAACGCGAGGAATGGAGAATAAGTTAATTATCCTCAAATTAAAAATGTATTAGAATCTAAAAAAAATGTTATATCCATTAATTGCATCTAAAAAATAAAAAAGAAATTAATAAATACCTTGGACGTCTTCCTCCACCGCCACCTCTACCAAAACCACCACCACCTCCACCACCAAATTTCCTTCCTCCACCGCCACCACCAAAGCCACCTCCAAAAGCTGCAGATTCATTAGCTCTTCGTTCTTTCATTGCTTGAAAACGTTTAGCCATTTCTCTAATTTCCTCTGGTACTTCTTGATTTGCTTCCTCTAAAATTTCAATTAACTCTTTTGCAGATCCCCAATCTTCGCGAGTAACAAAACTTATTGATGTTCCCTTTCTACCAGCACGTCCTGTTCTTCCAACTCGATGTACGTATTCTTCTATATTACGAGGAAAATCGTAATTCACAACGTATCTATTTAAATAAATACAAAAAAAATAAACTTGATTTTGATGAAGCAATAATCTATCCATGACCTACGTTATGTCTTCGATGTCAAGTCCTCTAGATGCAACATCGGTAGCTATTAAAATTTTAACATCTCCTGTTGATATGTCGGTAATTGCTTGCTCTCGGTCAGACTAGAATTTTTTAACATGTTGGAAAATAACATATAGTTTCTACATAAATCTAATTTTCTACCTGGTCTCTTGATCCATGAATACACTGACAAAGAATTCCTTTAAGAGTTAAATCGCTCGACAAATCATCAGCACGTGCTTTCCTGCCGCAAAAAACAATAGCCTTATCTGATGGTCTCATTTCATCTATGAACTGAAGAATCTACAAAAAAAATATCACATAAAATTACTGACAAATGTAAGGCATCCACCCACCCTTTCATATTTTTCCTCTTCACTAACGATATCTATGATTTGCTTTACTGTATGGACAGCTGCTAAATCCAAAGTGCCCACACATACTTGAATTGGATTATTCATGTAACTCTGTGCTAACCTTCTTACTCCTGGTGGCCACGTTGCACTTGTCATTATAGTTTGTCTGTCTGGCCTAATATCTATTAAAACTTTTCGAATTTGTGGTTCGAAGCCCATATCCAACATTCGATCAGCCTCATCCAGGACTAAATATGTCACACTGGATATATTTATAACGTTGGCCTGGACCAAGTCATTTAAACGTCCTGGTGTTGCTATAACAATTTCAACACCCTGCGTAACAATATTGATTTGTTCCCTCCGATCACCGCCACCATAAACACAAACCCTGCAAAACTACTCTTAAGAAAACATCAAGTGCAAAACACTTACTTACGCCTTCATGCCTCTGAACGAATATTTTCCAACTTCTTTTTCAATTTGCAGAGCAAGCTCCCTAGTCGGTGCTAAAACTAGTACATTTGGACCACCTCTTTTACTTCTTGGAACTGGTTGGAATTCCGTGTGAATCATAGCAGGAAGAAGAAATGCCAGTGTTTTTCCTGTTCCTGTTTGTGCGATTCCAATTAAATCTTCTCCCCTAAGCAGTACTGGCCAAGCTTGGGATTGAATTGGAGAGGGTCTCTCAAAGCCCTGAAAAATTAATCGGAATAGTGACACGATCATATTATAGAATTAAGTTTAAATTGATTTACCTGCTTTCTTATTTCTTCCATCAAATCTGGATATTTTGAAAAACACTGTTCGAATTTCCATACTGGATTTGGAATGGGTCTCGAGGAAGTTTCATTTTCTTTGAATACTAGTCTTTCGACCGTAATATTATTGTTCTCTTCCCGAATTTTAGCTACTTGTTCATTAGTCAAGGCAGCTACTTTGGGATGTTCCTCATAGAAATCCTTAATCAATTCGGGACATTTGGCCCACCGCGCTTTGCGTTCTTCATCCTAAAAATGCTATCATGTAAAATTTAAATACCAAGGATCATAATATAAATATTACCGCCATCTTATTTAAAGATTCCCAATCAATTGGCTTATATTCAGGCACAGGATCAGCATAGGAATCACTTTTGTCGTAATCATTTGATTTACTATAGCCGTAGTCATTTGATTTACTTTTGCCGTAGTCATTTGATTTACTTTTGTAATCGCTATATCCACCGTAACCTCCATCACGTTCACCCTTTTTCTCGTCGCGGGAATGTCGATCATTCTCATAACTGCGATATCCACCAGAATTTTGGTGTCTATCAGATCTATCATCACGCCTATCAGAATTTTGGTATCGATCTGACCTATCGTCACGTCTTTTATCATTACCCCGTTGTTGGGCATTCTCAACTTGATCACGAAGATGATTCATAGCATCATCTACATTTGTTTGAGAATCCCCCGAAACAGTAACAGAATTTGTGCCAGAATAGTTGGAATTTTTATCTACGTTAACATTTACCGAAAACCGTGACTGAATATCTTTAATATTTGAACCTCCTTTGCCGATTACCAATCCAATGCGATCACGATTTATTTCCAATGTTTCAGAAAATTGCCCAGAACTACGGGGCGGATTTGTTGAATTTCGGTTATTGGCACGATAATTATCATTCCCTGAACCCGATCGATGCCCGCCATCAGAATTATCGTAGTCACGATCCCGTCTACTATTAGTATAGGATTTTGAATGGTATTCTCGAGGTGGTGACGATCTACTCTTCTTCTCAGTACTCACTTCACAGTCCCAATCTTCCTCAGACATTGCCAATAAAATGTGTTTATTGCAACGCAGGAAAAATTTAATAAACAAATAGCACCACGCACAGTGCACAGCGCTCGTGTACTAATGTACTTGGACAAGCTAACCACACTCCAACAAGTTAACAAATATGTCGATACCTTAACTTAATAATACTTAAAAGCAAAGAAAATATAAATCGGCGGGATAATAGCGTCGACCTTTATCACGTAAGCTATCAGAGAAATAAACGGTAAATTGTAATTCTTCTGGAAGAACAAGAGAAGAAAATCCCGAATGAAAAGGGACGAAAAGCCAAACAATTTTCTTCTTCTTTTTAAGAGGGTGGACGGACTGTACAAATATAATTAATAGTGCGTTTTCATTGAACCAAAATTAAGGCTGAAGTACAATCACTGGGCGTGTATCTTTATTCTGCTCAGAGCACTCCGAGCGCTCTGAACACCGATTTCTTGTATCTTTATTTACTTTCAGAGTACTCTGAGCGCTCTGAACGTGTATCTTTATTATTGCTCAGAGTGCTCTAACTAATCGTAGATAAACCTCGGAGCATTTGGAGCAATCCGTCAGTAATACCAATAGAGCGAAAAAAAATCCTATTAAAAATGTGAATACTTCTTTAAATTCCATATTTCCTTTCTTTCCTTCACCCCTTATTTATTTTTATAACTTTATTATTATTATTTATTTATTTTTATAAATAATTTTGTATTTTCAATAGATATTTCACAAATCATAAGTGCTGCCAATATAAAGAAAAGCTACTAGAACACTCTGAGCACTCCGGATTTGTATCTTTTTTCCAGAGTGCTCTGAACGATCTAAAAAATCTGTTCGATCTACGGAGCGGAAAAAAGATACACGCCCACTGACATCTAATAAGAATGGACTGAGCGTTCTTGCTTGAAAAATGGCGCAAATATTGGAAATGCTGTGAAAACCCTAAATTGCGTACAATTGTACACCGATTCATAATTTATTATTATTTGTCGATTAGAAACTCTAAAGATATTGAAAAATAGTATTAAATTAAATAAAAATTATCTAGGAAGCTAAAATTGTTTTAATTAACACAAAAATTAATTTTAAATGTTACTGAAAAATGTGCCCTTCTGCAAATTTTATTGAACTTGTAAGAGATAGACGTATATAAGCAATGTATTTGTCTCAATTTGTATGCCAATCCCAATGCATTCCAAAAATTGATTTCAGTTCAGTGTACATTTTGAGTTTGAAAGAGACAAAAAGATTTTAGCCAAAATTTATGCCATTTTTGACTATAGGAATTAGATAGGATGGCTCAGTCCATTCTTATTATATGTCAGTGAGTACAATGGACAAGACGCAACACAACGGCACAGACCTCTAAACATTTGAGAGTATACACCTAAAGTGAAACGAAAACGTGAACTTTACGAACCGCGTTTTACTAATACACCCACGGCCCTATAGTACATGAACACTATATTCACAGCGTAACAAAAACGTAATGAAAACGTACCTCTCCTAAGCATTTGAGAGTGTACACCTAAAGTGAAACGAAAACGTACTGAAAACGTACTTCTGGATTTATTGACCTGTGTCATAGAACCTGACAGCAGACAGCTGTGTTTGTGAATAACAAAACGCCGCGTTAATTTTTATTTTATTAAAACTTTGGAGTGTCAACAAATTTGAATAGGTACACTTATATTATTATTACTGAACTTTTGTCAGTTTACTAAGCTATTTTGTAGTCTATCGATAATTCCAATTATCTATACCCTACTCGATGTACCTAATAACATTGTAACGTAGTGTAAGCTAAGGTTCCTTAATAAACTTTTTTTGCTCTATTCTTATTAAGATTTGTGATGCTATTTTTATCGAATAAATTAAAATAGAAAAATCTGTTGTTTTCTTCAAAAGCCACATGCAAAACGTTTCGTAAAGTAAACGTAATTTTCATTCCGAAAACGTAACACTTTAGAGTACAGTTTGCGAAATATAATGTCAATTACCACTACATTGACAATCTACGCTTTTCAGTTTCACTTCTCTTTGGCCTCCCTCTAAACATTTGATAGTATACACTTAAAGTGAAACGAAAACGTGAACCTTACGAACAGCTTTTTCACTAATACACCCAAAGCCTTATAGTACATGAACACTATATCACAGCGTAACAAAAACGTATTGAAAACGTATCACCCTCTAAGCATTTGAGAGTGTACACCTAAAGAGAAACGAAAACGTAAACTTTGCGAACAGCTTCAGCGTTATAATAACAGCGAAACAAAAACGTATTGAAAATGTACACCTCTGGATTTATTGACTTCTGTGTCCTGTGTTTCATAGAACCTGACAGCTGTTTTGTGTTTTTGTGTGATTATTTGATATTCTTAGAATAACAAAACGCCGCGTGATTTTTATGTAATGAATTTGGAGTGTCAACAAATTTAAGTAGGTATACTTATTATTAAGGTTTGTTCTGCGTCCAACATACTTTTTAAATATTAATGTATACTTCATTTTTCTAGTAGAAATGGTAAAGTAAGTTAAAGTACAAATATTTACAAAAATAAAAACTTAACTTTAGCTTTTTTATATTTATCAGTTCATTATTGCCGGAAATTGTTAAACCCTATAATATAATTGAGATGCTTTTTTATTAAATAAATTAAACTAGAAAAATCTGATGTTTTCTTTGTCATTCAGACCACATGAAAAACGTTTCGTAAACTATACACAATTTGAGAACACTTTATGAACTCTCCTGCAACGATGCAAAACCGTCACATAATTTACATTCCGAAAACGAAACTGTTTCAAAGCTACGCAAATGTCACGTAATTTTCGTTCCGAAAACGAAACATTTTAGAGTACAGTCTGCGAAATATAATGTCAACTACCACTACACTGACAGTCTACGCTTTTCAGTTTCACTTCTCTTTGGCCTGATGATTCGTTTCTGTTACGCATTCACAACACCAAAGCGTTTCTTTTGCGTACACTTATATGCAAGCATGTTTACATTTTCGGTACGTTTTTGTTTCGCCTTGCTTGAAGGGTGATGATTCGTTTCTGTTACGCATTCACAACACCAAAACGTTTCTTTTGCGTACACTTCTATGCAAGCATGTTTACATTTTCGTTACGTTTTTGTTTCGCCTTGCTTGAAGGGAGTATACAGTAAGGCCCAACCAAGACGGAAACTTTTTAAGGAAGGAAGGAATTTCCTTCCCTTCGCTTAGACGCGCCATAACAATAATGTTGCTTCGCGTAGTACCGAAATTAATTGTATGCGTGTTCAATTAAGTCACAGTTTTTGATATAAACAATTACTGTTTCGCAAATTCACAACACGTAATGATTATTAAATTATTATATTATCCAATGAGAAATTTCAGAAATTTCGCAATTTCAAAATGGCCTACTTGCTGCGGTATTGGTATGCTGCCCTTACTCCCGATTGAAACCTGGCTGTTCTGCATTTTCCTCCCCCCGAATACTTCTAGCCCGTAGAAAGTGCCAATATCCTCCCCTGTGTGGGCTATGGCTGGTCGTCAAATGTCGCCGAATTAACCCAATGACACCGACATTCTTATGTTCGTTGACATATCAAGATGTGTAGATGGTAAAATTATTTGTTGAAATTTATTAACAAAATGGGAAAGATATAAAAAAAAAAGTTGTAAAAGTGTAATAAACAATGATTAACGCTGACTTTATGTGGAACAAAATATCATCCACCACTTATTTTCAAATTTTCTCCAATTTCTTCCAATTTTTTTTCTTTTAAATACTTATTTCGATATTGAGGATTTCTTTCCGCATAAAAATACTTCATTTCCCTCACTAAATTAATTAATTGCTCCTCGAAATATTCGGTCGGCAGCATTGGGTACAGCAACATGGTATTGCCTACATAAGCGCGAATTACAATTGAATTACAATTACGACTTCGACTTTGCTCAAATGGTAAATACATGTCGCAAGATACAATTGCAACTTCGACTTCGACTGCGAATCCGACTGAAATTAAACTTTGCTCAAAGTGCAAAGTTCAATCGCAGAAGTCGGGACTTCTGGTTTGTTCAAGAAGTTGAAGTTTTAATTTAATTACAAATTCCACCTCAGCGTCGACTTCGACCTAAAATCAAGTCGCAGTCGACAGATCAGCCGTAATTGTAATTCACGCTTAGATGTCGTGTCGCGGGGGGGGGGGGCTAGTGTATAAATAACATCAGAATCAAAGCTGCAATTCAAAACAGTTGATAAATGTAAGTTAATTACATGAGGTATCATTAACCACAGTGTGAACTTCAATAATGTAAGCCATGCAGCTAAGTTATCTTTATCAATAATAAGTCATGTAAATCGAACAAACACTATGTTAATTAGGCTCAATAAAGTATACTTTGACTTGACGTTACTCCTTCGAAAAAGGTAGAGCAGGAAATCTTGCTCTAGGTTCACTTTAGAGCAGACTCATTAAACACAGTTCAGTTGAGTGCTATAGAGCAGTGCCGCAGTTCTCTGAGTTCATTAAACACGATTTTGTGCTCTAGAGTAACCTAGAGCAGCTCATTAAACAGACCTATTATACATGCAGTGTAATTTTCAGACATCCTGAGATCCTGCTCAAATGTCAATTTTGCGACCTTGGCTATAGGCAGTGGAAGAATGACAAAACAGTGGAGAATCTGGTGGAATTTCGTCGCTTGCCTAAACAGGCCGACTATTTAACCAGAGCTAAGGTAAGAGAGGACACATTGAAAGGCATTAGAGGGAGTAACTTAATAAATTGGAATAAGGTCAATGATCTTGACTTGGGTTCTAGAGCCAGAGCTCAGTCGACTATTGACCCTGAAGAATATGCTGGCTTTCTTTGTCCCAGCCCTTTACTGCTGCCAAACGTTATAAGCGACAGATGAGATGATGTTCAGCATATTCCCACTGATCCACATTCTCCTGTTGCTAATGATGTCTGAGATTGAGGTTGTGAACGCTTTCCACAAAATGAAATCAAATGCAATTGGGTACAATGATGTACCTCTCAAGTTTGATAAAATAGTTCTTCCCTTCATCCTACCTATCATCACGCACCTGCTTAACAGATTAATTTCATCCTCACACTTTCCTGATCACTGGAAAGTGGTCTAATCACTCCCATCCCCAAAGTCAACTCCCCCTCCCATATTTCTGAATGGAGACCGATTTCCATATTGCCGACGATCTCCAAGGTCCTGGAGATTATCGTTGCTGAACAGATCACAGAGCATGTTGGCTCTCATAATCTACTCTCAAAATTCTAGTCAGGCTTCAGGAGGCTTCACTCAACGGGTACGGCTCTTCTCGATGTAACGGCGGGCATTCGTGATCTGTGCGACAGGGGCAACGGCGTAATTCATGTTCTATTAGATTTCAGCAAGGCCTTTGACTCTGTCCCTCACTCTTTGCTGCTTGCTAAGCTCCGTACTTATTTTGGGTTCTCCGCTACTGCGTGTAGATTGATTGGCCATTACTTGAGTAACCGATATTTCCTGGTAAATAACAATGGCACGTACTCCTCTATGAGGCCAGTGGTGGAAGGAGTCCCTCAGGAAGCTGTTTTGGCGACGCTCCTGTTTACACTCTTCACTCTCCTCGTAATGCTTATTCCATGTCCGCTAGCCATTATGTATCAGCTTAGTATCATGATGTTGATTTTCAAGGCTAGACATGGACTACTGCCCGGCTACCTGGTGAGTCGGATCAATTGGAGAATGTTAAACCGGTCGAGAATTGTCCTCCCACGGGTGCTATCGCAATATGGTGGAAGAAACATTTTCCTGCGTGGGGCGACTATCTGGAATCAAACGATGAAGCCAGGTGCACTGATTCACTGAACTAATTTAGGTCAGCGGCTATCGACTTTCTAAATGCATTGTAAAGTTTGCCACTCTCTATAATACCGTCTCCCTCACGACACCCGTCAACCTACCGCCTACTTTAGTATAATTTCTACTTGATGCAACTGAATTGCTTTGGGTGCGGTTTTCCTCCATATATTTTAATCCTCTGCCCGATATGTGTAACGTTGAAACCAAGCTAAATCTAGTCGAGTCAATCTTAGAACTAACGTAAAAACTTAAAAGTTTTGGTCCCCTCAACTTAGCGCCTCCATTTAACTACTACACATTTAATCGTTCCCATTCCGACAGCAATGGAGAGTGAGCACTATCTCAGGTGAGCACTTCTCAGGCGATTTTTCTTCGCAGCATTTCCTCCACACATCTGATAAGGACTGTTTTTAGCATTGTTCAGTGTGATCGATGTCAGTACTGATCTCACTTCATTTGATATAGTTATACTGAATTGAATTAAATTAAATTAAATTTTACGCTGTATTTGTATATATAATATTCTTGCAGTATTCCCTTCTATTATTAGCTGTCTGCTGCATAGTTCGTTCAATTTCTAGTTCATAAGTCTCACTAGTTCTTGAGTGTGCTATTGTGTAAATAATTCATTTTGTTCGATGTGTATAGTTAAGTTTAATTTTAAGTTCAAGCTAAGTGTTCATTGGTTACCTGTACAATATATACTGTTTAGTCGCTAAGACCCTCTATTACTTGTCGCTATTCTATTTATTTTTATCTATTTTTTCGTTACTATGTTATATCATACTACAAATCGTACCACATACCATATTTATATTATTATTTTTATTTGTACTTGCATCTTATCTTACAACTACTCTTGTTAGCCTATGGATTTGTTATTGTATAATTTTTGTTTTGCTCCAACGTTACTCTATGCTACTATGGCTGCTCTAAGCCTCCACTACTCTTAATTGTTTATGTTTTGTTTTGCTACAATATGTATCTACTACGTAGCTCGCTATGATGTGCCTTTGTAATGGGTACTCAAATAAATAAATTTTTATGTTTATGCTTAAATCCTAACTGTGAAAGTATAATTATATGGGTAACTCAGACAAAACACCAAATAGCAGAAATTATATCTACACAAATCTAATCTAATCGAGAGTAAAAGATTGAATAGAATAAAGTTAGATCGGAATAATAAATCATCCAAACTTGCATACTTGTACCATAAAGGTAAGCAGATACGTCAACAGCAAACTAATGAAGGATTATTCTTACACAAAATAATTAAAAAATTCTAAATGTTTAGAAAGAAACCAGAGCTAAATAGGTTGGCCACATAAGAAGCAAGCCACCAATTACTATGTCAAGCTGTATCTGTGTTTTTTTTTTAACACTATATTTTGCTTCACTTATATTTTTATAGTAAATTTATTTATTTATTTACCCAATGTCCTAATCCTAATTTGTTTGTATAACATATTGGTGTAATCCGCAAATATTCTCTATTCTATTTCCAGTTGTGCAATATTTATATTTCTTATATCTTATCAGATAGATCCTAGTATGGATCCTTGTGGTACTCCTTCCCTCACTATTAGAGGCAAACTTATTATTATTATTTGTGGGAGGATGCAGACAAAGCTCCCGCCTCTCATCTAGTCCCCGCGATCTATAAAGGCACTTTCACATTAAAACAAAAACCGAAAAACAAAATTTATACTACTTTAATGAAAGATTTTTTTCGGCCGATAAAAGTTGTATTTTTCTTAAAATTCTGAAATAAATGTAACTATTCTCTCAGTAAAATTCTTAGTTTATTCTATTTCCCTGGATTTTACCCTAAAAAGATAACCTGCGCCTTAGAGGCGCTCGCGTGAATAATTTATTTCGTTATTTTTTCTTCAGAAGTATACTCATTTAGTTTTAAATTTATAAAATAAACAAATATATCATACAATTGTATTTTTTTTATAAAATTAAACCCATAATTTTAAAATAATAAGATACATTTAAAAAAAAAAAAACATAACTAAATAGGATAAATACACTCACTTGAAAATTGTGCACCTCTGAAGATGGTTATCTTTTACGTAAGTCTTAATATGGTTATCTTTCTAGGGAGCAAAAATCTTGTTTTAAAGTGGAATAAATTGAGTTTTTCGGTACTTGTTTTTGATGCGAAAGTGCCTTTAGCTTCTTTCTGCTGAGTGTAAAGAATGCTTTTGTACTCTGTTGCGAATACTTTACAAACTTCTTTGCTTGTCACAGCCGTGTTTTTTCAATAACCGTCTATTTGTTTCTGCTCATTCAGAATGTCATAATTAATCACCTTCCATAATTTCCTAGAGTCTCCTCCGGTTTTGTTTAGTTTGGAGCTGATATGTCGTAATTTTGCTTATTAATTAATTTATTTACATGTTTTAGTTGCTTCCTGTACTTTTGAATTGTTTCCTTATCTCATGGGCTATGAGGTTTTGGACATACATATATCGTTTGTTTGGAAAATCCCTTGACTGAAAATGCACTTTGGTGAATTTCATATAGAACTTACTATTTGAAGTTCAGTGGAATAAAATAGTTAAACCAAAAATTGAGAACTATAGACAAGTGATCCCATGTTAATGTAAGCAATTCCAGTAGATTCAACGGTCCATGTGATACATGTCAGTGATATGTACAGATGAGAAGAGGCAGAGATAAAGTATATATTTATTTATTAATTCAACTGTCCGATCATACAAATCTTACTGACAGATAACATGAAAAAAATACATAATTAATAAACTCGTCAAAATATAATGCTAAGAAAAATAGATCAAGAAAAATACTTACAGATTTTTTAATACTTCTTCTACGCTAATGCAGCATGCCTCGGAAATCTCCAAGCTTAATAAAACACTCAAAGCCTGTGTGAGATACTTATTTCTCGACTAACACACATCCCCTCGATGGTTCAACTGTTCATATCTGAGACCCTACTAAGCTCATGGAACCCAGAGTCGTATGCTTCAATCACAATCCAGATAGTGTTCTCTACCTGCATATATGTATAAGCCAAATACTCTCATGGAACAATCTTAATAACTTCAGGCTTGTTCTTCAGAGAATTCGCATCCGATTTGAGTCCAATGGCATATTTGGTCAAGGAGCTTGTCTATGAAGCTCTCTTCCAGAATTCATAAGAAGTTCAAGTAGCTACTCCGCTTTACCTCATGGACCCTTAATGTTCTCATACCTTCTCTACACATTAGCTATTAATCTTTATTATTAGTATTAAGCCTAACCCAATTACTCCTTTTCGAGGTCTATTTCGCCATTGTTTTGCCTTTATGCACCTTCCCCATTATCTAGTACCTATGTAGTCCTTATTGTTAGTCTTATGTTTAGCTTTTATACTCTTATGCTTTTGAACCTGAAACGCTGCTGTCTCCATGTGTAATGCTCCCTTTCTCTCGTGTTCAACACGCGTGATAATTTCCTTACCACTCTGTTTCAATCAGATTGTCCCAACCGTTTATTGCAGCTTTCTGTATTCCGTCGAGCCGCCATGCGCTGCTGGGTTGCAACGTAACCTGCACTTGGCCCCTTTTTCACTCGGGAACTATCGCTATAGTTTGCTATGGCTATCATACTTCACTCAAGCCGCCTTTAGTTTCCCTACTCACCTTTTAATTGTCTCATAGCTCAATCTTGCTCCTTCTGATAAGTACCTGTTAGGCTTATGCTCTTACTAATCGAGAACGTGACCTTCTTGCGCCATTTAACTGCTACCACTTTGGTTTAAGCTCATACTAATTTATTGCTTATCACAGGTGCTGCACTGTAACTATTCTCGTTTTTAAGTCCATAATACTGTGGCACTTTCAGCGTCTTAGTGTTTTAATCCTTTTAGCTATAATTAAATCTTTTTAATAGATCTACTTTGACATCTACTATGTCCCGTGGGCTTATCTACTTGTTGGACCTACTCAGTAATTTTACACATTAGTTCCTAAGCAAATTTTTGTTAGTAGTGTAAGGCTTTCAATACTTCATATAATTTCTCTATTTTATTGTATTCCACTTATATTTACTTTTTCTTTATTATTTAATCAGTATTTTTGGCTTTACTTTAACTTCCTTATCTTAATCTATAATACTAACACACTAATATTACTTTCTGACGCAATGAGTTTGTTCATTGCTCCTTTGTTAGTTTGCTAAGCAGTTATCGATAATTCCCACTATCTTACTCACTCGATGTACCTAACGTTGTAACTTTGCATAAGAATAAGGTCTTTAATAAATGCTTTGCTATTCTCTTCTAAAATGTCACCAATTTATTGGACCTTTTAATTTAAACCATAATTTGTTCTATGAAAGGATTCCAATAAAATCTCAAATTTTTTGAGAGAATGTAAAAATAGAATATGGTCTAACAGGGAAGGAGAAACAATCCTGCAATCCAAGAGATCTTTTATAAATATAACATTAAGAGTCATATGTCGAGTAGATAACATTTGCGAGTCAAATAACTGACATCTTACATCATGGGGATAATGAGTCTGCACTCTAGTTAAACTTCCTCAAAGCAAATCTAGTAAATCAAGGATAGGTCTAACCAAAGAAGTGTACAGGCTATTGAGTACATATTATGCTGAACCGAGAGCTTACCAGTACGACGCCTGACGAAGCCCAGAAGAGATTTCGCTTCGCTAACAATATAACAAATATGCTGCGAGAATGGCATATGCGAACTAACTGTAACACCAAAATCAGATCCAAAAATCACATTTAGCATCAGGGGATCCACGAATAAATAATTCAAATAAAATTGGTGCAGTCTTTCTGGATAGTAAGGTGATATCACCTTAGTTAAATAAAGGGATAAATGGTTAAGGTGGCTCCACCGAGCAAATCTGTCATCAGAATTAAAGTTTTTTGCATCGTGACTGTTGGCAATTTTGTTGAAGCAAATCCAAAGCATGATGTCCACCGAAAGATTTTAAAAACAACAGATTATAAAAAGGATAGGGCCAATATAACAATCAGGTGGGACTCCAGAGGGTAAACGAATAATTCCAGATTTTGCATCATTTGATCTCAATCAATTGCCTCCCATGAGAAAGATGAAAAAAAAATCATTTATGTAAAGAACAATGGAAGCCGAACACTCACCTTAATAAGCAGCTTCTTCATTGTTCTCCCCATAAAAAACACATCGGATGAACAGCATAGCATCTTGCGTTCAGACTAGACAAACGATAATGAATAGAATGAGACTTAAGTCATAATACTGGTTAAAAATCGCGTAACTGTTCATACAGGTGAGAGTATACCAAATATGAATAATTCAATGAGTGATTAAGGGCTTGTTCACGAGCGCGATTTATCGCATGCGACAGAGCTCCGATTGGCTGCAACCATGTGGTTTTCGGTGAACATGCTTACTCTTTCTACGTTTTGAGCGATACTAAAATTAATCGCAGCAATGCTCTTAGTTTTCACCTTAACCTCAACATTTGTAATCGGATGCTAAAACTCCGCAATGATGTCGAAAATTACTATAATATGTAAATACTTAAATATATGTAAATTTCGCACTAAAATCTCCTTGCCACCGCAAAACTAAAAAAAAATAATTTGAGGCCGCTGTCAACTTGTGAACGTATCGCGCGATAAAAACTAGTCGCAAGTAGAGATAGATCTGTAGGAAGAGCATGACCTCACTAAATTATCGCGCTCGTTAACAGGGGTTATTATGACCATGAAGCCTAGCACCACAGGCATTGGTTTGGTTGCCTGATACTTGCTGCTTACATTTTTATTCAGGAGTTCCAATAAAGGATTAGTCAAGGTGGATACAATACCCATGTCACAGTATATATCATACAGTAGAATAGCTTAGAACTAACTACTGAAAAGTGAATTTTAGAATTTCAATTAAAAAAACATAACCTTAAAATTTCTCCCACTAGAGGGAACTATTAAGTATGATACGGACATAAATGGGCGAACAGTAGCTAGCTGCACGACCGTTGACGGAAGTATTAGTTTTATGTATGTACACATATCGGCAATCGGCGACAAATGTATTGTTCCATTACTAAACAGCTGTTTGACGGTAAAGTGGTGTCATTTTGCCTCTTTCCCTGTAGTAAAAGTTTAAGAATGCCATCAGTTCTCTTTCTTCCACTTTAGATTTACATAGGAATCCATGTATTAAAAATTGACTAGTGTGTTAGTTAAAACTGTTGAAAGAGAAAGTATAGTCTTTTTATAGAAGCATCCTACTCACTTGACAGTTTTGACAGAGCTGGGCTACTGTATGATATATACTGTGCCCATGTCGAGAAGAAATCCTTCTTCCTAATTTTGTTTCGTTGCCCGATATTCTACATGCAATTAAACTTCGACAGTCAAGTATCTATCTCCAGAATTTTACTTCTATAACTGCACTGACCATTTCTTTATTGAGAAAAATAATATTCAAAATAAGTACATACATATTCGATTTCAACTCTCTGGCATGCGCGACTGTAATCTACCACTAACTCGTCAATTCGATCTCTCAATATTATTTTCTCCTACCTACCAAGCATTCCAGTTACACATGCTTACACACTACTTTCATTCATATCCGTATTTCACTCATTCAGAGTCCTTTTTCTGTAGCAAACTAATTAAGGCGCTCCAGTGCAATTAACTCCTTATTTATTTCTATGTACCTACTCTCACATTGCTAAGATGTCTCGACAAGCATAGGTACCAATAGTTTTTTGTAAAATCCATTTATTTATGAGCCTGTTTATCACCCATGCCAGGGACAAGACATCCGTCGCCAGATGTCTTTCTACAAATTCTCTTGAGTCGGCGGGTTTTTCCGACTCGTTTGTTAGACTTCATAAAATTTTATTGCTTGCTTTGCAATTTTTTATACATTTCTTTTTGCATGTGATGCAACTATATAGTGATGGTGGTCTTAAGGCCGCTACAAGCGCTCAAGAAAATTTGCGACTTGTGCATGGCCCAGTCGTGATTTGCATGAGCCTGTCTAGTGAATGTTGGAACTTGAGAGCTTGACTGAAATCGGCGAAACTATTGCGTACAAGCAATGCATGACCCAGGCGTTTGATTTGCATGAGCGTGCGCAGCGCAAGTTGGAGCTTGAGTTGAGACTGTAGTCTGCCATGAAACCTGACTTTGCTATAGAAATTAATTAAAGTTTGAATAAAATTCGTTGCGAGGAGGCAAAAGTTAACATCCGATTTTGTCCAGTTCAACTCTATAGCAGTAATAAGTTTTGCTTGTAAGAATAGTTTTGACCCATTTCACTCATGCTCTCTCAACTCAAGTTCCGACGTTCTCTAAACACGCTCATGTAAATTAACAGACTGGGCCATGCTTAAGTCGCAAAATTTACTTGAGCGTGTGTAGCGGTCTTCAGACGTAAATTTTGAACTCAAATCAACAACTCGAAACTACCTGCGTATTTACGACACCCAAGCGACAAGATGTAGGTACTTGATCTTTAGATTTTCTTTTTAAACCAAAACTACATTACATCAAAAATAAAGTAAACACTCAAAATTTAAAAAGTTATTTTTACTTACCATGGCTCAAAACTATGTACATCATGCAAGCACCTACATATTTAGCAAACAGGAGAAAGATGAGCATTGAAGGCAACGAATCATCAGTCTATTTTATTCTAATTTAAAGATATTTCGCGCCTTTTCAGATTTATGATCGTCCTGAGTGCTCAAGTTTCGGATGTTGATTTGTGAGAAAAATTCAACTTTTTTTCATATAAATTTATTTCCAATTTTATAGGCCATTACACAAGTTAAAATGTTATGAAATATACATTTAAAATTGTAAAAGCCTTTCAGGGAGCTGTGATAAAAATGTTTATATCTCTCTATTCAGGAGCAGCGTAGGAATCACGTTTTTCGTAACCATCTGATTTACTTTTGTAATCGCTGTAACCGCCTCCGCCGTAACCTCCATCACGTTCACGATCACGACCTCTTGGTCCGTCGCGGGAATGCCGATCGCTATCATAACTGCGATGTCCACCACCAGAATTTTGATGCCTCTCTGACCTATCGTCGCGTCTCCTTTCATAACCCCGTTGTTGAGCATTTTCAACTTGTTCACGAATATGATTCATAGCATCATCTACATATGCCTGAGAGTCCCCAGATACAGAAACAGAATTTGTCCCAGAATAATTGGAATTTTTGTCCACGTTAACATATACGGAAAACCGTGACTGAATATCTTTTATATTTGAGCCACCTTTGCCGATTATCATTCCGATGTGATCACGATTTATTTCCAATGTTTCAGAATATCGCCCAGAACTTCGGGGAGCATTTGATGAATTTCGATTATTGCCACGCCAATTTTGATCACTTCCTCCCGATCGATGTCCACCGTCAGAATTATCATAGTCTCTATCGCGTCTAGAACTACTCGTATAGGATTTTGAATGGTATTCTCGCGGTGAAGAACTCCTGTTCTCATCAGCCATTGCGTGATTTTCACAATTTAGAATTTCAGAGAAAAAAAAAAGTTTTAGAGCTCGGCACTCGTGTTTCACTTGTGAAAATTAACCTCACTTAAAAAATATTAACAAACAGGTTGAAAAACATTTATAGTTATTAAAGTAAGTTAAATAGAAAACGGCGGGATAATCACGTCGACCTTTACTGCACAATTCAAAGATAGAAATAAATGCTCAATGGTAAATTATTAATACCTCTGCAACTGGAAAAAAAATCCGGAATTCCGCAGAACGCCAAACAAACTCTTCTTCTTCTTCCTGCTCGAAAAGGAACCAGTAGGCTAGGCAGGCAACTAAAGCCCGGTATGCTAGAGTCAAGGAATTTTTGTGCCCTTGGGCCAATCCACACGAGAAATTTTTAGAGAAGGAAGGATTTTCCTCCCCTTCCATAAGCTCACATGAGGAAGTCTTTAAGCAGTATTTACCGGCGAGAAGTAATCGGGGGTGGTCAGCAATGATACAAAGATAACAAGCATGGCCGATTCGAGAGGAATTTTTTGTGTTGGTAGCAAAGAAATTTCCAAATAGAAAATGTTTATCACTTAAATAAGGACGATTGAAAGTTAATCAGACAAATTTGTGACAATTGTCGAAACGAAAGGGACCAACTGACAGATAAATCAGCCATACTTGTTAATCTTTGTATCATGCGGGCAGCATACCAATTCTACTGCAAGTAAATTAGCTCCGGCCATTTTGAAATTGCTAAATTTGTGATCGGATGGCTATACAGATGTTTACCTGCGATTCGAGGTGATAATAAATTATTTAATAATTATTACGTGTTCTGAATTTGTGATACAGTTATTGTTGATATCAAAAACTGTGACTTAATTGAACTGTTTATATCTATTAATTTCCGTAATCTTTTAAGGAGCTACACGCAGCAGCATTATTGTGCTGGCACGTCTTACCCCGAGGTTACACCTGCAAGTACAGCTTGCATGCAACTTGCACTGCCATACTTCTTGCACGTGTAACCTCTACTGCCATGCTGGCAGTACAGCTTTCAGCGAACTTGCATGCTGAAAAACCATGGCAGCTGGGAGATAGTAATTTGACATTTATACAGTTTTCAAAATGGCGGAAACGAAATGCTTGAGAGAAATTCATAAATTTATACCGGGAAAATGAAATTTTCTGGGATTATTTGCAATACATCATTTACCAACACCTTCATTTTCCTTTTTTCTTGGGTTTTTATCATTGTGATGCTTCCTTTATTGCCATAATTTTCCAATATACGCAAAAGTTTACGTCTCAATGCCGTTTTTTAAATGAACTTGCATGCGAGCTGATAAGACATCAACCGAACTGCCTTCCGCTGTCAAGTTAAAAATCGTGTTGGAAGGGAGGCTTGCATGCAAGCTGTACTTGCTGGTGTAACCGTGGGGTTAGCAAAAGGAAAGGAAATTTCTTCCTTCCCTAAAACCTTCTCGTGTGGGAAGGCGATTTCATTAGTATTGGTATACTGCCCATTCTTCCGAACTCAATTTATTCCACTTTAAAACAAGATTTTGCTCCAATGATTAATAAAATCATGGGAAATAGGATAAACTAATAATTTTACTAAGAGAAATAGTATATTTATCTCAGATGTTTAATTGATTGAAACACAACTTTTATCTTTTTTCGGCCGAAAACCGACATTTCGGTTGCATCAGTCAATTTCTTTTCGGTTTCTACATGTGGAATGTTTCGGGACGAAACATTTTTCCGGTCGCACTAAACCTCACTTTTGTGTTTGCATTGAAAATTATATATTACATTTATAATTTTCGAAATAATATTAAAATACGCTTTTTCGCATGAGCTCTCATCATACAACTTTTATAATAATTAATGTCTATTTAATCTAAAAAATAGTTTTCGGTTTTTGATGTGTGAAACCAAAAACGAATTTTCGGTGTAGGACTTATCAGTTTTCGGTTTCAATGCGAAAGTCGCAGTCGTAGTTTGCTTGCCTCGCTGACAGCAAGGCGAGGTCAATGTGAGTTTATCTACTACATCCACGGAATGGAATCATGGAATTGTTGTGGGATGTAATTTAAGTAGAAGTAAATAGAGAATTATTAAATTTAATGAACTAGAAAATTTAATAATTTGCCATGTTTTGCTGTACAACAAGAATTTTATAATATTCCGCTTCGTAATTTGGTTGCAAAGAATTCTAGAGGAACATAAAGTGAATTATTGAACGTAGGTAGGTATATAAAAAAAACATGAATTATTGGTGGTGAAATAAATAATAAATATTGTAATCTTAAATCACTTTTAAGATTCTTTAATAGAAAAAAATCTTAATAAATAGTATTACATGAGTGCGGACATGAACAACTGCGTTTTCAGTCCAAATATGACAGCAGTTATTGTTTTATTGAGAAAACTTGGTGTATTGAGAAATGAGGCCATAAAAGGAATAACGATTTATAAACAACAGTTTATAAGGTTCAAAATTTGAGTATTTTGTAATGTGAAATATTTGCAATATTAGATTTTCTGATTTTATGTACTCGACGATTAATGAACAGACTGAGCAATAACTGTAGAAAAATTACACAAGGCCAACGTTGGAAAAATATTCCTATGACTGCTGGGTGCACTTTTAAGTTTACATAGAATTCTCATTAAACGTTTGTTTTGTGAACTACTCTTTCCGAATTCCTTATTTTAGCTTTTCAATAAATGATGTGAGCTCATTTCTCAATCAAGTGTTCTGCCATATACCAACGATCCTCTTCAGAGAAAATATCGAAGCATATAAGGAGCAGTGTCTAGGCTAATATTGGCCTCAGTACAACTCCGGATAGATCATAAATTATGACTAAATGTAATTCAACTGTGAAATCAAAAGATTATGACTATATAAGCTGTTAATTTAATTTAATTTAAACTAATTGAATCTTGTTTAAATTGATGTATTGTTTCTTTTGCTATAAATCATGTAAACTAATTGATAAGCTTTATACTGTCGTGGAACCCAACGTTATAGTTATACGCTGCTTTAATCAGGGGCTCAAAAAATAAATGCACTTTGACTTGACTTGACTTGAAGGGATGCATAAAATCGTTATAAAGGTATTCAAAATAACTAAGGCTGCTACTGCAATTAATAAGGCAAAGAATGAATACATCAAATTATTGGTATCAAATCAAGGTACATTTATTTCAAAGCCCCTGCTTAAAATAACGTATAACGCTGGGCTCCACGATGATACATAGTTTATTAATCAGTTTACATAAATAAAAATAAATAAATTTCAATTTCAATAAATAAATCAATAGCAAAACAAACAATATCAAATTAAAGAGAATTAAATCAAATTAGCTTAAATTAATTTAAAACAGAAAGGCAATTGTCATTAAACCAAAAAAAAATCAAGCGAGCAATGATCTGAATGTAGGACAGTTTTGTTGTAATGCATCGAAGTAAAATTGCATATAGCTTCAATACGTACTTTGTCGAAAGTAATCTCCATCCCAGTAGGGAAATTAAAATTTAGTTTTTTGTCATGAAAAACATCAGAGGTGCAATAATATATATTATATACATATATTCAGATATAACTATAGTTAACTTATTATAAGACCAATGTGCTCTTTTGGTTACCTGGACTATGACATCTTTTTTGTTTGCTCTCATCGTGACTTCAATAATATATACACGGTAGCTTTGTTTGATAAGTGCACTCGCTTACCATGGTGTGCTATCTACTTTTCCTCGTTAGTTGATAGCCAAGTAGACATATTCTCCTCTGTGTAGCTATTTACTCAATAAGTATGTGCAAATTAAAACTAAATTTATACGTGACAATGACTATCCTTGGTTCTCGCGGAGAACTCAACCTTATTGATGAGCGGGAATTCTTGTACCAGCGCTACAGGCGTTTTGAAACAGGTGAAGCTTTGAGCATGTACCGTTCTGCACGAAATAGGGCCACTATGGTTGTCCACCTAGCAAAATGTCAATATTTTAGCACCAAATGTGACTTGCAGCCAAGAATCTTGTGGCAGAACCTAAGAAAAGCAGGATTATACGAGAAAGAGAAAGTTAGCCGCCAGCTGGATCCCAATAAACTAAATAGATTTTTTACTATTCAATTGAACAATAAGCATGCTAGGACTGCTAACGTGAGTGAGTTATATTTATCCTACTTTAAGTGGCACTAGATGCATTAACCCTTCCTTTTCTTTTCGCTGTGGAGATCGAATCGAATTGCTTGCTTTCATTTATGCTATTAAATCTCGTGCTACTGGAACTGATAATGTTTTATTAAGATTCTACATCCAATTATCGATAAATACATTCGTCATATCCTAAAATCTAGCACTGCTTAATTTCTCAAAGGCATTCGAAAGTGTTAATCATAGCTTGTTACTGTATAAGCTATCTACTTTTTTTTAATTTACTGTGTCCGCTTCTGCTTTTATTGGGAGTTTCTTGTTAGAACGCCACGAACAGGTTAAGGTGGTTGATAAGCTGTCGGATTCACTTCCTCTCCCGACTGGTGTACCTCAGAGTTCAATTTTGGGGCCACTGCTGTTTAGTTTATTTATCAATGATCATCCTCTAGTTTGTCGAGATATCAGGATCGCTCTAAGTCTCAATATATTATTTTTCACAACAGTTCACTACATCTGCTTGATATCCCACCCGTAATTCTGGAGGGCAAAGCATTATCTCTTGTTAGTAAGGTGAAGATTCTAGTTATCGTATTGAACAAAAATATGAATAGCTATGACAATACAAAATCTAAAATTAGTAAAATTTACTCCGGACTCGGAAAGCTCTGGCTCTCAGCTAGTATTTTGCCAAAAGCAATCTGCTTAAATTTGGTTAAGACAATAATCTTAACCTACTTCACTTGCAGAATGGGGGTCGCATTTAACGATTGCTTACGCTTAATTTTCGGACTTCGCAGATATGACCATGGCTCGCCTTACCGCGATCACTTGATGGGGTGCTCGCTTACTACATACCTCAAGAAAAGAGCCTGAGCGTTCTTTAACCTAAAAAAAAATAATGAATCATATTATAGCAGAGACATGGAAGACTCTTGTCCAGATTGCACGCTTTTAGAATGCTCTCCCATCTTGTATCCAGCATGCACGTACTGTCAATTCCTTGAAAAGCCTTGTTGATGCCCATTTAATTAGACACCCGTAATTTACTTGATTGCCTTGTCAGGGTCACTTTCACAGCGAAGAACTATCACGAATTATTGCATTTTTTTTTTCTATTCATTTTGTAACTTGTTCTAGAATTAGTTCTGTTTTGTAGTTATTTATAACTAGTTTTGTTAGCATTAATATGCACAATATGTACTCAGATTTTAGTGGTATATTTATAATTATATAAGTACATCTCATTTGTTATTGATTTGATAATATTCTTTTAAATACTCCACGTTTAGATCAGTTCTTTTGGTTATAATAAAAGATTGTAATCTTTTATACTATCTCCCCTATTAAATGTTGTTATAATAATAAAAAAAGATGTAATTGACCTGAACTGTGATATGATTGTTGAATCTAGAGACAATAGGTGATATACTAATGAAATTAATAAATTTAATCATTTCCTTGTTTGAAAGAAATTGCGGTTGTTGCGATCTAAAAGTTTCCCAATACAACGAAAAGTAAAGAATAATAATAATACTTTATTAGTTTTAAAACTCTTAAGGTACTCAATATTTACTTAATTTCATTTTAATGTTAATTTACATATTACTCTTTATATATAGCAAAATTTCTCTTAAAATTATTAAATCTTGCTTCCTGTCTTAACTCTGTTGGTAACTCGTTATATAACAGCAAATTTTTGTGTCCTGGTACTTTCTCGCAAATTAAAACGAAAGTTAACGTCAGCTCCTCTCAAATAATATGGTCGTATATCTGTTACTGGGTCCAATTTTAGGCGCAAGAACTCAGTCCAATCACTATTTAACTAGATGTGAAAAGGTTCTAGAAAGAATAGTAGCGATCAGCTGAAAAATAAGCAGAAAAGAACAATTTATTATTACAAAAGCAGTCTGGCTTTGAGGGGTATTTTACGAAGGAAACTTCAGAAATCCCGAATAAAAGGAACTGAACACATGTAAGTGGTTCAATTCATATCTCTCTACTAGAACGCAAAAAAACGTGGGTGAATGGTATAATATTGGATCCAATTGAAGTGGAGTAGGGAGTTCCCCAAGGTTTAGTTTTGGGCGTCATATTGTTCTTGTACATAAATGATATCAAATCAGTAATAAAACACAACCAATTTGCAGATAATACCTTAATATAAGAATGTCTGTTGTGAACTAGTAGACGAATGTATTCGTAGCTAAAACCAAGATCTGAAAACATTGGACAACTGGCTTAAAATAGATTAGCTTGAATTGCATGTTAAAAAAAAAAATAAAGCAAATGTGTACTTTCACAATGAAAACATTGTTTATTTAAAAAAATTTAAATACCTTGGTATAATTGTGGACAATAAATTAAAATTTCACGAGCATGTAGACTATTATATGTGGAAAAATACGCAAGGAAACTGAGTTGCGTAAGAAGGATAAGTCAATATTTGAGTATGGTTACCGCAATATAATTCTCTTGTTGAATTAATAATTAACTATCAGAACCATCTTAACACAAGCTCGCTGTAGTGACACGTTTAACAAATAAACGGTCAACAATACATGCTTTTCATCACTTAGTTTGTGTTAGTATTAGTATGTTAAACTAAACATAAATCAAACACCTGATGAAATCACACACAATGTGACATAGAAACAAAACTAAATATTATATAGACGTTTTTTTAAAACGTGCTTAGAAACGTCAAAGATAAAATGCTTATCCTTAATATTAACAGCAATGCACATGCGATTAATGGGTTCGTATATACTAAAGTTTGACTGCGAAGTTTGCATGCAACAAGAACCAATGAATTATTCCAGGTTAGGTGCCAAAGAGCGAAGCGTAGGAAGCTCCGCTGAACACACTCGATAGGGTCGATATGTATACCGTAATAAGCAGACTAGACAAGGCTTACGTATTCAAGAAGTGGTTTCAGAAAACAAATGTACAAACAAAATGTTATGGTGGGATTCGAGAGCTCTCGAAACCAACGTTTTATAAAGTCCAGTATGGAACTACTCCATGATACCATATATTTTATGTGGGTGATAAAATTCAATCAATTCACAGAGTGAATCCACAAGGCGAATCAAGAAATCCGAGAAGTCATAATCATAAGTGACTGGTTTCTGATTCCTGTGGAAAGTTATAACTTCACATTTGTCGATATTGGGACCCAAAATTATTGCTTTTGCAACAAACGTAAAAAAATTTAATCTGAGCGAAAAGTTTAATGTCGTCAGCATAAATCAAGACTTTGCAGTGCGTTACAACAGAGGCAATGTCGTCAATAGAGTAAAGAGCAGCGAGCCCAAATGACTCCCTTGAGGTACGCCAGACGAAGTTTTCAAGACTCTAGAGATGGGATGGCGGAAATAGATTTGGTATGTTCTGTTATCTAAATATGACTCGGTCCATTTTAGGAATGTTGGAGGAAGTCCATACTTTTCCATTTTAAACAGTATCACTGAGCTTTACTAAGGTGTGTATAAATACAGTCTGTCTTGTAGCCTTTTGCGAACCTGCCAATGGTGTCGGAAACTAATTCGAATAGGCCTATAGTTAAAAATTTCACTTATAATACTTTTTTGTGGATAGGTATGATAATTTTTGAGAAAATAGTTCTCAGCGGTGCTGCCAGGGAAAAGACTTAAAGAAAGCTGGAGGGATCCCATCAGGAATCATTTGGAAGCTCATTAATATGATCAAGTATATGCTCTTGTGCAATTGTAAGGAAAATAAAAACATTATGAGAATCGCTCATATGACTGAAGCTGTTATTTCCAGGCTGGAAATTTGAAGAGGAAAATGCATTGTTAAAAAGTGAAGCAAGCTTTCAAATGATTCATCACTAGTAAAACTCATTGTATTTGGATAGTTATCCATTTTTTCCCTTCATATTAATAAACTTAAAAAAGATGCGTGGGCCACTGAACAATTTGGCACGGATGCTTTGAAATATACTCATCATAAAATGTAGAGGAAAATTCTTTGAGCTCATTATAGGATGTCAGGAAGTTGTTGTGACTTAATAATGTCTTTGTCCCTTATAACTTTTCCACAATTTATTCTTTCTATTTTTAAGATGCTTCAGCTCTTTATTGAACCATGTGCGGACATGTTTTAGAGAGCAGCTGACGCTCACGGGAAACATGAATGGAAAATAAATCGAAAAGTTATGTAAAATTTAGAAACGTCTTTGTCAACACTATTGCTAGACAGTAATGTGTTAAAATCAATAGAGGTAAGTTTACTGGAAACTTTCAAAAAGTTTGCTTTTCTAAAATTGAAAAAGTATTGTGTTTCGTCACAATTTGTAAAGTTTTCAGTTTCAACGCCACATGTAATTATTAGAGGGAGTGACATTTGCCCATTGGTTTAACAACGATCTTTGCTCAATACATGAGTGGTGATATCGAATAATCTTCGTTTGAATCCTAACAAATCTAAAGTAATGTTAATCTATAGGTATAGACTAGATTAAATCTAGGAATTATCAACAATACACTTTCTTGGTCTAATCAGGTATCTAATGTTATCTCTTCACTCCACTTTCCAGGATGCTGGCTAAGTCACTAATAGTACCACTTTTTACATGAGAGCGAAATTTGGCCCAAATCCGATTCTATTTTCTTACGTAAATTGAATATTGCATTTAACTCCGTTGCTCGGTATATTTATAACTTAAGGCGTTTTGACCATATTTCTGATTCTGCTAGAGGGTCATTTCATAACAAAACGACCAAAAATCACAAAAAGTGTGACATTACCATCACCAATTTTTTTGAAATTTTTCATAATTGGAGAAACCCTCCAATTAAAACAACTTTTAGGTGGTATCGGATGAAACGATTTTAGATCTGTACAATTTTCCAAAGCATTTGTCAAAGGATGTGTTGGACGACCTATATTTGAAATAAACTTAACATGTCCATGCTAGAGCTAGACCAACATCATACATTTGGTCACAATTTATTTAAACTCTTTTCCACACCATCGTAGAGGTAGAGTTCAAAGCGCGTTCTGTTTTTCTTGCTATCCCCAATATATCTTATATGTACACGGTGTTTCCTCATTGCATTACATTTTCTTCAAGATATTTATTTGGTTGACCTGTAATAAATGTATGTCCAAGTAAGGATGGTAGGCGCTCGATAAAGCCATCGAGAAATATGTCTATAGATTCTAATTTTTTTTTTTTGTTTATTTTCGACCAATATCTGTAGAATACTTTACATTCCACTTTTTCAAAAAATTCTTCTAAAAATCCTCTTAGCCCTGCATATCCTGGACAAGACATGTCCAATAGTTGAGTATTTGAAAGTCCTCAATAATTGTTAAATATCTTATCCTGCAGCCGTCTATGATAAATTTGACATCCTGGTGTGCTGAATATGTCCTGAAAGATCCTTGTAACATACAATATTTTGGACGAAGGAAATTGCGATTTTTTTTTTAATTTCAGACATTTTTCTTTAAAATATTGATAAATTTCTTTTAATTTTTTTACAATCTTTTTTATTTTTATACAATCCACTTCTCGGAATTAATATCGAAATGAATGATCATACATCTTTGTTTCTTGATTATATTTGGTTTTTAGTTTACGAACCGGCTGCTCGATTTCATTTTTAATACGAAGTTTCTTTCGGAAATTCCTTTTAGTTTCTACAAGGTATTTCCGTACAAAGTTTTCACTTGCAAGACTTCTTCTATCAAATGGTTCTGCCTTCAAATAACGAAGGCACTCATTGAGTGATTTTAATACTGCCTCCTGATCAGTAAATCTTGCTTCTAATTTGCTCCTTCACTAAGCGCTGATGTACCTGGTAGTTTATGAAGCTCCTTTATGCACGTAGAGCAAATTTTTGAACTTAAGAGGGAATACCAGTGAAAATTGAAAATTGACTTTCGGCTTGCACCCGATATCTCGAGAATAGGTGTGTATTTTTAATCCAAATAAACTTTTTTGTTTAGATGAAGGTCCAATCCGTCAGATAACTGTACAAAATTTCTCAAAATTAATCCAGAAATTATTATATAATTATCTGAAATTTGTAAAATTGTTAAAAAATGTCCTCTTGCACCAATTTCCAGATAAGTGAAAGTCATTTATGACCCGATTTTGATATAAATCTTTAGATGTGTCATACAAGGATATGACAAAATGAAAACTTTTCGATCAAAGTTTTAGCAGCGTTCCAATGTAAATCAAAGGTTACAAAGAATCTAAAATTAAATATTGTAATGTTATTTACGCGATTTTGCAAAAAAAGTACAAGAAAACTTAGGCTTACAGCGTAATAATAAAATAATACAATAGTCAATAAGTGATATTATTATTGCTGTTTTAGGTGGTATTATAAAAATTATGGCGTTTGGACGTGTGCCGCGAGCAATACCCAAAGAACAAGCGTCAAAAATTTACTGATGTTAGTTCGATTGCACATTATCTTATGAAATTGTAAATAACCAGTAATTATTGGATAATTTTTATATAATACGTACTTCTCTAAGCACACAGTAAAAAAGTTCTTGTATTTTATTTCAATTATAGTAGTAATATTTTACAAAGCAGACCAGGAATTTTATAAATCTACATAAAATGCTTAATTTTACTAATTCTAATTAGTAAAATGTTTGAAGTTAGGTAACTTGTTTGATCTCATAGAAACTTCTACTACTTCATTCATGATGATGATATGAAAAAGGACAATTTTTCATTACATTTTTACACATTTTATTACATTGTATGCAATCGTGTGCGTAATTTTACAAACACTGTTTGAATTCTATTACTAAGAATGTTATACACTAAAGGATTAGGACACGAATTAATGAGTGCATAGGCTTGAAGGCAAAAGAAATTTTTGTATGGCAACACTATGAATGAGTTGCCCGATTTAGTTAATTTTTTTTTAATTGTATATACTATGTTTATGAAAACGCCGTGTGCAAAATTTCAGTTCTCTACGTTGACGCGTTCTCAGATAGTGCCCAAATATATGTTGAAAAACATAAATTTTGTATGGCTACAATACAAACGGTATGAGAAACTTAGTACCTATATCCTATTAGATTTCATCTAAGGAATAAAAAATGCAAAATTGCAACGAAAACTGAAATGTGTAAAAATCAGACAAACAGCAAGGCAGAAAAGAATGAATATTCGGTTTTGATGCAGCCCACTCCCACGAAAAATTGCGACACGCACGCTCATTTTTATTTATTTCTCTTTCCGATATGATCCTAATGTACTAACAAGGTCACCCTGCTTGTTGACTGACTGTGACAGGTTCTGCTGATGTAGCCATGCACGACGCATTAGCAGAGCTAGTCCTGCTTGATGTGATGACTGTGGCTGGTTCTGATTCTACCACGGAGATGAAGTACATGGGGGCCTATTCTTGAATAACGAAGGCACATTCCGTATTCGTTATACTGTCAAAACCATTCGGAATCGACACTTGTGGTATTCTTGAAATCCGCATTCGTTATATATCGAACGCAAACCCTTCGTTATTTAACGAGTGGGTTCAACCATTCGTTATGCCAAACAAAGAGTGAATCAGAGATAAAAGATGTGCGAACATATCATATGCTCAAAAAACTAAACTAATTGAGTTTTTAGAGGAAAACCAGAAACTGAAATTTGGTAAATATGATAGCTCTTTCAGTTCAAAAGATGCCACGGAATTGTGGCAAAATAAAATCAGTATTAATTTCCATACCCGAAGAACAAAAGAACTAGAAAAGTTTTTTATGATATTATATTCGAAACAAAGGTAATAGAAAATTTCCAGATTTGGCAGGATTTAAAATGTGTGGTGAAAGGAAAATCTGCGGCGGCATAAAAAACATTTGCATGGCACTGGTGGAGGTCCTTCTACAACCTTTTTTTCTATCTAGCGTTGAATTAAGGGTGCAGGAATTGATTAACTATTGACGTAATTGATAGTCCATAGATTCTTTAACGATTTCAGGACCAAACAATAATGACAATTCACTGAAGCTTGCCATTTTTTACAAGTTATATTTTAAAATATGAAACAGCTGACGATATTCAATTTGTACATAAATTTACAGATTTAATCTTACCACACTCGTTATGTTGAAATACTTTTTCACCACTTCGACTTTATAACGAAGAGGTTCAAGAATACGAAAGGGGTATTCGATTCGTTATCGACCATTCGTTATATAACGAATTCGTAATTCAAGAATAGGCCCCATGGTTGTGTGAACTGAGTCGAAAAGAATATAGAACTTAAAAACAGATACAGATAATATTTTCTCATGCTCAAACCATTATAGCGGTGGATAGGCTAAAAATTTGATTTTTCTGTTCACTGGTATTCCCCCTATAAATCAACTGCTTAAAGCAGGATTTACATGCATGATGACATGCATTTATTTACAGAAATTGTGAGGGAGATAGCTCTAGTTTTTATGGTAAAAAGCGCAAACTGTCAAGTTTTTTGGTAGATAAAAGGCTGAACTACAATAGAAGTAAATAACTTTACGAAATTAAACGAGACTGTGGTTTACTTACGAAAAATTAATATTTTTAGCCTAAATATATATCACATTCCGTAAGAGTTATTAAAGTGGTAAATGTGGAAAAATTGACAAATGGAAGTTGATGTAATTGAAGATTTGTACTTTCTATTAATTCGCAGTACCATTTTTATTCCATTTTAATTTTAACATTGAATTTTTAATCATTTAGTAATAATTTAATTGTTTGGACACATCGCATTCTTACTGAATGAGCGATTCTTAGCACACTATACTTACGGAAAATTGGATATTTAAGCTTAACGAAAGTTCCCCTCACACGAGTTAATTTGTGTACCCCTGTTAAATTAAAGGGCGCGTTCGCTTTACGTAAGTAAATGTACTTACGTATCTCTATTGTAGTTCAGCTTAAAGACGGATCATGGAAAGAAGTATAATTTTACAATTTCTAAAATATTGAATGAAAGCACGAAGGAGTTCGAAGCAAAGGATGAGAGTATATAGAAAAAAATTCTCGCAAAATATCAGATGGTGCTGTAATTCAGTTCTACAATCAACATTTTGTACGATAACGAAATTTTTATTTATTTATTTATTTCGTAGTAAACAACAAATTCAGTAACTAATCTGCTAATATGTAAACGTCAATCCACTTCGATCCACTCAAGTGCTCACATGAAAATAATTCTACTCCACTAACGAACTAACGCCGGTGCAGATAATTCCAGTCCTGTTCGTGTTCACATGGCGGATTATCTCAAAGGCGGAATTTTTCTAGCAAATTATAAAAGAAAGGACCACTGCAGTGAATCTGTGGACGCACTGCTCCCTGCTTGTGGACGGAAGGCTACAACTTCAATATTTTCTATAAAGAAATATTTAAAAACTTTCAATTTCGCAATATTTAATTATTAACTCTAAACTTTTCTTTATTTCAAAAACATCAAAAAAGTGCACTTTATTCCCTTATGGATGGATTGAAATGAAATTTTATACATTTGGTATTGACAATAAGAGATAATTTTCGACAGATATTTTGTTGCCCAATTGGTTTTTTTTTTCAGTTTACAGTTATGTTAGTTTTATATTATTCAAAATTCAAAGAAACTGCGGTTATTGTTCAATTTGAAAGATTAACATTTTTTGTAGACTCTACAATTTATTTTAAAGCATTTTTCAATTTTAGAAACGAATTTTTTTAAATATAGAACAATACGAGCTCAATCATCATTGTTCTCTAATCCTATAAAACTTAACTCTGCAAATATGGGTATCATCGTCATCATCTTCTTCTAAAAGTGAAACATTTTATTGCTTAAAAATTGCAAAACTTCCTCCGGTAGAGCTTCTTTTCGCCTTTGCCATCTCACCTTGTTTCCCAAAGAAGAAATTATAGAATTTGACGAATCCATAGCTGGATGAAACACATCCTGGAGATTCACAATCCGATTATATTTCCTGGCATGGTCAATTCTATTCTTTTTGTAATATTTATTGTGAGCGTCTAATTTCCAATCTGGTCGTCAATGTCTTTTTCTCAGTTATTATTGATGGGATGGTTTCCTTTTGAAACTTCATGCACATAGGTCTACAGAAGCGAGTGTGTGGGGTGTTATTATTACAAATAATACGATTTAGGTCACTTTTATCATAAATTCGTCAAGGATTTAGCGTTGTTATAAATAAGCTGGAATCATCGTCACCTTGATGACCATTATTTGTCCACTTTTGACTATAGTTGAAAAATCCCGAAGAACCATCCATACCCCATAAACAAACTAAAGTCAGTTTTATCTCTCTGTTGCTTTCATCAACTTGATCAAATACTTCATTTTGATAAGTCAAGATTCTTTTAGTTGTATGATTTAAAAGGTGCTGTAGGTATAGGTACTTCAGCGCAAGTATGCGTAAAAATTTCACCTTCCAGTCTGCAAACAGCTTTCGAAAATATTTTGATAGCAAGCGAATATATCATAGTTGGAAGCTTTTGAGAGAGAGTTATCCTTTCGAAAGAGAGTTATCCAACATCATAGATAGTGTTTCTTTGGGAAGTTTTCTTTTTCACGGGATTATTTTTCGTTATCAAGCTTAGTACCGTAGATGGCCTATCGTGGGAATAAGCCAAATATTGGATTACTGCAGATAATTCGTACAAATGTTTTATTTTTGTAGCTTTATGAATTGCTAGCAACCATTAGCATATCACTTCTTTTTGCTTACTTTTCTTAGACTTATCTTTAAAAGATTTTCGCCCTGCTGCTTTTGCTCTCGTATTAGTTGTTGGTGGTATGAATTGTACAATTTCCTTAAAATATGAATGCACTCACTTTTCGCACTAATCGCTCCAATACATAACATATGTTTTTGATCAAAGCACTAAATTTTGATTTAAATTTCCTAATATTTTTTAACTCAAGGTCCTTTTGTCCCTCACTCCGCCATATTCCGATAAAATAAATTCTGCAGTTTTTTTTTCGCTATACTGTTTTTAACAATAAAGTTGGCTATTATATATATATATATCTTATAACTTTTTATAACAAATGCAATTTGTAGAAAACTGATTTTAGGGCAAAATTAGTAAACTAAAGATAGAATTCAATTTTCCTGACAAGAAAAGTGTATATGTAAATTTACCATTTGTTGCAAAATAGGCATAAATGACACTCACAGAAACATGTTGTGGTGGAATAACACAGGATTATAATAATAACAAACGTAGAAATATGTGTAAAATTCTCTGAAATATCAGGTAGCACTGCCTTTTGTACGGAGCATGAAGGAGCATTAAACCTCCGCCTTCACTTGATATCACCTTTTTTTCTGCATTTATTCGTTAAAAACCTGACTTCAGGACATTTACCTTTTGAACTCGACATCAATTTTTCTGAACAAAAGGATGGGGGGGGGGGATGTGGAAAAACTGTTGCTGGTTTCTGAACAATTAAGTATATTTAACTTGGAAGGATCCGGAAGGACTCATTTTGAATCTCAAGCAAAACTTCAAAAACTATAAAAATATCACATTCTTAAATACATATACACTATGTCATTGAAAACAGATAACGGCATAAGATCTGTTTTTTCTTTTTATAACAGTTAAATATATGTATACAGAAGGAGCTTTCAAAAATGTATTATACTTTTTCCTCTATAAAGAAAATTGTGGGTATTGCAGCTTCCTAAAGCATTGAATAAGTTTAATGAATTTCGTACTCATAAATGTTTATGTGACTTTTCCCTTTCATATCTTTGTTCAGTTTAACTGAAAAATTTTAAATTTTAATTTGGATTTAAGTACTCCAGAATCTTTACAATAAGAAACATCAGTCAAAGTCTAGAAAATATAAAATTCACAAATTAGCAATAAAGTGCACTTTTTGGCTCCAATGAACCACTGTACGCTGCTGTGAAAAAGGGTTTAATTAAATTGCGACCAAATGCATGATGTTGATCTAGCATGAACATGTTGAGTTTATTTCAAATATAGGCTCAATTCGGCCAACACATCCTTAGAAAAATGTTTTGGAAAATTGTACAGATCTAAAAACGTTTCATCCGATACCACCTGAAAGTGATTTTGTGAATCTCGCAAGTCTCATATTTTTCAGAAATTGCCTCAGGAAATTTCTATAAAATCTAGAATCCGTTTTAACAAACTCGCACCATTTTCAAAGACAATTACTTGCTAACTTTCATGAACTTTTAAAGAAGACCAGGAGAGCATTTTTTCGAAATTTTGAAAATGCTATAACTCGCAAAATACGCAATGTGTAGGGAAAATTTTTAATTCGTATTTTTGTTTTCACAAGCCCTCCAAGTATGTAAAATTTCAAAAATATTGGAAAAATTGGTTATATCATGTCACACATGTTGCCTATTTGATATGAATGACCCTAGGACGTCGCATTGAATCGTATCTTCTGTTTACAGATGCTATTTCTTAATTGTATTATCTCTGCTGACAGACCAACTTATTTATATGAAAAAGTGCGTTTCTTCCAATCTTCACTTAATGTAAGTCTGTATCTGGTGCTAACTACTCGGTCATTGAGAAGCATTATTTTGCTCGGACTGTCAGAGCCTGGAATAGCTTATCTTTGATGTTGCGAAAAGAAAGAAGCGCTGGTATAAGGTTCAATAATGTATTGTTTGAACATTTTCGTACTAGCTAAATTGTTTTTTTTTTCCTATTTGTTAATTCTTTTGCTCTTAAATATAAGTTAAGAATTATTTTCTTTTTGTCGTTGCCTAGTATATGTTAACTTTAAATGTATTTTTTATTTATAATTTGATTTACTAATTGCATTATACTATTGCGTGTAGAGTATACCTAAGTTAGATTAAGCTGTTTTTATATCTATATAAGACCTTCGGGCTTAATTATGTAGATCATAATAAATAAAAACAATTTGTCCAGAGTAGACATTATAACTGCACTAGGTTCAACTAATAAGTTGTCCGCGTCAGTAGAAAAAACCAGGTCTAACTGTTATGGTTATATCATTCTTTACATTTCTGATTTGGCTAAAACTAAGTGTTGAGATAGTGGCGAGGAATACTAATTCCCTTGTTGAAAAGCTATTAAGAGGAAGATAGTCATCGTCATCTTCATTTAGTACCCATTGTATATTGGTTAAGTTAAAATCACCAATAAGTAGTAATTCGTGAAGAGGTTGCATCTTATTATGGATAAAATTAGATGTTGAAGTGAGTAGATCGTAAATATTTTTATTTTTTTTATTTAAAAACTGGGAACCTCAATAATTTGACTGCAATTATAATGATTTTTGCGTGCCAGGAGCACATCACCGCTATGAGCTTCAGAATCAGTATGTCTATTTGTACTAAAAATTGGGTAAGAATTGTCTAAGATTTTAGTATCACGGAAAGTCATGATGGAGCCAAGTTTTACTGAATGCAACGATATCGAAACAAGTTGTAAATTGTACTTCTTCATATTAATTATTGTTCTGCGATGATACTACACGAATGAAACAGGCTTCAACTTAGTAAAATAAAGCAGTGCGGTACATACTAAAGTGTAAATCGGATACATCTACGCGATATATACTTGTTTGAGGTTCTCCAGGGACGAATATAAATCAGCAATTGACGTATAAGGCACTGATTTTTGTGCTTAAGATAAAGAATAATGTAATCCCTGAATATTTATATAGAAATATTGTATATGTTGGAGACGTCAGCCATACAACCTGCTAGCCTGTAGCGTTAAAACGCAAAGGTACAAAGGTAGAAATAAAAATTTAATTGTTTGCTTAATACAGTAAGAGATGAAAGAGTATTAAAGTGCTTCAAATGAAATTTGAATCAATATATTTAGAAAATGTTCATTGAAATGTTTAGTAAAATTATATTAGTCATATTTATATTTTAGTATGCTTTTTTATATATTCTTATTAACTAATAAATCATTTAATCAATTCAGGACCACAAGTAAACAATGCAATAAGATGCAGGAAAAGTAGAACACAAAATTCACTTATGTAGGTACAAACATTTAAACTTGCTCAACAATTTACCTGATGGGATCAGGCATGAAGCACATTTACACATTTTTAATTAGGGACCGTAACTGCTATGGAACTTTTTGAAAGAATCTTGAAATAATAGTTAAAATTTAACTTTTTTTAGTTCTATGTAACTGTTAAAAAAGACTTCAAATTTTTGTATCATAATAGTTATTTATTAAATTTTTTTTTGCAGTCATCACTGTTACCGAAGATTTTTATTTATTCTATTATTATGAGACTTAAATAAATAAAAGTCTTCTACTATAACTATTATGACTGACTGTAAATTATAAAAGTCCCGATCAGACTATCAAAGGACTTAAATGAATAAAAGTCTCTGGTAACAGTTATCGATTGAGTGAAGTTTATAAAAGTCTTCTAAGACAGTTATCTTGAGAATAAAAAATTAAGTCTTTTGGAACTCTTCTCATAATATTTAAATAAATAAAAGTTTTCGAAACAGTTATAATTAACTTTAGAATAAAAAATTTGATTGAAACTTTTATTATGAGACTTAAAAGTTTTTTTTTAGCAATTATTAACTATTTACCATTACGTCTCATCTCAATTATTCCATTCAGTTTTGATGTGACTTTTTTAACTGATTACCAAAAATAACAGTTATTTACGGTCCCTGTTTTTAAGTATAAATTGATTGAATTTGCTAACAATAAGATTTAAATAGCATCAAATAGTGCTTTCACGTAATTTTTATTTATGTAATATGTTGATTGGAAAAATTCATTACGAAACTAATAAATTAATAATAATTAAATAAGAAGGGTTGCTTGATTTATATAGCTATTTGGATTACCTCCGTGTAATCTGTTTTAGGTCAGCTCCTTCTCAGCTCCATCGTAAGATAAGACATTCTCAGTAAGTTCGTAAAATATTCTTTTGTGAAATTTTCAATCAGTTTTTATTTCAGAATCGATTAGTTTGCTTTACCACCATCATCATCAGTAGCTTTAACTACCTGCCTCCTTTAACTACAACGCTTCTTCATGGAAAGCCTCGAACACAACTCCATCAACTTGCAGAATCTGGAGATTTCGTTCTATATTTCAATTCAAAATTTATTTATTTCAGACCACAAGTGCCACGCAAATAAACGTTGGGGACAACGATAAAGATATTATAGTCAGTATATAGTAAGACAATAACAGCAAACTAGTAAGTTGCTTATAGAAAGAGTATTACCAAAGAACATATAACTTAATTTACTACTACTGTTATACACATGTTCTTTTGTATTACCTGAGGAAACTTACAAGTAGATGTGTAAAACCATTCAAAAGAATCGAATAAAAACCTTTATTTTACAACACATGATGAGCTGATGGCCCACTGTTAGAAAGTTGTTCTTAGATTTATTGCCAGCTACCAATAAGAATGTGTCTGCAATATATTTTCCGATAATTTTTAAATCTCTATATACGATGCCTCGATTTGCTGACGTAATAAAAAGGTAAATCAGCAATGCCTCGCTCCAATACAAAATCAACGATGCCTCGTTCCGACGCGAGGGAAAGGTTTCGGCAAAATTTTTATTCAGTTCCAAGATTTCATCTTAAACAGCTACTAAAGCCTAAAACTATCTCTTCCACAGTAAAATGAAGTTAAAAAAATTGCAGCCAAATATGTTCTAAAGGTTGTCAAAAAGAAAAATAGCATGTAGAACAAATTTATGGAAATTATAGCGTTTGAACAAAATACAACCTTCTTTTATATGAAAAACTCCTGCAGTAAGACAATGCAAGAAAATTGTGGATGTCGCCTGCTAACCGGCCCGCTACGCTTTTTTAGACTTCATGACTTGTATATTCCGGGGCTACGCGGCCTCCAATAATGCATAATAATTCTAAGGGAAAAATTTCCATTAAATTTGTAGGAAAAAATTGAGGGCTTTGGTTACGTCAACAAGTCGAGTCATCGTCGAATTTTTATTCTACTTGCACAGTCTTTGTAGGAATTAGATTGTCTATGACTATGGCATACTTCATGTCGACTAAAGGAATTCCAGTAAAAGCAAGTCCGTTATAAGCGGATAGACAAGCGCTGCTAAAATTTCATGTATTCTACATATAAGCATTGCTTTCCTTTTGTTGGTGCCCTACTTCTCTCATTCCAGACCGCAGTCAAGTGCTGGTAGAGTCATATCACATTTTATTCATTCCCATCTTCTTACCCTCACCACATCCCACTTTTCTCATCAACGACTCTTAAGCATTCCTCGCTTCTGTCGTGTATAGGGCCATGATCAAATTAGAAACATTGAAATATGTGTTGCACAAGGTAGGTTTTGCAAACATCTTGTATATTTTTTGAAGCTTTGGTTGTCGTGGACAACACCATAAATTAAAGCAATATATTTCGAGCTTTTTAAATCTCTTCCGGCATAAAATCGACTTTTGCACATCTAGATTTAAGTTATTTCAGGTATTACATAGCAGACAACATAGTAAGTTTCTTATTACATAGCAAATAAAATGTAGAACCCATACAAATACAGTAGCACATTAAGGAAATTCAACATATAATTAGGTATTATGACTAAAGTAAAATATTAAAGTTAATTTAGCTGCTACAGCTTACTTAGTGAATACAGGTTTAACACAGATAGAAAATGGATTAATAAAATTCAAATCTAATTCAATTAAAGCAGATGCCACACTGAGCGTCAGGTCTGATTGCAATATAAGATCAGAAGTCAACCGACTGATAGTCAGATTGGTTGATATTATAAATGTAAACTTTTCCAAAAAGTGGGAGGCGTTATTTTAATTATAAAGGATTTTTTCTATTGTGATTACGGCGATTACAGATGCAGATGGCTTATTTCTTACTGTTGATGTGGGAGAATTCGGACGGAACAGCGATGGTGGTGTATTTTAACATTCTACACTTCGGTGGGTATGCAGTACGAGAAAATAAATCAAATTTACCTCGAAAAAATAAGCTACCAACAAATGATCTTCACCACTTTGAATTTCTGTTTTATTTAATCAAAGACAAGGCCTTTCCATTGCGAGAAAATCGAATAAAGCCGTTTGCACAGAAGAGGAGGAAAATGTATTGAATGTGCTTTTTGGATGCTAGTATTCAAGTTTGAAACTGCTATATGCACCAAAGAGGAAACCATTAACAATGTAATAAAGGCTGCAAACGTTTTATATAATTTCATTCGGTTAAGAGAAGGTCGCTTTACTAATCAGAAAACCAAATAATACAAAGGATCTGCCGAATTCGGATTTTTTACCTACTATACAATGAAACTTAAACCAAACCCAAATAAATCGCAACTATTACTAACTAGTAATTACTTTGTGAAAGATTAAAATTCATTGTCGTGCCTGTGGAAGAACTGTGGTCAGTTAATTTTTTTTTTTTTTTTTGTAACTAAGTAAATTTGTTTGAAATAAAAGTAAATTACATATTTGGCTGCTTTATTTCATTTGAAATCTCTGCCCATGCCCGCTAAACCTTTTCCCTTTAACTAGCAAAACACTTAATTCACTCCTGTTTTGGCTCATTTTATCAGTTGGAAAACATCATCGGTGGGAAATTAGAATCAGATCAGTTGCAGTGTGGACGCTGCTATTTAATATTAAAGCAATGCAATGCTGGAATCAGATCGGAATGTATTAAGGATATGTAACAAAAGTATGAGCGATTAAATAAAGCAAAAATATGGTAAAAGTAAAAATAAGAATTTTCTTATCATGATAAATATACAAGGTAGGATCTCTATAGAGAGATGTGCTGGTACAACACGACTTAAAATTAATAAAGGATAGAATTACATAAATACAAAAATATTAAAATAATGCTCACATCATAGTTGTTAATTCGTGGTGACTTTGCAACTTAAGTTTGTCAGTGATTAGGTGGCAGTAAATTGAGGTAATTATAGACAAATCTTGGATACTGGCCTACTGTTTAGAAGCGTGGATGAGTAAAATTGCTTAATAAGGGCGACGGGTGAAAGATAAATCACATTCAAAGTGTTGAAAATGAGACTAACTGAAACGAAGCTAAAAATGTTGAGACAATATAAGAGTTTGGGAATAAATTACTGAAGAGTTAAGAGCCCAAGTGCTCAAGAACAAAGACCCTAAATTCTCCTGGACCAGAAGAGCCTTGGATCAATAAGGGCAATGCATTCCATACCGAAGCACCGGACCGTGACAGTAAACACTACTTGATTCGTAGTACGTCCGCTTTATATCTAGGTAAGGCAATTTGTAATCATGAATCCTGATCCACTGAAATCCATCATTTCTATATCGGATGAATACGCAGTCTGACTTTTAATATGAAGCTAAGAACTTCTGCTTCATATAAGTTTGGGAGAGAGCACGGGAAAAATATCCATAAATGGAGGGGTTTGTGTGTATATAGAGGCCAAACCTGTGCATGCTTTAAGGCCCGAGAAATTTTAGCCTTTGGAGAGCAAGTAAAGGGATATAAGAGTGTGTCAGCATAGAGAAAGTGCGGAACTACATATAAGAGCTTTAACTAGCACCAGCCGAATATTAGACCGTAACTTCTGGGATACCGCATGCAGAGATCGGAGTCCACTATAAACTGGAGCGCAAATTAAATTAATCTGAGATTTCCAAGTTCTCTACAATAGCAGAGGAGGCAACGAGTTGGCCGAAGTGAGATTCTTAGAACTTTGAAGCGTAAATGAGCGCTTGCGTCTTAACCGGGTTAATACCTATTTGTTTTATGTTGCTGACACCACTGAGTAACTCTGTCCGAAGTGGAATAGAGAGAGGATAAACGCATGAGGCTGCATAAATCTAGAGGTAATCTGCATATAGATGAAAGCGAGTACCAGTAAGTACAATAGTTACCCTTACCATTACCAAACATAGAAAATAAATAGGGTGCCATTATAGCGCCTTCAATTCTCTGGAGCTTTCTGCGTTTCTTGAAAATTCAGGATTTCCCTCAGAGACCACTTTAGGAAATCTGCATATGTTCATTCTTGAAATACGTCCAAACAACGTTTTGAATAAAGAAGTGACCAATAGAAAAAGTATTTTTTAAATAAGTTCCATGATAGAGCTAAGATGAATATTTTATTTAAGATATATTTAGAAAATCAGATTGATCTTGTCAAGTACTCATACTCACTTCAGAGCCAGATTTATAATTTATGAGCAACAAGTTTCACTAGTCAGAGTTTCACTTTTTATTCTCGGTTGAAGAGAAAAGATAGACATTTATATGAAGATATCAGATAAAATGCGTTGGTGAGTATAAATTGACTACATTGACTACCTAGTGGTCATAACAAGATGTATGTAAGTATAACAATGTAATACCTTCAAGCGAAATGTATTTAATCTTGTAGATAACGGATCAAGAGAAGGGAATTAATTGAAATCTTCAACATGGTAAGTACCTATACCTATATTACCCTCAATAACTATCGCCAGTTTCTGGAATATCCTTGGAATCTGAGAATGGTGCAACTTCTAGACACACATATGTGAGTGTTTAAGCCAATGATTACCTACATAAGTAGCACGTGCGTAGATGTTTAATTATGAAATTTGGAAAAATTGATAATTTCACTGTAAATAAGGGTGTAACTCTCCGAACTACAATAAAAACACTTAATATTACATAATCGACCGAAATTACATTGACGCTAGTTAACTTTATTTTAAATAGTTTATGGAGACACAAGAAATGCAGTTCTAAAATATGGTCAATGTCTCGGTCTAACGAAAAAGTGTGGTCAGCATTACGAAAATAATTGAATTTCTAGATAAAAATGATATTAACCAGCAGGTAGGTAGGTGATTCACTGGTTGGTGTTTTGTTACAAGTAAAAACGGAATACGAAAGTGCGATTCAATTTATTAGATCAAACTAGAGATTGCATCTTTATGCAAGAATCAAATTCATTAAACCGCCATATAGTTTCTTCGTTATATCGCCAATAAACCCTATGATAAAATAATTGTGTACTCCTTTAAGTTAATTGATCAAAGGTATTGAAAAAATCTTTACCTATTTTGCAAAGAATTCTTAAGGCAGAGCTTTTAACACTTAATTTGTGTATGTACAAAAATAGGTAACAAAATTAGTTTACACGAGGAACAAAAAAATAATTTTCCAAGAGAAACATCGCAAGTTAGATTGACCTTAACACAATCAATCTGTTAGTATCTTTGTTAATCAAATACCTATAATCAAAAAATACAGCTTAATGATACTATGCTGAATTCTCTTTTGAATTTACCCATTGTCTGCTCTCAGCAAGACATCCATCCTATGGGAAAATAGCTTTTATCTAAACGGTATCCCAAAAAAAATTGTCCCATCGTAACAAAATTATTACAAAGCCGATTACCTTTTTCGAAAAGGTTTACTGTCGCTTCTATGTGAACGAACCAGAAAAAAAAAACCTTCGCAAAAGAAGTAAAACAGTAATTCTTTAATGATTTTACTAAGATACATTTCTTTTATTGTAATATTCGATAGATAACATTAATGTTCTCATAGATTAATGTAATGTTGATAACAATATTAATTTTGGTAAATGAACTTAGAATTTATATATACCTACAAACAATTTCTAGTTCAAGGCCTAATTGGCTTGGCTTGGTAAATTTGACGAGGGATAAACGCACACCAACACCACATGTATACATCATGTGAGACCAAATGTGCATTTTAAAGATGACATCCCCCGCCGCTCCGGTATCTAAAAATTTTTAATACGTACAATAATAATAGATTTCAAAACCTCCGCAATAATATTTTTCCATACAAATTTATTTCCAATCATAGGCCATTACACAAGTTAAAATGTTATCAAATATACATTTAAGATTGTAAAAGCCTTTTACGGAGTCTTGATAAAAATGCTTTATATCTCTATTCAGGAGCAGCGTAGGTGTCACGTTTTTCGTAACCATCAGATTTGTTCTTATAATCGCTGTAACCGCCTCCGCCGTAGCCTCCATCACGATCGCGCCCTCTTTCTCCATCGCGGGAATTTTCATAATTGCGATATCCACCACCGCCGCCTGAGTTTCTGTCCGATCTATCGTCGCGTCTCCTATCGTAACCCCGTTGTTGAGCATTTTCAACTTGTTCCCGAATATGAGTAATAGCATCATCCACATTTGCCTGAGACTCTCCAGATACAGAAACAGAATTTGTTCCAGAATAATTGGAATTTTTGTCCACGTTAACATATACGGAAAACCGTGACTGAATATCTTTAATATTTGAGCCACCTTTTCCGATTATCATTCCGATTTGATCACGATTTATTTCCAATGTTTCAGAAAATTGCCCGGAACTTCGGGGAGCATTTGATGAATTCCGGTTATTGCCACGCCAATTTTGATCACTTCCTCCAGATCGATGCCCTCCTTCAGAATTATCATAGTCTCGTTCCCGTCTTGAACTGCTTGTATAAGATTTTGAATGGTATTCTCTTGGTGAGGAACCGCTGTTTTCATCGGCCATTGCGTGACTTTCGTAATTTTTAGAAATTCAGAAAACAAAATTAAGCTCACCACTCGTGTTACACTTTTAAAGTAACCTCACTTAACCAATATTAACAAACAGGACTCCGTTCTCTTCTTCTTCTCCCGAAAAAGTGGCAGATTATCGGAAAATTTCAAAATGACTCACCAAAAACTGGCTAGTCTGATGGCTGGAGTTCATTAACAACAACACCCTAAAAGATCTATCCACGTGTAAAGCGAACCGTGCTTTCCACTTGCGATTAATAAAGAGAATAAGCAATAGTCCACACATGGAAGTTTTTAGGTAGTTTTACGGGTGAGAAGTATTAGGTTACCCACACGAGAAGTTTTTATGGAAGGAAGAAATTTCTTTCCCTTGCGCTGAGACGTGCAAACACAATAATGTTACTCCGCGTAGTTCCCTATATGTTACCGAGTTCAATTAAGCCACAGTTTTTGATATAAACAATAACTGTATCACAAATTCACAACACATAATGATTATTAAATTATTATATTATCACCTGAAATCGCAAATAAACATCTGTACAGCCGTCCGAGGAGTAATTTCAGAAATTTCGCAATTTCAAAATGGCCGGCTTGCTGTAGTATTGGCACAGTATATTCTAGTATTGGTACGCTGCCCGTACTTCTAATCAAAACTTTGTAGCACGGACTTTTTCCTAACCCCGAATACTTCTCACACGTAAAAAGTGCCAATATTCTCCCCTGTGTGGGCTATGGCAATTGGTATGCTGCCGTAATCCCGATCGAAACTTGGTAGCACGGAGTTTTTCCTATACCCGAATACTCCTCACCTATACAAACTGCCCAAAATCCTTCACGAGTGGGCTAAGGTATTCGGAGATAGGAAAAATTCCGTGCTGCCAAGGTTCGACCGGGAGTACGGGCAGCATACCAATACTACAGCAAACCAGCCATTTTGAAATTGCGAAATTTCTGAAATTACTCATCGGACGGATGTGCAGATGTTTATTTGCGATTTGAAGTGATAAATAATTTAATAATCATTATGTGTTGTGAATTTGTGATACAGTAATTGTTTATATCAAAAACTGTGACTTAATTAAACACGCACACAATTAATTCGGTAATCATATAAGGAACTATGCGAGGCAACATTATTGTTTGGTACATTTAAGCCAAAGGCAGGAAATTCCTTCCTCCCCTAAAAAGTTCTCGTCTGGGTTGGGTCTAACCCGGGGGTTAACCGTAATAGTAGAGCTTGCATACAAGCCGCACTTCCATACTTCTTGCACGTGTAACCTCTGCTGCCATGCTGGCAGTGCAGCTTTCAGCGAACTTGCATCATGAAAAACCATGGCAGCTGAGGTGATAGTAATTTGACATTATACAGTGTTCAAGATGGCGGAAAAGAAATATTTGAGAGAATTTGATAAATTTATTCTAGAAAAAAGAGATTTTCTGTGATCATTTGCATTACATCATTTACCAATATCTTTTTTTTTTAACTTTTTCTTGGGTTTTTATCATTCTGCTACTTCCTTTATTGCTATAATTTTCCAATATACGCATGACTTTACTTGCTTTTCTACGCCCCTCCGGAGGGCGGCCCAAAACCTGGGTGGGGAACGTAAGCTTCCAAACTCATTTATTGCCCACAGCTTTTTGTAGAACTTGGATTTAATATTAGGGCAGGGTATCGTGTATCAAAACCCCCGACTACGAGTAGTATCAAAGCTCGGTAATCGGAATGGTCAAAATTGAAATGGAACAGTTTACGTCCCCACCCTGGTTCGGGTTGCCCCCTCCGGCGGGGCGTAGAAAAGCAAAAAAGCTCGCCACGCCAACTGTAGCCAATAGATTTTCACCCGCCCGTGCCATACAAAAACCGTTTCCGGAACCATTTCCCAATACACCCCCACCCACGTTCCGAGGCGCCCTCCGGCGGGGCGTAGAAGAATTTTTGTTTTTTGCAACCCCCAGCGGAGAAAAGCTTAATAAAAAAAAAGAAAAGAAAAATAAGAAAGTTTCGGTGGTATTCGGTATTCGGTAAGTTGTCGTTTTTTTTTTATTCAAATCATAAAAATCATGCATTGAAAATTGAAAAAGTAAGTTGGGAGTGAAAAAGTTTATATATTCATTTTTGTATTTTGTATTTTGTTGAAACAACAATTTATAGAATAAAAAGTTTTTGAGTTTCCTTAATATTGTGGTTTTTCTATTATCATATTTTGAGGTACGTACGGGAATGGTGATAAGCCAGATTTGCGTAATGAATTTCTGGTTGTGTTGGTAGTCCATTTTTACATGTATTTACACGCCATCCCTATTCTAAACAATTTGTCAATTTGCAAAAAGTAAACAAAGGTTTTGTGCGGAGCACTGTGGTAAAAAATGTTCTTTTTCTACTTTATTCTAAAGCAATTTACATAATTAATTTATAAAAATCTTTGCTTCTATTAACAAAAAAGATAATTTAGGTAGTGCAGTTGCCTCAAACAGAATATATTTGCAAGCACTGACCGAACACTTCATTTCTGTTTTTTTAATTGATTTGAAGATTTCAACAGGCACTAGTGGCACTATAACACTTTGCACTAAATAAAGTTCAAAGATAAATAGTTTTGAAAAGAAGTGATTCGGTACTTGTGTTAAATTTCACAAGAGAACTTTAAATTGACCAAATCTGCTCACAAATCAAAAGCACATTTGACAATTAATCTACAGCTTTGACAATTTCTCCATCCAGCATCTCACTTACTCCTATGTATAGTCTCCTGCTCTTGACAAATTACTCTCATGTACACGAATTTTACACGATTCAACCATTCCTGTTTGCTATTCTAATGTCGATTTCCATTGATATTTTAAGAAAAGTGCACGTCAATCAGTAAAAAACGAGTTCAATGGAACAACTTTTGACGCGATGAAAATGTAATAGTAGCTCATATCCGTGTAATTTGTCAGATTGAAATTTTCTGGAAAACATAACATCAAGAATAACGTAAAAATTATGAAAATTGTTACTTAAAAGATTGTGGCTTGATTGCGGATGAATTTGGTAGAGTAATAGTTGAAGATTGATACCCAGTGTGCAAGAAATCTCATTTATCGTTACCTAAATCCGTTTTCTTAACGCTTGATGAGAAAAAAACGGAATTTTAAATAAAAACAAGGAATACGAGTTAAACAACAAAAGTTCTCGTTTTCGTTCCGAAAACTTTCCGAAAGTGAGAAAATTTTATCGTTTGGAAAAAAACGGGATTGAGGTTTTGTCGATTTCTGATGTAGTGTTGCATTTTGTATTTGGTCGTGCGTGAGTGAAGACACAGTAATTTTTGCAAACAATTGTACAGGAAAAACAAAATTTACGAGTTGAAAATATTATAAAACAGGTGAGTAAGCTTTGCTTTGTAATATTATGAGGTGCATTAGATAAACAAAATCAAGAATGTAGCATTGTTTTGTTTTTTAATATATTTAAATATATTTTGTATTGACTTGCAGGAGTATGTTACAGCAGATTTCATACATCCGACGTGGATATGGACGGCATCTTAAAAAAATATTTTAATTACGCCAAGGACAGGTTTGCAAAACAAAATAAAATGGATACTTTGACGTCAATAAACAAATCTGGAACAAGCAAATCACCACCAAATATGGAGAAATCAGATCTGAGCTCAACTTTAATTATAATAATAATATAATGTCATTATATAAAAAACGTACAAAAATAAACAGATATGTCTAATCCTTAACCAGATAGATTTTAAAAAGCAACGCTAATTAATTAAAATCCGTATCTCACTAACATTAGCGATACGAAATGGATAATATTTTGGATCCGAACTCGATAAATTTTTCGTTAAGAAAGAGATCAAAAAACGATAAGTTTCCGAGGTTTTTATTGGCATGTAAACGTATCACTTTCTTATCGCTTCTGCGATGCGATGTGAGGGGAAATATCGTCAACTTGTAAACCTTTTCATACGTTAGGCGGTCCGATAACTTAACGCTGAAGATATCATTGCGATATCATTTCATCGCTAAACCGATAAAATCTTCTCATTTTCGTAACGAAAACGAGGACTTTTGCACACTGGGTATGTAATGCTCAATGACATTTCTCATGTAGATGTGTGCGTTTTTCGGTGTAACACCGCCGATTTTTCCGGTGTAGCACCAGACTCATTTGACGTACACTTTTTCTAGTAGTGCAGGTCAATGGAACAATTTCGGTGTAACACTGCAAGAAAAGTGTAACACTTCTGCTAGAAAACTTGATCAATGGAAATCGGTATAAGTTCAGCAACGAGGTAATAACTAAAGGAGATGCAATCATATGTACGATCCGTGTACAAGAGCGTACCCAAAATTGCCCTGCATTTGTGTATGTTTCACTCCGCCATTTTTGGTCTTCGCTGTCAAATCCATACTTAGGTTTGGATAGTTTTGGGCTTGGTGCATTGACGCAGGAAAACCCGTGAAATAACCGTAGGGGCCACGAAGCAAATATTACTCACAAACTTTTTACCACTGATCTTTTCTTCAAAATTATTAACTTTTTTACGTTCACGTTTGCAAATTCAGTAAAGACTTTTGAGTATATGAAAATAAAAGCGATTAAAATTGCGCATAGGTTGTACAATTGTGTACAGGTGTACAAATTTTACGGCGCTTATGTACAAACAATATCAGTGTCATAGTGTTAGAATTGGGTACGCGATATTTTCTCATTTGCATCTCCTTTAGTTCTTACCTCGTTGAAGTTCAGTCGTTTCTGTTATCAAAAATGTCAGAGATGTGTGCATCTTGTCTTGTTTTTATCTTCAGATTAAAGATTAAAGATGTAGCCACATAAAGTTGTGTGATTACATGTTTTACATTACCTATTGCCATAAGATAATTTTAACCTTTAAGAACTTTGATTTGGTGCAAAGATCTCATTTTATATTTACAATTTTCATTGAGGCAGTAAGAAAGGGAAGAAATCATCTCGAATTTTGTTTTACGTAATCCAATTAATAGTCGATTAAAAGATTTAAAGAATAAAACAAAACTCCAAGATTTCTCCGCAAAATCCTGTGTAATTTTGTGAAAAATTTATTTTACTTAGGAGTACATTACAAGTGTTTACAAGATGTTGAGGATGTTGAGATCAGATTTAATAAGATTAGCTTATCGGCAGGTACTTACTGCGTATTTACTGATAGTTTTTCTTATTGACGAGATATATTATTTTTACAGGTTCTAAAAGTACAAAGACGCCAACTCAATTTACTGGAATATCAAAGCAAAGAGATACTCGAGAGGAATGGAGTCTCCATTCAAGCATTTCGAGTTCTTGAAGGGAAAGAAGATGCGCGTGCTCTTCAAGATTTCAGTAATTATTTAACGTAAATGTTCGTGAAATATTCCACAGATATTCCTTTATTTCTAACAGATGTTCCTGAGTATGTGGTAAAGGCGCAGATTCTAGCCGGTGGTCGTGGAAAAGGACACTTTGATAATGGCTTTAAAGGTGGCGTACATATAACAAAAAAGTAAGAATATTAGAATATTAGAAATGACGTTATAAATCGAAGTTCGCTTACTCGAACACAAATAAATTTTTCACTACTGTGGGCTCTCTTGAATATTACGATAGCGTATATCAATAATTCCATTTCAAAGGTACGTTAGAACCACCGTTGTTTGATTTTAAGTACCAGAACCAATCAAGTACTAGTACGAATACTAAAAAAAAATATTTAGTCGAGGTCAAATTTATTTTATTGATACTTGAGAATTTACAAGCACTAGTAAAAATAATGGTAATGTCCAGTGCCAGTACTTTTCAAGTACTGTCCTTACTTGCCAGTACGTGTTATAAATAGAATAGAATAGAATAGAATAGAAAAATCATTTATTGAAGAACCTCAGCTTACGCTACGTTACAACGTTAGGTAACATCGAGTAAAGCATTTACAGTAGTATAGTCAAACAATAGAGAGCTCAAAGCACTTAATTATAGGAGTAGAATGGCAAACACCATTTACAAATAAAAATGTGAAGGTAAAGTAATAGCTGATAATAACTTAAACTTAAGAACGAAAAAGGTAAAAGAACAAATAAAGAAATAAAATAAAATAGTGTTGCTCATAAGCACACATGAAGAGAAACGAAGGAAACAAACTTACAGTTCTGCTTGCATTGATATTTTTTAATTCAAAACTAAGTGCAGTGTAGGAATATCGAAATTCTGAGTAACATAGTCTAAAAAAATGTGAAATTAGAATAATTGAGAAATTTACCGTGATTTGTTCGTCTTGTAGCTGTAGTAGTAGTAGAAGTAGTAGTTCATTTATTAGCAATCGTATACGCTTTGTAAATCACAAAATTTCTTAACATTTTTATAATACAATAGGGACGTTATTTCTTATATATTTTCTTATATGCTTTTTAAACATCCTTATTTCTTTTGATCTCTTAAATATTGCGGCAGTTCATTAAACATTTGTAATCCTTTATACATTAACATATTTTGAGTATTCACGTATCTATACTTATTTAACCTAAATCTATCACTATTTCTTAATGAATATGGTTGTGATTCATATACGTATCTAACACGGTCAACTAAATATTCCGGCAGTAGATTATTTCTAATTTTAAATACAATTATAAACACATTTAAATACACCTTTCACACTAAACATTTCAATGACTCCAGCATAAGCCTTCTTGGCGTTGTTTTGTTGCATCGTAAAATTTTCCTCATTGCTCTATTTTGTTGCATCTCCAGTCTATTCCAAACTTCTCTTGTGCTCATAAACACACCTTTATTGCAGTTAAAGTGGATAAATTATTACGAATTCTTCTGAGGAATGAAATCTTTTTTGCCACTTTCTTGGAAATATAGTTGAAAAGCTTATTAAATCTTAGTTTATCATCAATTAACATTCCTAAATATTTCATTTCACCGACAATTTCAATAATTTCATTACCCATAAATACTCGACAATCCATAGCAGAATTAATACGCATGTACTTAGTTTTATTCACATTTAACTTCATCTTATTCATTTTTAGCCATTCACAAAGACGTTCTAAATCCTCATTTAATTATCCAACACAATTCATAAAATTCACTCCCGATATATATATTAAAGCATCATCCGCGAATAGACGTAATTCAGTATTTTTCAATACTTTGTCCATATCATTTATATACAATAGGAATAATAATGTTGCTAAAACTGTCCCTTGTGGAACATCCAATGTTGTCTTTTCTCTTTCAGATAATATTCCATTTAGCTTTGTCTTTTGAGTTCTGCCAGACAAAAGTGATGACACTAGCTCATTATCTCTCAGTCCATATCTAATTAGTTCATTAAGTAATATTGCACGATCCACCGTCTCAAATGCTCTTTTTAAATCCAGTAAAAACAGCAACAACAACATTACCTTGACCGATTTTTTGCTTTCAATCCGTTATCACCCATGTTAGAGCAGTTTCGCATGAATGCTTCCCCCTAAATCCTGACTGGTACTTGACTAGCAGTTTGTTCGACTCCATATAGTCTGACAATTGTATCTGAATAGTTTTTTCCAATAATTTTTCTCGTGTGTGCAACATGTTCACAGGTCTTAGGCTGTCACATTTCCTAGATTTTGGAACCTTTTTAACTGGCACAACAACATATTCCTTCCAGGACACAGGAAAGTTTCCACTCTGCATTGATTGGTTGATGATGTCCAACAGAAGTGGTCCTAAAACTTCTATTCCGTCTTACAATTTTCGAACTTAATTTGTTACAATATCGTTTGAGAATAACTAACGCAATAATCTTTAACAGTTCCTCCATATTTATTTGCTTAAATTTGAATTGGGTATTAACGGTATCTATGAAATTCACATAATTAATGTCTTCTATATCGCTATTGATTTTATTAATACTTTCTATAAAATATGAATTTAGTTTATTAGCTAATACTATTGTAACTTTTTCATAATACCCATCCTTATTTCATCCCTGGATTCTTTAAGCATCATCGTCTTCAATGTTCTCCAGATCGTTTTTTTGTTCACGCGCGTTATCAATTTTCGTTTTAATAAAACTACATTTTGTTTTCCTTATTTTAATGCCATATATATTACGTGCAGTTTTATAGTTTTCCCAATCGATTTCGCTCCCCCGCAATTTCGCTTTCATATACATTTTAATTTTTATTCTTTCATTTTGCCCAACTCTGTTGTAAACCATTCATTGTCCTCACCTATTACTGCCTTTTTCACAGTTATCATATCACCTACTTGCTTTAGTTTGTTTGACAAGCTATTTGCTTTCTCTTCTAAATCACATAATTCACTTATTGTACTAATGTTATTAAAAAAGTATTTTTACTATATTTTAATATTTCTATCTCTTTCCTATTGTAATTTTTTTTTACATTACTGAAAATAGGCATTATAGTTTCTATAGTAAAGGTTTTAACTACTTCAATATTGTCTTTGTTGCGAATTCAATAAACAGTTCTTAATTTAAAAGAGCATTTCTAAACTGTACTTATAGTAAGTACAACAGTGGATAGGCTGTGTACCCAGTACAAGGTGTCCCCTCAGTGGGTTCTTGGGCACATGGGGATCATGGGGAATGAATGGGCTGGTCTTCTAGCCAAGTCTAGCCCTGGTTCTCTTCCTTGGACCTGAATTCGCTGTAGGCGTTGCCGCCTCGGTGATCAGGTCTCATCAAAGCGGATGTTCGCATGACACATCTGCAGCGATGGGCAAACCTGAGCACTTGCAGGTGTACAAAAATGTTTCTTGATGGGTCGGCCTTATAAGAATTTGTCCGATTTTCTCTTGGGGCTCGGAAGAAAACAATACAGAACTGTGGTTGGCATCATCTCTGGCCACAGCTCACTTCACGGTCTAATAAGAATGGGATTTGTTGACAGCCAGCCCTGAGTGTTTGTCCTGCCTGGAAGGAGAGCCTGAGACAACCGAACATTTTCTGTGTGTTTGTCCGGACCGTGCATGGAGTAGGCTGGATACACTTGGGTTTGCCATCCTGTCTGTGGATGACCTGAAAAGCTTTTCACCTAGATCTGATCCGCTTCATTATGAGGATATTAAGGTTTTTGTGAGAAGATTTTTTTTATCAGGTTAGAACAATGGGCTGCATTGGCATCCGCACTTGGGATCTATCGTCCCCTCCCTAAAAAAAAAATTTAAAATCCTATAACCTACTCAAATTTGTTCATAATACTTGATGAATGAAGTTTAATGGAAACTGGCTGCAAAGAGTTTATCATTAAAATATTAAAGTACTGGCGAGTGCTGGAAAAAACTGGCAAATACTGGTAAGTAGTGTCATTTACCAGTACACACCAGAACCAGTTTTCGTACTGGTACTATTTTAAGTACCAGTAAAAAATACTCATTTTTACTGGTAAATTCATTTCCAGTATAAGTACTGGTACTGGGACATGTAGTCAGTAACAATTTACTTGAATATCATACAACTCTGGTTAGAATGCTAGTTGGATACACGTACATCGGTTGATAGTAGAATAATTGGTTTTTTAGGGTCGGTCACACTCCAGTTAGTAAACGCGCAGCTCCAAATATTTTTTATCCTGTCCTGTCCTGGATATCGTCCCGCTCAGATAATTCATGATTAGAAACTTCTCTGTTTGGTACCTTGTGATGAGACTGAAAATTTCACAATATTTTGCTGTATTCTCATCATTTATTCACGTAGTATGACCATTCTAGACGGCCCGATTATCACACCATATATAATTCACTGGGACTGCAGGTGTCTCGAGAGTCGAGAAGTTTTGATGTTTCATATTTGTTTTTTCAACTAATGGGGAAAATATACTGCTGACATAGAAAGTACATCTTGTGTTGGTTCGCATTTTCAAATTGAGCTTTAGGCCAACTAGATTACATGCAGCTGCTAAACTTTGAATTATGAAGCGAAATAGATAGCAGTTATTCGTGTCGAACTTCAATATCCAAGCGGTCAGATAATCTACTTACATTATGTAAGACTTTGCATCTAGAGTTATCAATTCGATTATCTTCTGGGTAATATTATATCTTCATAGATCTTTCATAATTATACCCCTGTCAATCGAGTGAAAGTCTTTCCGTAATTCATGTAAAGAGAGAACTGATACTCGCTAGATTTTATGACGATGACTCTCAAGGTGTTAATCTGATCTATATCATATCATGAACGACATTTTCTAAGCACGGCTCTCTGGACTTTTTTTTTCGCGCGGTTGATTGATAATAAGCAGATACGTCTGCAGGTACAGTCAGTTTGATACTTGCTTGTAACCTTGATGGTGATGCCTTCCGACCAATTCATCTGAAAGGTACAGATGTTCCTTTATCCTTTTTCTTTCGGAATCTGGTGATCAGCTACTATTTTCCTGTGTATTATTCCAACTGCATCCTTTTAATCTGTTTCATTTTCTTGAGAAGATATTTTCACCTGAATAGTGCCATCTAGTTTTGCTGTGTCCCATAACCGTGATGTATCGGGTCATTCCTCTTGAGACTATATCCTTTTTACTGCTCGTGTGTAGAGTTTAATTATTTCAAAATTAAATTCGTTTTCATGATCGAAAAGCTAAGATCGTCTAAGTAGAATCAGTCTTCCCTTGAGTTTGTATTTCTCGATTCATAGCAGTTTACCCTTTTCCGGAAGAAGGTCGCTAGCCTACAGTCCAACAACGCTAGAAGGCTCATGATCACTCAATATTTAATCTCACATTACAAGTTGGCTACCAGAGGAGGTATTATTGAGTACTTGAGTGAGGTCCTTAAATAGTTACATACATGACTGGAACACATTAGTCAGTGTAAATGGCTATCAAATGATGCATCTCTGCGGTAAATCATCAGAATACAACTGTTGTCGCTTGAAGGTATATTGGTATCATTCACCTTGATAGTCGATTTCTAAGAGGAAAGAATGAAGGATGATGGCAATTTGACTTTGATAATCATTCTAAACTGCGGGTAGCTTTTATAGTGGCTTGAACATATAATATTTTCGAAAATACTACTAAATTAATTTAAATCGGCACGATATGTAGGGAAACCAGATTAGTTTGAAGACAGTTTATTTCTCTTAGTTTGCCGCATTGACTACTGAGAAGATAGTCAATGTAGAAATCGCTTAACAAAACAGAATTTGCCGAAGTAGTGTTGCCTGTTTCCTCAAGTGCCAATTATTTAGTTGCTGGGAATGGCGGACGTGGTATTTCATAAGTTGCCGTTGTATGTGTACCTTCACTTTAGTGTAGATTTTGCTAATGTCAGCCATTATAGCAAATCGGTACCTTCGAAATTGTAACGTATTCGACAAAAAATCTTCTTGCTATATTTGATGTAACACCGAGTTTATAAATTGGCACTATGTTTGATTATAACTGCGTCTTTGACTGTTTTTTCTGCATACAACTATACAGATTTTTCATATATGTAACCGTGGTTAGCAGTTTATTAGAAATCAAAGAGTAATATTCTAATTCACACCGCTGCGATATCTTTAATCATGACGATAGATTAACGACACAATTCATTTCGCACTATCGCGATATATCACAGCGATAGTGATATACATATATGGTTATGTAGATGCATGAACCAAATAAAGACATTTGAGAAAAAACTGAACACAGAGATCGGGACAAATTGCATTTTCCCAATTGTATTGGGTAGAATCGATGGTAAATATGCTACCATTACATGTCCATTCAATACATACTGGCTGGCTTTATTCTGCAATTTTTAAGGTCATTTTTTTCTTTCTTTTGGGCAGAGAAACAATATCGTAGAGCAACATTCAAGGAAGGATTTTATCATCACATTATACATATATTCTTATTTCATAGAGTAATGATAGCGATACTCATTTTCCTCCCAACTTTTTACATACATAGTTCACGTGACTTTTAAAACTTAATTTGCTATCCAATATTAATGAAGTATATAGAGACCAATCAACTTATCACTGATATCCAACACGGCTTCCGGACTGGGCGCTCATCTGCAAACTTTCTGACGCATCGTTGGAACCGCAGTTCTCCCTCCTCTTCTATTATGTCACCGGTCGCTTAATACGGGTTGTACTAGATGTCGCTTTATCAGAATCTTACAATTTAAATGCCGGTGTGCTTCAGGGCTCTGTTATCTCTCCATCTTCTTAATTTTCATTAATGTTCTGCTTACCCTTACTTTCAATCCTATCCACAGTTTTGCCGATAACAGTAGCCTTGGTTTCGCATACTCCTTTGACAGTCTTGCGGACTCCAGAGGGAAGTGGGTGGAAGACGAGAATTTGAAGAGAATCTAGCAGCCAAATTATTAGTTTTATCCAGAGAGTCAGCACAACTTCACCATTGTTAAGTAGTTCCTGATGGTCTTGGACCAGAAACTTTTTCTGCCTTTGTAGCTTGCCAACACTCTTTGTCTAACATTTTGGTAAAAAAATTTTTTTGTTTCTGGATAATGGACATGCAGGTGTTCGCTGCAGACTTGTAGACATGATTCAGTTCTGGACATTAATTAAATTTATAGGTACGAAAAGCAGACTATTTCGCTTCTATTGCTTTGTTACACTTATCGTTAAACTAAGAGCGATTTTGCTTTTGAGATGTGTTGTAGGAATATGAAATGTATTCACATGTGCAACTGTAATCTGAGAGTAGTTGTGTACATGCAAGTACTTTGGAGGAATTGAAGTGAGATATACATGTAGGTAAGAAAGTATGCATGTACCATGTGAATAGAATATGCGTCTGACAAAATGCAATTTATGCTAAGTTTATGCTAACATGGGAATGCATTTTTAAATGCATTTGAAATTGAAATTTTTCGTCAGCGATACATCGATATAATGTATAGGAAAATATATCGATTTGTCTTATGGTTGTGATTTGGGGAATATGTATCTAAGTCACAACAATTAGATGTTAGAAACAAATCTAGTAGAATAGCTCTATTCGCAGAAGGGTTCAACAAACTAGCCCGCAGCGCTGAGTTAACTCGATGCTGTTTCCATGAACGGCTCCTGAGTTGAATTAACAGCTGAAATATTTCAAAACCCAACTCAACTCGACTGGTTTCGTGGAGTTAACGAAACTCAACTCAATTATCGTTTCCAAGCACTAATTTGGATATAATTCTGCATGGAAACATAGTAATAGACATTAAAATCGCCTGCCAAGACGATTTTAGAAGAGGGGAGACAAAAAGCAAATGATCGATATTGTTGTCAAATACGGATACCGTGTCGTCATCAGGCATATTTGGGTTACGATAAAGCAAACAGAGGTAGAGGATGTGCCTGTGGAGTTTGAACTTAATACAGATGTAGTTAAACTCTGGAGGAAAATTATGAAGAATGGTAAAGGCCACATCATTCCGTATCTAATGCGATCCCCTACGTGAAGAAAAAAGAGGCACCAAGCTATAACCAGAGACGTGATACTGACTAATATCAGCATCCAGAAACTACCTTGGTTTTATTTAGTGCGAGACTTGCCGGATTTTTTTTTATATAAGGTACACCGAAATCCGATTAGCTCTCAATCGACGAATGGTGCAGAAATCTAAAATAAAATTCTGCATGCTCAAAGCAAAAATAAAAGAAGCTAAAAAAAGAGTGACACACAACAACTCAAATATATATATGGCGCCAACAGCAGCAGCAACCGACACAGTGAGGTAAGAAAAAACAATAGTGTTATGCCTATTTGCTGCACTTGTAATGCTGATTAGTAACAACTGCTAACGAACTTGCACTGATTTCAGATGTACATGATAAAACTAAACATTACCGTATTGTGCTGCTGGCTTATGGAATGTCGATAGGGCATAGAAAAGCTGGTATTGATTTAATTCGGTTATTTAATTATTTTATTAGAGACGGCGAGCCTAATTTTGATATTATGGTTGTGGGTGGTTAAACTTGAAAAATTATTGTCACTGCACTGGACAGAACGAATTCAATTTTGAACTAGCAGCATGAGACAACGTCCAACTAAGTTGGCTCCACGAACTCAATTCCAAAAAATGCAGGAAGACCAATGGAAGAATTTTTCCAAATCCGATAACATTTTTGTACATTTTAATAATATTGAAACATTAAGATTAAAATTAATGTCAATTTTGTTAATAAATTTTAAAATTAACCTCGCTACGTTTAACATTTACAGCTTGTATTCAACTCCTTAGGAATATCATCCAATTGTCCGTTTTTCCTATTTTTATAACGTTTTTAATTCAGATCATATAAACTTGTACCTATATTCCTTTATGGTTTCGATTAATTTTTCGACATTAATATACACTTCACTTGAATATCCATATTGTTCTCACAGATAGACATTTCAATTGCTGTTCAAACGCTACAGAAATTCTTTGTAGATTAGCAACATTTTGAATAATTAAACAGTGTCTTTTTTCCTCATCGTTGAAAACCCTCTAATTGCTACAGTATTCATAATGTTTTTCGTTTTGTGTATTGATTTTGAAATGTCGAAATGTTCAGAATTGTTTATAACATTTCTTAAAAATATCGTGGAAGTCATTTACGTCGATGCTGTAGTTAAAAATATTTTTGAATCTGCTCAATTTACCTTCTGAGGCTATCCATGGAACCACCATCTCAATGCTCCAAGCATCGGGCTCCAGAACGTCAAATAGTTTATTGACGCTACATTTTGTTATTTTTGTAGACAATAAATAAGGAATGAGTCAGAAAAAATTTGGCCAGTTTCCTTCCGCCATATTTTCTAATATATAAGATGAGCATTGGCAGCACTGTTCACAAGCAATAACAGACTTCTTGTCTTACTCATATATAACTTTTCAGTTGTAAAGTACGCGTGGTTTGGTAAAGAACGATGAGTCAATTAGAGAAAAGAAAAACAATTGTGAACAAATACCTGGAAAATCCAGGTATTTCGTTAAACAAATTAAGCAAAGTGTTAAAGTGCCCTCGGTCAACTGTTCAAAATGTAATTAAAAGATATGAAAATGATCTAACGGTTGAAAGAAAACCTGGCTCAGGTAGAAAACCTGGAAGTAGCCAACCGAAGCTTGAGAAAAAGGTTACGTCATTGTTGCGTCAGAATCCGAATTTATCTGAAAGAGCAGTTGCTGGTGTGGTGAAATCGTCCCAATCTACAGTGCACAGAATTAAAAAAAGGAAAGGGTTACGGTCTTTCAAAGTGCAAAAGGTACCTGACCGAGATGAAAAGCAACAACTGACGGCAAAATCCAGAGCAAGAAAACTCTATGATCAGTACCTTACTAAATATGAATGTTGCATTATGGACGACGAAACCTATTGTGTAGCCGATTTCAATCAAATTCCCGGAAAGGAATACTACGTAGCACTGAAGAGAGGAGATGTGCACGATAAATTTAAACAACGGAAGGCCTCTAAATATCCCAAAAAATACTTGATTTGGCAGGCCATTTGTTCATGCGGTAAAAAAAGCAAGGCTTTCATCACAACAGGAACAATTAACGGCGAAATTTATACGAGGGAGTGTTTACAAAAACGATTATATCCATTTTTAATGACACACAATAAATCTACGTTCTTTTGGCCAGATCTTGCTACCTGTCATTACTCAAAAGCAGCCACTGACTTTTATAAAGATACCGGTGTCGTCGTAGTTGGAAGAGAGGCAAATCCACCAAATTGCCCTGAACTTAGGCCTATTGAAAAATACTGGGCCCAAATTAAAAGAAAATTGAAAACTTCAAAAGCGAAAGTAGCTGACTTGAAAACTTTTCGTCCAAAGTGGACTGCAGCTGCCAATAAAATAAAAGAAAAAGATGTGCAAACTCTTATGAAGGGCATTAAAAGTAAAGTACGAGCATTTTTCCATAATTAGTTATTTACGATATATTTTGTGTATTTTATTTTTGTTACTTTATAGTGAAATAAATTATTAAAACGACTTTTGTTCTTTTCATTTCTTTACCTACTTTTTTGATCAAAGTTACTGGCCAAGTTTTTTCTGACTCATTCCTTAGTTAACGTGCAGGAGTAATGCATGGAATTGTATACAATTTGAATTGTTGTCAAAGTAATGTCTTATGGCTTTAAGTAGTCATTGAGAACATAGAAACTTGAAATTTTATATCCATATTCTATGCATGACCGGGATGATCTATAGTTTAAAAATAAGTAAAATCCGCCCACAAAAAGCTGGGAAGAAAATATGATAAATGTACTAATTATGTACGAAATTGTTAAAATTTTTCCTTCTCCTCTGAATAAACTACAGCAATTGGTTCGCGCATAGTTTTGATAATTACAGTCTTTTCTCGCAAGCCTAAATAAGTTTAGGAACCTGTCCGAACCGGTTGAATCGCACCTCTACTTAGAACATAATAACAAACAGGAATGCGGATATCATATAAATAGTTTTTTATATCTGCAATGTGCCTCCATACTAGAAGATTTGAGCTCAATACAAATTTTTGTCCAGCTTCACATGATCTATCTTATCAGCATTCCTGTTTGTTACATATTCTAAGGTTAATTCATTCATTATTTGCTTCGAACTTTTAAGATCGAATGCAATAAAATGAAAACAGTTTTATTAATATGAGTTTTTCTCTGCTTACATTTCAGACCAGATGAAGTTTTAACTCTTGTCGATAAAATGCTTGGTCATCGATTAATTACCAAACAAACCCCCAAGGATGGTATCCTAGTGAAAAAAGTAATGGTAGCGAAAAGTGTAAATATTACACGAGAAACATACATCTGCATATTAATGGATAGAGAAAGTAACGGACCTGTGATAATTGCTTCGCCTGCAGGAGGAATGGATATTGAAGCTGTTGCTGAAAAAACTCCAGAAAAAATTAAAACAATGCCAATTGATGTACAAAAGGGAATAACCCGTGAACAGAGTATAGAAATATCAAAGTTTTTGGAATTTAAAGGGACTCTTGTAGAAAAAGCTGCCAATGAAATTGAAAAACTGTGGCAACTCTTCAAAAAAGTTGATGCAATTCAAATTGAAATCAATCCATTAGCTGAAACTGATGACAATCAAGTGATTGCTGTTGATGCCAAATTAAATTTTGATGATAATGCACAATTTCGTCAAAAAGATATTTTCGAAATGGAAGATGTGTCCGAGTCTGACCCCAGAGAAGTGGAAGCAGCAAAGTATAATTTAAATTATATCGCGATGGATGGCAATATTGGTTGTCTTGTGAATGGAGCTGGATTAGCCATGGCTACCATGGATATAATAAAGTTGAATGGTGGTATTCCAGCCAATTTCTTAGACGTTGGCGGAAATGTAAAAGAAGATCAAGTCTTGAAAGCATTCCAAATACTCTTGAATGATAAAAATGTTGAAGGTATATTGGTTAATGTTTTTGGCGGAATAGTAAACTGTGCAACAATTGCTAGAGGAATTATAAATGCCTCGAAAACACTCAATTTATCTGTGCCTTTAGTAGTTCGATTAGAAGGTACTAATGTAAATGAAGCACGAAAATTACTAAAGGAATCAGGATTAACTATACAAACTGCAGTAGATTTGGATGATGCGGCTAAAAAAGCTGTTGCCTCTCTAAAATAAAAGTTATATAATTTTAAAACTTTCAGATTTAGATATACTTCCAAAGTTTGTTGCATTTTATTAGATGACTGAAAATGAATTTGAGATAATAAATATTTTTTCAATTTCCTTATTTTAGTATTTAATTAATCAGCAAAAAGTACTATTTTTGAGAAGTTCAACACTGATTTAATGTCATTCACATATATAATAAACAAGATAGTTCCAAGTACTGATCCTTGTGGAACGCCTATCGATACTTCTATTTTACTGCAAACTGTATTATTTTTGTATTATTTATTTTGGTGATTTGCGTTGTTCCATACAAGTAGCTACGAAACCATTCAAATTCCTTCTGACTAATTCCATATTTTGCTAGTAAACTGCCCCGGTCTACAGTTTCAAATGCTTTTCTTAGGTCTAAAAACACAACAACAACCTATTTGAAGCATCTGTTTTTTCCTTCCATTGGCACACTACCCAATTAATCACCGTTGCACAGGAATGTTTTCTCCTAAATCCAGACTGTTCTAATATAATCAATTTATTTGTTTCCAAGTAACTTTCTAATTGTTTTTGAACCAATTTTTCTAAAACCTTTTCATATATAAGCAATGTATTTATTGGTCTGAATTTGCTGAATCTGCTTTTTTTTTTGTGTTTTTAACTTTCTGAACAGGGATAACAATTGATTCTTTCCATAAACTATGGAATTCTCCACTCACCAATGATTTATTTATTATGTCAGCCAAAGTAACACCCCAATTATTCCAGTTGTCTAATATCATGTCTATACTAATTGAATTATAGTCCCGTTTTTTATTCATGATTTTGCAGATATCTTTCACTTCATTATACTCCACCCTTCTAAAAATAAAATCATAGTCTGTAATCATGTCGCTGGCATTTATAAGCTGTGTTCTTTTGGTTCCGTGCAGTGCACTGCGGAACACAGGAGATTGCGAATTGAATTGACTTGTAGGGTGCATAGAAGTAGAAAAGGTTTTGAAAGTATAGAGAAAATGATCAAATTGCCATGACTTGAATCCTTGCAAAATGTCAAAATAGAACTTGATAAACTTCGGGGCAAAATTTGACAGGTTTAACGTTTTGTAAGAATTAAAGTGATGGCACCTAGATTATTCTCTCTATGCTTTCACAAAATTTTCTACTTCTGTGCACCCTACAAGTCAATTCAATTTGCAATGTCCTGAGTTCTACAGTGCACTGCACGGAACCAAAAGAACACAGCTATAGTCACCAAATTGAATTTCCTTTATTTCAGACTTTACTTCAGTGGTAACCCTGAAACACAGTCGCGTCGTTTGTGAAAATCCGATTCTCCAGTCTAGCTGGCGTTGGTCCTTCCATAAATATGTTTCTTTTAGTATGCGTGTCTTACGTCTTAGTAAAGGCGGTAATCCAAAAATGCCTTGGCGGTCTACCGGTCGATCGCGATCGACTTAATGCCCACCCCTGCTCTAGACAGACTGTGCCCGTAATGACTTAATTTGAATTCAGTCATATCAAGGAAATGAAAAGGTAACAAACTATGGACGAAAATTATTTCATTTTGGAATATCATTGACAGTTCGTCACTATGAGTAAAGAGCATGGCAGAAGAGTTAGTTAGAGGAAGACAATTTTTGTTAGTTGAACGAGACCAAAAAGAGAAGAAAGCGGCATAGAAATTTCTTTCATGATCAGCTAATGGCTGTCACTGCTAACTTTACTGGAAAAACTTTCCACTTTCCAATAAATTCAGCTCATTTTAATGACGGTAGGTGGAATTTTTACTGCAATTTCAGTAAATGGAGTAAAATTTGGTCCATTTGAAAATTAAGCGAAATTTTGCAAATGGGTGGACTTTATTTGTGTGACACACTGCACACTTGACTTCATTTAATTAAAAATTAAATTATTATGTCTACGGTAAAAAACGGCGATCCAAATCTATTGCTTTGAGAACAATCTATTCCATTAGGTTGTCTAATTTTAATTCTAAATTCTCGTTGCCCGATAGAGTCTGATAAATTTTCCCAGCATTCGAGGGTGATTGTCTGTCAGAAGAAAAGTAAATCTTAGAACACTTCAACCTAGCTTTCTGATAGCCACATAGATTTCCGCAGTCTTTATTTGCAATTGCAGGTGACGAATTTTACCAATTCAGCTGGTGCTGGTTCATTCAATGTTAAGAGGCCCATACACTGTCACACATGTTGGCTAACTCGAATAGGACAATGATGTTGTCACGTAGATTTGACCGTGTGTGAGCCTGTTTGCGGTGTGATACGCGGTATGTCAAACGGTTGGACGAAAATCAAATTAGCTTGATTTTTAGTGGCGGGGCTACGTGTTTGACAACATATTGAACCGAGTAGAGCGATGTTTGTCAATCATTCGTCATTCTTGAGTGAACTCTATTGAAGAAAAAATAACAATTAATAGTGTTCTAGCAGATCCTGATATATGTTCCTGTCTCAATGTTGGACAGCATGTTTGACAGTGTGTGGAGAAAAAGGTTTCATGTGTGGCACACCAAGTTGGACAACACGTTCGCCGTGTATGGGCCGCTTTAGAATAGGCATCAGGCCGTTCTGGATCTTCTGGCAGCCAGAATTAAAGCTTTCATACACGGTTCAATATGTTGTTAAACACGTAGCCCCGCCCCATTAAAAATCAAACTAAACTTGATTTTCGTCCAACCGCTTGACACACTGCATGTCACACCGTCAAACAGGCACATACATGGTCAAATATTCGTGTCAACATTGATGTCTTACTCGAGTTGGACAATATGCGTGACCGTGTATGGGCCCCTTAACAGTAATGAAAAATTTGCTACAATAAAAATCACCTGCAAATTGGCATTTATACTTATTTTCTTATTATTAACAGCTATAAAAAGAGTTAAAGTTTTGCAATATTTTTATTAAGTTGCATATCAGGTTGCAAATTTGACATAACGCATGAACGTATGTTTATTTAATATATTGCTGTACATTTGCAACACTTTTGTACTAGTGGAGGGTTGCCAATTTATATTCTGATGGGGTAGGACAAGCGAAGGATTATGTAAAATTTGCAAAGCTTTTGCAATATTTGAACGACTGAAGAAAAGTGCATAATACTAATTGTTGATCATTTTTGCTATTTTTTAGCTTGCGGACCTTGTTTGAACTTGCAAACTTACCAGATTATGACCAACAACAATGTGAACGTATACAACTCAATTTCAGAGATTTCGTAATTTTTTTTTACTAAATGGCAGCCAAAAAAGCCATTGTTGCTCCATCGATATAAAAAAAAATATTTATTGCGGGCAACATAAAAGAATGCAAATTGGTACAGATGTTCAGGTAAGTTGCAATAGTTATTCGACCGTTTTGCAGTACTTTTGTAATTTTTATGATCATTACTAATAGAAGCATTATTTTGCATTAAAAAATTATATTGTGGGGGTGAAATGAGTTGCAAATTTAACACATTGTGGAAAAGACTTTTGTTTTTCTGCAATTTTACACATGTTCCGGATCTCGATGATGGTTGCAAAATTAAATTTGTAGTTATTTTACACTTTTGGAATTGTTGATAAATTTTGGAATCTCTCTTGACTGGCCTACTAGGGAAGTAGATATGTTTGTATTAAAATGTTGTTGTAACAGCTGGATAAAGACATTCAATTTCTAAGTTAAATATTTTTCTATTTTTGCATTTTTCATATACACATTATCACTAATATAGGTGTGCACAATAAGCCAATAAATGGCTGAAGTGCAAATGCTAATCGCCCGCTTAATTCCTTAATTTAATCACTAATATAGTATTTATCTCACATGCACTAGTTTTGATTGATTGCTGAAAAGATACTCTTACATTATATCCTTTGCTCGCTACATGATAAGATTTGTTACATTCTAATGTAAGATATTTAAACGATGCTCAACAGACGCTGTAGATGCGCTTGACATTTCAAGTATTTCTGGTGTCCCGCTATTACGGAAGATAAGAGCTATTTCGTCTTCTCATTCTTAAAGTATTATAGTTCCCCCTTCGTATCCAATCAATACGATTCCTCATCGGATTGGATTGAAAACAATTGAACTCGGTGTCGGTCGGTGGTGCGTTCAGTCTATTTGTAGTGTGGGAGCCTAAATAAATTCATTAATCGGTCAGTTGTGCAGCAAAGATCACTGAATCGAAAGTTCTCTTGGTCTTTTATCTTTAAGATAGGAGGGAGGATTCCTATACTCTTGTCCAACAACTGATTTGTCCTGGAAGTCGCAAAGGGGCGTCATCTGCAATAATAAAAATTTAAAAATGTTGATCGATTTAAAGATGTGCCGCTTTGAAACCGCCCCGTGGGGTTTCCGGTTAATCGGTGGCGCGGATTTTGAAGTGCCTCTTACTGTCGTTAAGGTAAAATACAGTTTTTAACGGAATTTTACGAATTTTAAGCGAGTTATTATGTATGGCAGAAACTGCTAAATAAATGATTTGTGAAAAAAAATGCTGAATGAAAATTAACATTCAATGGAATCTCATACATAGTGGATTACGTAACTGTTTTATTATTGCGTTTGAAAGTTGTAAGGTTTTTGTTTTTTTGAATTTACGAAATTTTTCGAAAAACGTCAATTGAAACATTTAGTTTTGCAGGAAGTTATAAAGTTCTCTGAAGAACATCAAAAATATTAAAAAATTTTCTCGAGCCATTCAACGTTGTGTTAGTTTAACCCATTTTTAAAGCACATGCAAAAATGTGTGTATGTGTATGCACCGTTTTTAATAAGTGTGTGTGTGTGTGAAATTGGTTTGTCGCATTATGCCAAGTTTCGTGATTTTGAGTTATCTATTCAGTTTTTACAAATTATATATTTTTTTATCTATGGTGTGATTAATTTTAGTCAATTTTTCGATGGATATGCTATTAAGATTCTATCAAGAATTCGATGTCATTTGATTTTAGCTCCATACTTTTTTTTTTACCGCAGAAACAAAATCAATACGATCAGTTTTACAAGCATGCGTGTATAGATTAGTTTATAAAGGTTTATATAATTTTCATTGTGTTAATTTTTTCGAGCTCACTAAGCATACATACATAAGTATAAAGATATATAATGCGCTGTGTATGCCTTATACATTTTCTGGATACCGGGAATGGTTTTAAAATGCTTCCATGTGTGCAAAACACTTCATTTCATATTTAATATTTTAATTATCATTACTATTTAAGTAAATAATTATTGTTTACTTTGCCACGTTTATAACTCAAAGTGAAATTTTATTTATACTTACCCGCGTATAAATTTACCCAAGTTTATTTCACAAACAACATTAATTTGCTAAAGTGTGTACTCTTTAGAAAGTTAATTGCACAAGTTCTTGGATATAATTTACTATAAAAATGTTTCTTGCATATATGTATGTATATGGGAATGGCCACCTTTTTGACTTTTGCCCATAACTTCCGTTTAAGGAAGAATTTGTTCAATCCAAGCACATCTTTGGAAAGATTTGGGAAAAAGGAACAGTTTTTGTGAACATGCATTTAAAAAATAACTGAAGTGTTGCCAAGGGTGGCGAGTGGTGGTATCTAGGTTGGCCAATTGACGAAATTGTGTTGAAATGATTGAAAATGACCTGGAAAAATTAATTGAATAAAATAAAAAGTTGAATTTGTTGTATTTTTCTATTTTTTTTTTAGCAAAATTTGAATGACACATTATTCGGAATCACATTTCCGAAAAATGTAATAGCTCGTCGCTATATTGGTGCATTTCAAATGTACTTCTCTCTTGCATTGTTCAAAGAGTGCTTTTCCTGTGCTTTTTTGGGCGTGCATCTTCCTTTACTTGGTGTTTTATTGGTGGACTTTGTTGCGATTGATGCGGAACGTCTTTTGGGCGTTTTCGAAGCACACAATCACAGTGCGCCAGGCCTGGCTACACAAAGTGGCCAAGTCACCGAGTGACACCACAATCAAACATATTACAGGATTGAATTTTCCTGTTGGTTTGTTTTCAGTCATACAACACATTCACAATGCTTACTAACACATATTTTGTTTTCACGTTCAAAATCTGTAATGTCACCAAAATTTCACTGTCAGTGAGAGAAGTTTTGCCGCCCTTGTACATTGGTGGCGCTAGTGGTAAGAACTATAAAAATCACAAATGGGTGGCCTAGATGACAGGCCCACCCTGAAGACATTCTCTTTAGATAAACAAAATTGAATTTTGAAAATTCTGCTTGCACAAAATTATTGCGGCAATCGAAATGAATTTGGAAATAATTTTTGACTTGCGCAAAAAGCTTGTTGGTGTTCACACATGTACTTCCGAGGCCGGATATAGGGCTTTAGTAAGAGAAGTGGGGGCTCTGGACAAAAATGTTAACGTTATTTATCCACAAAGCTAACGTTATTTATTCCAAACACACGCATACACTCACACTTACACACACACATATAGATTTGTTATTGTGTTAATAAATGAAACAGGCGATAGGTTGTCTTTGAAATGTTAGAAATAAAACATTTTACGGGAGGGGGAGTCTTAACGATGTTTGAGATACATGACATAACGTTTTTATTTGTATCTCTGGTGATGCGCAAAGTTTCGATTTGAAACAAAATGTCCTTTTCTCACCTGTAGGTATATTCATTTCTGATTCTTTTCACATTTATGGCGCAGTAGACTTACGTAAGTATGAAAAATTAAAATTTTTATTTTTTTTTGTAAGATGTGAAGTATTAGGCTTAAGTTGACATTTACATAAAAAAAATGATTGTTTTCTACTTGAGATATGATTTTATGAAAATGTCGCTTCACACAAAATTTCTCTAGAGAGGATAGGATAGGAAAATTATGGTTGAGCTATTTTCATATTCCACACAAATTCTGAAAGTTTTATCGAAATTGTAAATGGTCGAGTCCAAAATCAGTCTAAAGTGATTGTTTTCATGTCGAATAGCTAATAATTCTCTTTACAAAATCGTTTAAATCTTTTAGGTTAAGTTAGGTAAGAGGGGTGTCACTAGAAGTGCATAGCCTGCTTCACTTAGACCTCCAGTGGGTCCATATTGCCCTTGAACTCATGGGATAATATTTAAGACCGCCTTAGATTAATCCTGCTTACCTTCGGAATATTAGGATACATCTGAAGTCTTTACTTTGCGGCTCCCTAAGACTTGAAAAGAAGTAGGTACCTAATAGCCTACCTCTTTAATTTATCAGAGCGGGACACTCGCAAAGTACGTGTTTCATGGGTATGATTTCCTCCGAAGACTTTTAACTCCTGCAGAAATCGTTCGCCGTTATTCCCACTTTTCTAGCATAGTCTCATTATGTCCCAGTGACCCGTAATGACCACTAGTAGAGTCCTGTTATTTATTTTATAACCATTAAGGAGTTCTCTTGTCCTCTTTCAGCCATATGCAAGCCAAAATTGCTTTACAATATGGCAGGTTTCCTTGTTGATTCACCAGAGGCCTGCCTTTTGATAGGCACCCCTGATGCTCTCCTCTTTTCACGCTCCGATCGGGATCCTCACATAAGCTATCGCTGCGGAGCTATCCATTTCAGAGCCCTTTTAGTCAACTCTTCAGCCATCTCCTTGCCTCTGATATCCTTGCGGCTAGGTACCCAGCATAGGGTCACATTGTGTGGTGATGTCAATTCCGTAAGATTGGTCTTGCATAATTACCATTAATTTCGATTTTACCAGCAGAGCATCCAGCGTCAGATGTCGGGCTATCTGTGTATATATAGATGTGCCGTGCGGACTCTGTGCACCACATAGATACAAATTTTGTCGCCTGGTAAATTGCTCCGAGCTCGACTGGAAATACACTAAATTTGTCCGGCAGTCACCACTGGTAGTCTCTGGAGTAAACTCCAGTCCCTGTGCCCGAATTCGTCGTAAAGATAGAAATATCGGATGTTACCAAAATCTCCTTCCCATCCTAATCACTCCTGGCGGGTATCATTGGATTGACACGCCCACCAAAAATTTGGAAAGGTATTTGATAGTCTGATTATTCTTTGCAATCATAGTTGGGTTACTTGATACGGTTTACAGCTCTTTTCACTTAGTTTAGTTAGAACCAGTTACAAATTGGTTGGTAAAAGTTCAAGTTATAATTTTGTAATTAAAACTACAATTTCATTTCGAAAAGAATGAGGTGTGCTTTAGAAAAATGTTGTCATTGACAAAACTCATATTTATTTAGGATTATTTGGAGTGCAGAGTAAATCAATAGAAAGACCGAATTTTACTAAGGAAACTGCGCTAAAAATTCCAAAAGTAAAAAAAGAGTGCATTGGAACCCTTTCATTCTGGGTTGGCTATCAGTAAACTTTTTTTTTTCTTCAATTTCGAAGTCGAATTTTCCATGGAATCCGAGGAATTGGTCTATCGATCTACAAAGAATATTGACTAGACTTATTGTATGCATTTGTTGTTAATCGCTTTGTACGACTGCCGTTTTGCTCATGAATTCATATCCGATTCAATTCCGGGTAGTGTCCTCTTATTTATAAGGTTAATTAAGTATAACTTTTGAATATAGAAAAAAAAAAAATCACCGACATTAATCTTGATTTTATACTTGAGTTTTAATATTTTCTGCTTGTACTTATTTCTATAGGTTACAGAAGGCAGCATTGCAGAGCAAGCAGGCATGAAAGTTGGAGATATAATCGTGAGAATAAACGAGGAGGCTACCAGTAACATGACCCATACTGATGCTCATCAAGTTATATCGAAATGTGGAAATAATTTCTTTTTTGGTGTCATAAGGTATAAAATTTAAAAAATTGTGAAAGAACACTTTATTTAGTGAATTAATTTTCAGAGAAGAATCAAATGAAGACGTGGAATATTGTGAAGAACTTCAGGCTAATCAACGAACTGAAGATAATCTGACAGACTCAATTGCTGAGTGCAATGAAGGATTATTGGAAACAACCGTTGAAATAAGTGACTCCAATGTGTCATATGAAGCTCAAGCTCAAAATTCAGAATCATATCATGAAGAGAACATGACTGAGGAAGTGATTGCGGAAATAATGTCAGGAGAAGCTGAAGTTCTTAAGGATCACAATATTATTGGGTTAGTTTTAGTAGAAATAAAACCACACACATATTATGTTTCTCTACTTAAATACTTTGTTTTTTATTATTTAGTGTAAACTTTAACAGAATTTTCCCTAAAGCTGGAGTTTGCCAAAGCAGTGAAGTATTCCGGCATTTGAATGAAGAAGCAATAAAGACTAAAATTGAAATGGAAAAAGAAAAACGGAAATGGACGACATTTTTGCAGAAACCTGATCGACCAGTTCCAAAAGATAAAAAAACCGTGGAAGAACAGGCAACGAGTGAGCCGTATAAAGTGAGAATTGTTAAACAGCCTAAGCCTAAAGTTGATCCGGATCGCGTTCCAACACCTCCAGTACATACTATAAATGTTAAATAAATTAAAATATCTTAATTATTAAAACTATTATATTTTTCAGCCTGAGCCGGAGCCTGAAATAGAACATGAAATCAATCAATTGGAAAAAACTCAAATGGAAGAAGAACTTGTCGAACCTCCGACTGATTCAGAAGTACCAAATTTGGAGTCTGATGTAAAAACTATTAATGATGATGATAGTGGGAAAATTAATGCAAATGAAGATAACACAATAGAAAAAGTCAATGACATTGAGGAGATTACAGTAGAAAATGAAGACGATAACGACGACGACAACAAAGATAAAGAATCGAGGGCTGTTGAAGTTGCAATTGTGGAAAAAACTGAAGAGGAACTCATATTAGAGAAGCAATTATCTGATGTACAAAAACAATTGCTAGCACTATCGAGTCTTCCATCAACGATTCAAGCGACTTTAGATTCTGTAACCAAACAATTGGCTGAATTGTTGCCTACATTTAAGCTGCAACCCCAGATGAATTTAATTGCAACATTGGCTACTGAAGAAAAAGAACTTTCAAAAGAACAAGGCCCAATTTCTGAACTTTCAGGTGAGCAATTTTTTTTATCATCATCATTATTGCTAGATTCCTCTGCATTTCCTTTATTGACATTAGATAAAAATAGTAGTATTCCTTTGGTTTCTATTTTGTGCGACCTTCATCTTAAGCTGTGACCGACTTATTCATATGAATTCTGTCGTTGTTCTTGGTAATTTTTTTTAGTGAATGCTTGCTAGACCCCAAAATCAACGAAATGATCAAAATCCTACAATATGTCCAGCTTTAATAGTTGATTATCTGTCTCCGGCTCAGGAAGGCATATCGTGCAATTAAGAAAATAATATCTTGTCTCCTTCACCACCCGACCGTTAAATTATATTTTTTTACAACTGTCGTAATCATTAATCTGTTTTTACAGAGGTACATTCTTGAAAGTGTGCAAGTGGTAATACAGACTTTGCAAGACCATAGTTTATAATGCTGGGAGCCCCGATTATCTAAAATTGTTTATGGACTCTGCAAACAAAAAAAAAACAAAAAACGCCTAATGATCTACTTCTGTCCTTCGTTGGCAATCAATTCTACTGGCGTTAACATGTAACAGATGATGCATGCGTTGCATCATAGGTAGCACAAGAACTAGATGTCGCATGCAATACCAGAGCAGAATATACAAATTTTATATGGCTGGGTGGTCCATTCAACAATTAACCACATCATTTCAAATAATGGGATATGTCGAGTGATTCATATTTTGTCGCATGTGCTGTATTAACGAGGTCGGTCAAATGTATACAAAACGGGAACATGACAAAATTCAGAAGTATAAAATCCAGAAGGGACAAAATCCAGAAAAATTGAAAAAATACGGTAAAGGGAAAATTCAGAAGTGACAAAATCCAAAAGTGACAAAATTCAGAAACGACAAAATACATAACTGTCAAAATCCGCAAATTGTAAAATTTTTATAATTATATTCTATAATACAAATATGACATGAGTGAGACAAATTTATATGTACTCGTTGATACATTGGAATTTGGTGATGGTAAATTTACATATAATGGAAACCTGTGTCATCCAAGATGAAGCTCTGATGCAACCCAACTGTGCCCAGTTTATATGCATATGAAGAAAGGTGTAGCTCAAAAATCACATTTAATGGAGTCCTTGAGCCACGTTTTTCTTCATATGTATATAAACTGGGTAGAGTTGGGTTGTACAAGAACTTCATCCTGGATGACATAGGCTTCCAATAGATGTAAGTCTACCATCAACAAATCACAATGTACCAACCATCATCAAGAATTCTAATTAAGAGAAAATTCAGAAAAAAAGATCACGCGAATATCTTTTCTGGATCTTTTTCTGGATTTCCTGTGAATTTTGACGCTTCCGAATTATGTGATGTCATTTTCGAATTTTGTCTCTTACGGATTTTGTCACTTCTGGATTTTGTCTTATCTGGATTTTGTCTTTCTGGATTTCGTACCCAAGCCATACAAGACTCCTGTTAAAGCGAACATTTTTCTCGGCAGTCTCTAAAACATGCTATGATCCATTTCGGAACGCACTACCCATTTCATATTCATTTGTATACTCTGCTCTGGTAACATGCAATATCTATTTCTTGTGCCATATATGGTTGCATTCATTGTAACTCCACCTTATGAGATTTTGGAATACATACTTTGTGTTTTGATCAGCATCCAGAGCTATCTCATCAGGATAATAATGCAAATCCGGAACTGCCTATGTCTTCAGACAGTGACTCAAATATCTAACAGTGGAAAATCTAAATGTGAATCGTTTTAAGAAAAATTAATTATTAGTGTTTTGGTGATTAGGAAGTTCTCTGAGGTATTGGTACGTATACAGACCATAGCCAACGGTGACCCGATAAGTTTCACAATTGTTCAAAGTAGGTACTCTAGGGTGCAGCCCATATTTAAATTCTCTCGATGCTGTCCTATATCCGCTTATAACCTTTGAACTGGTGGTGGTTGACTTTCATGTTATATTCCACATCATTTAGTGAAGTTTAAGTTGATCTTTCTTTTTTCAAATTCTACTGAGAGTCGAGCATAATAATTTTCTGTACGGCTTGATTTTTCCAGCGATGATATGCTATAGGCAATCGTAAGTAAAGGCTAGTGGAAGCAATAGAGCCACTCCAACGACCATTGGTCCCAAAGAAGCTAGGAGGAAGCGCCCAAAAAAAGCTTTGGATTGCATCCTTCTGCGGATATCAATGTTAAAAAGAAATTTAGTGCGATAGGAAGGCTTCCACTTTGCCTGATTATATGTTTCCATTTGTAGCTGGGATCGGCTAGTAAAGAGCAAAGAGCATTCTAGGCTGTGCTTCCTTTTAAGAAATTCTTTAAGAATGCTCTTGATTCAACAAACTTTCTTTCTTAATTCCAAAGCAAAGGCTATGAATTTGTTTGATGTTTGTCTTCTGGTTAGAAGTAATACTTGTTGAAAGTCTGCAACTGATTTAAAGAAACCTCTAGAGTATCTTAAATGGACGCTTTTTTAATTTTTCCACATAATCAAACGATTTTTTTTGTTATCGGCAGATAAGAGTAACTAGCTCTCTTTCACTGAAATTAAAAATTTATCGTTAAACTAGGCGCTCCTGGTTGCTCGTTACCTATTCCTAATAATTTCATAAGAGTAGCCCCGGACAATGCAAGTCTCATATTAGTCGTAAATTTATTATTATGTCATTTTTATCAATTTCCCTGTATCGGAAGTTTGTCCCCATAATTTTCTTTATACAACAAGAAGACACTATCGGAGGCGGATTCTAATAAGGAAATAATTCAATTTCTAATTGGCTCCTCTATACAAGGTTTCACATCCATGCCTCTTTGGTCACTGTTATTAGATCTTTTGCATGAAAGGTGGAAGGACCAGTTGTCGGTTTTAGGTATAGAGTGATTTTTATAGCATGTTTAGGAATATTATTATATATATACTACTTCCAGTTCTTACATATTGAGGCGGGAATCAAATCAACATCCAGTAAAGATCACGATGAAACCTGAAAAAAAAACTTTATCACAAAGTACCAGTCTCGTACTGATAACGATCAAGACGATTGGTATTTACATATATCGAAGAAAGTAGATTTGTGGTTATGTGGCTTATCCTCTATGGATAGTGTGTATAACCACTGCTGTGCTATCCAGGAGTTGGAGCCTGTATAGTCAAGACTAATTGTGCAGACGGACGATTGGCTTATCCCCTATGGATATAGCCTCCATGCATTGTTGGTAAAAAGGTCAATGGTAACCAGTGCTTGAAGCAATTAGGTCCTGATTTGACCCTCCAGGAGGTTCCGCCTTTTGAAGTAGGGAGATCACGGAGTAGTCCTGATTTTACCCTCGAGAAGTTTCAGTCACCGAGATGTTAGACTAGACTAGACTAGACTACTGGGAAGAAAGGTTATGGAAAAAATGTCGAGTGTTTGATTATGACTTAACATTGCATAAAAATGTTAATCGGATTTCGTAATGAAATTTAATTTGATTAATTTGAAAGCGACAACAATTACTTATTTGCGGACTATGCTTCTTTAACGGTGTTGGCTTTGCAACGAACAAAAGGCTGAATTACATTAACAACGCCGACGCCGGCGTGGACGTCGTTTTATGTCAAAAATATTTACCGGGGGGTTACACCTGCAAGTACAGCTTGAATGCAAGCTGCACTGCCATACTTCTTGCACGTGTAACGTCTACTGCCATGCTGGCAGCTCACCTTTCAGTGAACTTGCATGATGAAAAACCATGGCAGATGAGGTGAATGCTTGAGAGAATTTGTTAAATTTATTCTGGAAAATGAGATTTTCTGGGATCATTTGCATTACATCATTTACCAACACCTTCCTCTTAACTTTTTCTTGGGTTTTTATCGTTCTGCTACTTCCTTTATTGCTATAATTTTCCATATACACATGACTTTACGCCTCAATGCCATTCTTTAAATTAACTTGCATGCAAGATGATAAGACATCAACCGAACTGCCTTCTTTCTGCTGTCAAGTTAAAAATCGTGTTGGAAGGGAGGTTTGCATGCAAGCTGCACTTGCTGGTGTAACCCCCGGGTCAGCGTGGTCGTCGACCCATCTCTAATCCTAATTTTAGCGCTGGCGCTCCATTGCTGCCAATATGTAAGATCTAAATCTATTATGAAAAAACATGACAAAATGAAATTATATTTGATTTTCTGGAAATATTTGATTTTATATTCCAGAAAAGGAAAAATAGTTTATAAAAATGAGGACTTGAAGCAAAAGAAAATAATTTTATTTATTATTTTTTACCAATTTTATTGCAATCCGGCAAATTTAATGTATGGCGCTGCCGCCCAGTGCAGATGTTCAATGTAACTTCCCCGCCGTTTTGCTCTGCGTTTGACGACGACGACCACGCCGGCGTCAGTGTTATTAATGTAATCCATCTAAAATTCAGACTGACTTATGAACTACTGAATAAATTATAGTTTTCAAATCCTGTTTTCACTTTCTATTATTATTCGGAGATGAAGACGATATAAAATGCAATTTCGTTCAACTGTTTTTAATTGCTCAAGCGATTTCATGCTCTATATATTATCCACCATTTTAAATTTGTAGCGGTTAAGAATTGAATTTGCTCCTATGAATTTCGATCTGCAATTATTATACCGATCAGTGGAAAAGCTATGAAGTGATACAAGTCTGTGAAAAATCCTGTACGCGAATGTGCCCTGCTTAGCCACTGGGCATTGTTAATTACTTTTTATTATGCAATTACAAAGGTTTAATAACATTTAATATTTCCAATAAATTTTCAATTAAGGAGGACAACAAAATATTGATACATCTGGTGAGGAGAATGCTGAAGATGAGAGAATTACAACTGAAGAAATTAATGAAACGAATGTTCTGCCTGAAATGACTTCAGCTGAAGATGTAATTGTGGATAATGAACGGAAACAAGAAGAAGAAGTAAAGCCAATTTCACCTATCCCTGAAGAGATAGAACAAAGCCAATTGAAGGAAGAGCACCGTAAAATTCAAGAAGAGCTCCAGTATAAAAAGCAAAAGGTTAGTAGGTACTAGACACAGAAATATTTATAGCAACAGTTGGATTTACAATTTAATGAAAAATTTAGTTTAACTTTTTACCTTTGTACGGTATTTATTGTTGCGTCTTGGGTGGATTCAATCAGTGATGATTATTCATTTAAATGCCTAGATGATTCAGACAGAGCTTGGAAATGCATGTGGTGAAAGCTCTTCGAAAGGTTCTCTTCACATCCGACAATGTCGTTCACTGATTTAAAATAAATTTCATACTGCTCCTTCTGTATTGTTATTGGATTAGATTTTCTTTAAGAATATTGACTGCTTACGTTTGGAGGAATAGCGTGTCAGTCTAGATGAGATAGTGAAGTTAATATATTTTGTAGTGCAAATCAATTCGGTTCTTTTTTTATGTTCAAAAAAGCATTTATTTTAGAATAAAGGAATGATCAGATTAGTCAAAGTATTGTTCATCGCTGGCTACTAATTTTTCTCACCTCTCAGGCAATTTCCAAATTCCATACAATACAATCCTCACATTTGGGCTGGGGCTAGCCGTACAGCCGTTTTCTTTATGCATGTGAACAAGAGATCCCATCCCAGGCACGGAGGCCATAGCGGTTCATTGTGCTGTCCTGCTAGAAGTCCATTCACCAAAACCTTTTTGTCCTCTTAGTGAAGTACATCAGGTCTTGGTTAGGAAGGTTTTTCAGCTCATCCACAGATAGAAGGGCAGACCCTAGAGCAGTGGTTCTTAACCTTTTTAGCTACCGGCACCCCTAAAATTTTCAAACAATATTCTCGCACCCCTTACTAGAAATTATTGAGTTATATAAATTAAAAAACAAACATTATGCAAAACATATTTTTTATTAATTTTATGTGCGTAACAAATTTTTTATAAATTTTAATTGTTAGCTGAAATAATCAATTATAAATTATCAAAGTTTTTATTAATGGCTTTTTTGTTGTTGCTTTTCCTCAATTATTTTTGAAAACCGGGGGATCTTTTTTGAAATAGCTACACGCATATCATTACTAACATTAAGTCTATTTCTAGCTTTTGTTTTTATATGCACAAGTGACGAAAATCCCATCTCACACAAATATGTTGTGGCAAATGGAACAAGATGCTGAAGCGCTATTTTAGCTAATCGTGGATATGACATTACTTGAGCACACCAGAAATTTTCCAAATTCTCTGCTTCAAATTCCATTTGATTATGTCCATTTGTCCGTAGTTCAACAAGGTCATCTTTCAATAAATTACTGTCATCCATTGAGTCCAGATTATAAATAAATGGATCTAATATCCATTTTTCTGATATATCTATATCTCCAGTAGCAAAATATCCCTCAAAAGATTCGCTCAACTTTTGCAAATGAGAACTTATATTAGAGTGCAAGCTTGAGAAAAGGAGAGAAAATGCAATCTGGTTACTCCACTCTACTCTGTCATTGTAAACGCTCCTTAATAGTCGACACTAAAATTCAATTATTTTTAAATTTTTATTCAATGTAATGTGCGCATCAACAGTATTTATATTTCTAAGAATAATCGCAACAATCAACTGAAATTTCGAGGAAATATAAAAATTAGTATAGAAACTAGAAACGCATTTGAATTTTTGTAATTGTAGAAAAAATACAAAAATTAATTTGTCTCGATGGTTTATAATTTACAAACATATTTAAAAAATGTTTAGGGAATAAAAAATTTACTAACCAAAATGAATTTTTAAGATTAGTTTTTTATTTTGCTAGCTACACGTGAATTTGTAAAATTACAATTTCGCACCCCAAAATATTCAAGCTCGCACCCCTAAGGGGTGCGTGCACCACCGGTTAAGAACCACTGCCCTAGAGTATTCAGCCTGCTCCGCGCGAAGGCCGGATACGCACACAAAAGGTGTTCGGTTATCTCAGGCTCTTCCTCCAGGCAGAACAGACACTCAGGGCTGTCAACAACTTCCATCCTTGTTAGATGAGCGTGAAGTGAGCTGTGGTCGGTGATAATGCCAACCACAGTTCAACATTGTCTCCTTCCGAGCCTCGTGAGAAAATCGGAGATATTCCCATTGGGCCCATCAAGAAACAGTTATGTAAACCTTCAAGTACTCAGGCTCTGCCGATGCTTCCTATGAACATCTGCTTTGATGAGAAATCCTATAATGGAGGTGGCAAGGCCTACGGCGGGTTCCAGTCCGAGGAACGGAGAATCAGAGCCAGCCCTAGTTAAAAGGTCAGCCCTTTTATTCCCCATGATCCCCATGTGACCAGGGACCTACATTTGTGACACCTTGTTATGGATACACAACTTATCCACAGACGATCTGCAATCCCCCAGCAACTTAGATGTTATTCGAGGGCCACTCAGAGCAATCAAGGCTGCTTGACTATTCGAATGGATAGCATTGTCCTTCTGCTTGATTTGCCTATCAAGGGCATGGGTCAGGAAAGTAGACACCCACCCCAGCTCCCTCATTAGTGAGAGAGCCTTCAAGGTAAGATAATTTGCGAAGATTTTTACACTGCATATTATTATTCAATAAGGAAAGCCCGCAAATAATAAAATATCAATACCAATACAAGTCCATAAATTATATATCGAGAAGAGGGCATAGCAAAGTAAATCAATTGCACTCTTCATAATCTTTCTTACTTAGATGGTATTTAATCCTGTATTTATACCTGAATGTAAATGTGCATGGAACACTTAATGAATGAACAATATTATATTTTAAGATATAAACAATTATTCATTCTTTTATGTAAAATGTGTTTGTTTGAATATTGTAAGAAAATGACACAGCGTCCAATCCAAATCCCAGTACCAATCCCGGGATCCCGCGATTTGGATAATATAATCCCGAAATCCCGGGATTGAAAACATAATACGAGATTGTAAACCCTAGTAAGGAGCATTGTCACCATAAACTTCCACAAGGGTTCGATGGTCTCCACTTTGAACTTTGAAAACAGTATCAAAATTAATTACTTGAAACCACCACATATCAGGCAATAGAACTGACTGAGAATATATGCCGTGATCCCGTTTCAAAACGAAAATTCGATATATAAAATAAAGTATCGCAAACGTATAATTTTTATGTCTCGAGGGTACACAAATCTGAGAGCTGCTGTACCAACACGAGAACGAAAATTCAATTTCCAAAATGCATTCTATTCACATCCAGTGGAATACTATTACTTTAAATGAAGTTGGCCGATTTGCATCGTCTGTGTCCAAAAAGATCTTTTCAGAACATGTTCCATTTTGTTATCTGGCTTTTTGAGTTTATATAAAAATTACTTAAAATTACTAAAAATAGATAAAAGCAAGCGCCGCCAAATTGGTTTCGTTTGGACAGAGAAAAATTTAAAGTTTGTGACAGTATCGTTCCGACATTCGAGGCGGCCAGACGTCGGGAAGTGTACACGTACAAAGTGAACCCACAATTTTCTATTTTCCAACTCGAAACGTATCTATAAATGGGATAGAGACTAATTACCCGATCCGAGTGAACCGAGTGTTGTTTTGAAGAGGAGTGTGTGTGTGTGTGTTACAAGTCATCTTCGGCTCTAAGTATGTATTGAATCTCAAAACTCAAAAAGATCCGAGGCTGTGAATTTGAAAAAGTTTGAAAATTTCCCGATTTTCTTAAAATGTCGTAATATATGTACGAGGGCAAAATACAATGAGAATTATAAAAATCGAACACAAGCGTACAGCACAAAACTCCAAATAGAATGACCCCAAAAACGCTGGGCCCAAAGGGTAGTACTGCCACAAATATAGGCAACGTAAAAATCGCACTCAGCCAACTCAGTCGCCATTTGACGAGCCGGAATCAAGTATGAATTTGGATTTTGTTTTCACGAAAATAACCGTATTCGACACTGTCGGTGTATTTAGACCCTAGATGAAATCTTTAGGGTAATATTAAGTTTGTTATTCCGTTTATAACGCACAGAAATAATGATGGTAGAGCAAAATGGATTGGACAATGAATTGGATAAGATTAAAAGTTATTTTGATTTTTGCATGTTCGTCCGTCTGTCCGTTCGTCTGTCCGTGCGCACGATAACACGAGAACGCGTTCACTTAGGAAACTGAAATTTTGAATACGGACTTTTAAAAAAATAGTAAAATTAAGTTCGAAAATGAGACAAATCGGGCAACTCCTTCGTGGGGTTGCCATACAAAAATTTCGGTTTCCACTATATATTTGTACACTGCCTGTGAACGCGTCGACATAGAGAGCTGAAATTTGGTACGTGGTGTTCTTATAGTAATAACAAATAAAACTTCAACAATGAAATAAATCGGGCAACCCCTTGTTGGTGTTGCCATATTAAAATTTAGGTTTTTTACATATACTGTGAAAACGATCAGTTCTAGGCATTTTTATTGTACTACAAACTTCTGCAGAATACGAAATCCTATAAAATTGATTATAATCAATTTTTCTGTCCGACGAACAGAAATATATGCAAAAAACAATTTCAAAAATAAAACTTGCATAGATCGGTGACCATACGAAATTTTATACGGGCATTCATCTAGGCTAGGGTATCATAAAAATTATGGTCTTAGATCAATGAGGCTGTGGAGAACATTAAAGAGTCATTATTAATGAATTTGTTTTTTTGTAAAAATGCATGAAAATGTTTCGAACGATACCTATGTGTCGTTTTCCCCCACAGGATTATGCTATGTACTACACATCTATTGAAATAATTGATTTATTGACATAACAAAGTCGTCTTCAGAATGTCTATTTAAAACTTCACACTTCTGTTTGATTACTAAAGTTCTTTGCTCGGGTTTTCGTAGGTTCGGATAGTGAGGTTATACTGTACTCTAGTAGAATTTGTTATTATCTTGGCCGTCTCCTTAGGAGGAATATTAACAAAATCCAATAAATTTGATTGTATGCCGCCAACCTGAACATTAAAATATTAAACGATTACAGAAATTATCTTCTTAGCCCTATGGTTGCTGGATAATGCTAGGGCTGAACTTTTCATATTACTGTTAACAGATTTCGTGGATCATCTCTTGCTCTATCAATGTCCGGCATGCGTATCTTCATTGATTCTCTCACTTAACCATATGGAAAATTTAGATGTGAAGTTTTCTTCATCTCCTTTGCTTCTGTTTCTAATCCTTCTTTGGAATTTTCTTGTTTTTGGCAGACAAATTTGAAGTATTCCACAGCAACTCCAGATTCGTTTGAACGTGTGTTATTATGATTTGATTCTTCATCGCCTACTACATTATTTTTAGAATACTCTGAAACATCCTCATTGCCTACTGATTTAATAAGTGCCTGTAGATCTTGTTCGGACTTTCTATCGTATTATTGCATCATATACACTTGATACTCTCATGATATATGTTTTTTTTTCATCAGTTGAAGAAAGTGCAGTCCTTCATACCATTAATTAGTTTAATTACTTTCTAACCAAGAATTTAGTATGTTTTCTATATTTTGATTTATACGTTCGATAGAACCTTGGGACTGACTATGCCCAGGTTTGGAATGCACGTTTTTGAGATCCTCACAGTAAACATAAATCGGTGTAAATTTACCCCGTTTGCTGGGTAGCATAATATTTGTAAATACGTTAAATACGTTATACAAACACCATGATCTCATGAAGTTTTAAATTTTTTACCCCAAATGGTGTGAAAGTTCCCCTCTGAGACTTGTTTTGTATGAACAACTCAAAAATATTATCCATCCGGAAAACAAAAACAATTGTATCGAAACTCTGTGCAGCAAGTTTGATCGTGCTTAGAAAAATATCTTCGATAATTTCTTCAGAGCGGATTTCCACAAAAGTAAAGGTGCATTTGTTCTTAGATAGCAGTCCAAGAATATTTTAATTTTAGATCATATCCAAAACTATTTCATTTCAGTGCAGTAAACAGTTTTGGATATTATCTAAAATCAAAATATTTTTATTTTTCAATAACGCATACCTACCTGTTCGGCAATTCCTGACCGAAGGGAACAAAAAATCAAATTTGTACGCGATTCGGTGTAAAATTACACAAAATAGGGGCTTCGAATGCATTTCTGATCGGGGTATATACTATACTTCTGAGAAAGCTCTAAATATTCACCGTACACAGTAATAATTATCCTATGCCGGAGTTTGGTAAAATTATATTGATGAGTAATATAAAAATGTACTCCGAAAATGAACGGTACGCACCTCATTGAACACTGTTTCGGTGTTAATGGAACTCCGAACTTTTTAATGTGACTAGTGCCATACTGAAAATGCTTCTACTATAATTCGGTTACTAAATTCTTCGTGCAATATTCCATCTTCAACATTTCTTTAGCGCATTTATTTTTCAGGGAATATAGTTTCAGACATTTTTTTCAAATAATCTTGATATATGTACCTACAAATGTAAATTATTCATAGTCAATATCTATCTGAGACTGCGTATTGATTAAATTTACTTACTTGGCACCTTAAATTTATTTTTTAGGCAGATTGCATGTTTTTTAACAGCCTTTATATAAACTGAAAAAAATCATTACTTCCTCAATAGCAATATGTTTATACTTTTTTTTGACAATGGAATATTGTCACGTTCATTTTATGAATTAAATTAAAAAGCTTTCCAGCGTGAACGTAGAACTATACACCAGAATTTTCTTCATTTAGTTTTTCAGTCCTTGATAGTCCTCCGACTTTTTGCAACTATTTTTGGATTTTTATTCACTAGTAAGAAAATTTTCTTTTTTTTCCTTCCTTATACTTGACAACTTACAATTAAAGCGTTCGAGCATACTAACACGAATGTCAGCCATCGCTTTAGTGTGTTATTTAGTTATATGAAGCATCTACCCTATTTTATTTTTATGTTATTAAGCCAAGCTCAGGGGATACCCTATGATGCAAAGCACAGCATGGCAGGAAGGAGATAGGGAAAGGAATTAGGGAGAGAGGAGAGCGGTGGAGGTGCTGATGTATGTCATTCTTAAACTTTCGCAGATTGTATTCCGGAGGTAAGATAGAAGATGGTAGACTGTTCCACATTCGCATAGTTCGGGATAAAAGAACATCACGGAATTTTACTGTACGGCCAAAGGTAATTTTAAGGGTAAAAGGATTGCGTGCAGGAATCATTCTACAAGTAATCAGACCAAATATTTCATCGGAATATTGACCAAGCAAGTAGCTATAAAGGAGCGAACATGACGGCGGTGCTCGAGTGAGTCGATATGACAAGTTATTGCCAAATCGCCAATGAACTTTAACGCTTTCTTTTAGACAATAACCAATGAAGCTAAAGCTGTGCGACGAGTCCCGGCCCAGATATAAGAATTGTATTCCATTCTAGGCTTGATATAGCACTTGTAGAGGAGCGCTAGATTTGACGGGCTGAAATATTTCTTACACCTTTTCAGAAATCCGAGATATTTCGATGCTTCTGTGGCAACTGAGAAGATATGATCTGTCCAGCTTAACTTACTGGAAACATTAATGCCTAGAATGCATAAAGAAACAAAAGAAATGGGAGTGGATAAACCATGATCTTGCTTTAATGAGATGAGATCGCTTTAAGACTTAGATGCATTGAATTCGACGCGATTTGCTTTGACCCAAGCGAGGATATTGGCAAGATTGTTATTGAATGATATAATTATGCAATCTCATTTAACATATGCGGCATTCCCTCTGGAGTCCACAAAAGTTTCAAAGGAGTAAGTGAAATCAAGGGTACTGTCATCGTCGAAACTATGGATGGGATTGAAAGTAAGGTAAAGCAGATCATTATTGAAAATTAAGAAGAGAGATGGAGAGATAACAGAGCCCTGGGGTACACCGGCATTTATAGGGTGAGGTTCAGATGAAACGCCATCTAGTACAACACGTATCAGGCGACCGGATAATAAACTTTCAATTCATAATAGAAGAGGAAGAGAGAGACCTAACTTTAGCTAAAAGGGTTGGATGCCAGACTCTATCAAAGCCATTTGAAATATCTAGGGCAACGATTTTGAACTCACCCAAATTGTGAAGACTACGGTTCCAACGTTCCGTAAGAAAAGTCAGCAAGACTCCAGATGAGCATTCAACTCGGAAGCTGTATTGATGATCGTTGATAAGATGATTAGTTTCTAGATAAATTCATGATAGATTCAAAAACCTTTAAAAGAATCAAAGTGATTGCAATTGGTTGATAATTTGAGGGATCGCTACCCTCACTTTTCTTGGGAATAGGCTGAACGTGAGCTAGTTTTCAAGCAGTTGGAAATTTTCCTGTCGAATTAGACAAGTAGAATAGTTTGTGCAGAGGTTTAGCCAAGGATGTGGTGCAGCCCCCGACTTCAGGGGCTATCACTACAATCATAACTCTTGTATTCTATCGGTGAAACTGAATGTACTTCAGCCCGTAAAGCAGTACTGAATCATTACGGAAATTCATTGCATAACTTACTTTATTTTGAATAAATCACGCTTATATTGTAATAATTTTTACGAATACTTACTTGTAGGTTAAAATGTATACCTATTTTAAGGAAAATGAAAGTGAGTAGGTAATTGTGAGTATTTCAACAAAATTACGAATTTTTTCCGCGTTTTTCTAAACTATACCTAGTTTTTTGTGAAGATAGCGTACCTATAGATTTTGCTCAAAAAATCAATCGGTTTGTCTGTTCTTCCGTCTGTACGTCTGTCCGTCCGTCCTCACGATAACTCATTTAGGGAGCTGAAATTTTGCACACGGGCTTTTAAAAAAAAGAGTAAATTTTAATTCGAAAATGGGACAAATCGGGTAACGCCTTCGTAGGGTTGCTATGAACAATTTCGTTTTTTACTAAGTATTTGGACACTGCCTGAGAATGCGTCAACGTAGAGAGCTGAAATTTGTGAAAGTGTTTTTATATAAATAATAAATATAATTTCAAAAATGGGCTAAATCGGGCAACCCCTTCTTGGTGTTGCCATATAAAAAATTAAGCTCAGTCGCAGACGTTTTTATTGTACTAGAAATTTTTTTTAAATTTGAAATGCTATGAAATTGGCTATAATTATTTTTACTGCCTAACGAACCCTTCTAGAAATATATGCGAAAAACCACTTCAAAATTCAAACTTGCACAGATGGGTGACAATACGAAATTACATATGGGAATTGCCTATGTGATTCATATTTTAAATAGACAGCAAACAGCAGACAGAGATCTGAAGTTTCAGTTAAGCATTACAGATAGCCTTTGTCCGATATTGCAAGGCCTAAATTCGACTCTCCCATCGTATTTCACTGGATAATTTGACTGTTTCTGGGGTATTTTCCAGCGTTGAACAGATAGCGATAATTGAGTTCTCTGCCTACAAATCAGAAAATGAGTGAATAAAAAAAATGTGGGTCTCAATAGTCTCTCCGGCTTTGCTTATGAATGCTTAAATCCAGCTGTTGTTGCGAATGTGTTTTTTTTTAACAATTGATTCTATTTGTTCTTTTTTTTTCATTAACAAACATAATATTCCAGAGAAAGAAGGATTATTCTGTTAGATTTCAGGAATAAACGTGCAAAAATTCGTGAAACATGGAAGTTTTAGCCGCAATTTTGAATTAAAAAGAAAATTATGAAAATATTTTAAATTATGTGGTACATAAATTCTATATCAGAAGTAATATGATAAGGATTTGCAAGAACTTTAAATTATATGTTTTATGAATATGATTATATTTTAGCAATTTCTTAAGAACAAGAAGTAGGTAGTTGAAATAAATGTTTGTTGGTTTTAAGAAAAACGATTTTGAAACATTTTCAATTCTCCTTTTGTACTGTTCAATTCCAAATTGTTGTTTCTATCTGTTCATTGTATTTCAATGTTGGCAATATAGAGACATGTTAGTTAAAAAAAAAAATACCAGAATGAATTTACCATAGCATATTGAGAGACAATCTCTCTACTATGCTATCTATTAAGTCAAATGGCACATTTTTGGCTCAGTTTTTAAAAAAGACACAAACATATCCTCTCGAAATATTGTAAAAATTACGTCTGTTGGCAATCTTTGCTAAACATGCTCGAGATATTTTAAATAAAATTGCAATTGATTGTTCGTTTACCACTGCGCCCACTGCATATTCGTATACCTACAGAAATTAATATATAGTTAAACATTTGTCACTAAAAGCGTTCAACAAAAAGTACTAGCATTTGTAGTCGATGCAATTATGACTAGATCGTAAATTAATATCAATCGATTACTCATATTTGTTTAAATGTGCGATCACTCTTGATCGCTTTCGTTGTATTATACTTGCAAGTCTAGGTATATTACTATGTAAATGCTCTCTATTATCTAATAATGTACATTATGTACATATATAATATTGTTGTGAAGGAACGAGTTGTCAGGTTCTTGTCAGCTGATCTATAATAATTATTTGAAAGCTGAGATTTTGTCTTTTTATGTGCGCGTGATCGCTGATAACGATCGATCGACTCATTCCTCATTGCTAACGAATGAGCTCTGTTAAGGTCTGCTAAAAAAAGTGTTACTAGAGATCGGATGTGTTTTATAATTTCATAGTAAATTCCTACACGTTTTTACAGGCCCAATATGTACGGCGAATTATAGCAAAATGATTATTACAATAAGCAAAATACGTTTGGTGTAAAAAGACACCAAGACATTTTTCAATGCACACCAATAATGCCGATGGTCTCATAAGATATTTTATTGTTAAATTTAATTTTCACAGCAAAAATGTGCATCTTCCAAGATGAGGGCAACGTAAAACAGTTTTGTGCTCTGTACCTAAATTGAATTTTTCACTTTTTACATAATATAAAATTATTTATAACTTTTGAACTGAAATAGATATTGAAGTGATTCTTTTCATGTTTTAAAGGACTGTTAACTAACGGATCATATTTCACGAGGGAAAAAATTATTTCCTTCGTGTAAAAATTTTAAGGGATATAGGACAAAACTTGTATGATTTTTTTTTTACAAAAATAACTAGTCCTCTAATAACGAAAAAAATGCTCGTCCGTAAATCCATTGATATCCCCACTTGAAAATTCAACAATTTAACTAATAAAGCATTAATTTAAAATAAAAAAAACAGGATGCATTTTGAGATATTCAAGCATAAAGGATATTTTTATCATACTTTTTTTCTTTCTTTTAAATGGCATCCTGTCCATAATTTTTCCTGAAAGATTATACTTTTCTCTTCAAAATGAGCGCAAGACCACGTCTCTGTAATAATAAGAGCCAAAATTATGATTTTTTGAATAAGTATAAGTAACTCAACAGATGAAAAATCGGCGAATTTTTAGGATTCCAAAGCCTTTTAATTCAGGCAGCATGCATCGCAGGAAAAAAAAGTTGTATTCTTATCTCATAGCTACTTAACTTTCAGCAAAAGAAGAACGAAATAGATGTTGGCCGGTTTGGGACAGTACGAAAGATGTCATGAAGTCTCCCAGCAACTTAGATGTTATCCGAGCGCCCCTCAGAGCCATCAAGGCTGCCAGACTATCTGAAAGAATAGAAATGTTCTTTCCCTTGATTTCCATATCAAGGGCTAGCTTCGCCGTCATTGCGATGGCGAAGACCTAAGCCTGGAAGACAGTAGTGATTCTAAGTGAATGTTCCAACGCAAAGTCAGGCTCGAGAAAGACCCCTTATTTGTAAGGGAGCCGTCGGTAAATTTTTTTTAGAGCGGAGATAGGCTCGGTAAAGCTTTCCCCACAATGACGACTGCCCATCAGAAAAACTCAGAAAGAATCGGTGGCTAAATCGAAGTTCCGGTACCATTGCAACAAATGACAAGAGGGGTAGAGAGTTTCCCATTTCAGACCGCAGGCCAATGAGCGAGCAATGGGGAGAGGTATTTCAGGTATCCTCTCTAGGGGTCGTTTTTAGATGATGTAGTTTTTGCAATGCGTGATCACCCAAATCCATTCGCTTTTGGTGCGAGAGTGTCGCGAGTGATGCATGAAAACAAAAGCAATCTCTAAAGGTTAAAACACAGTGAGAGCGCCACAACAAAGTTGCCGTAAATAGGTCACTGTCAAAGATTCGAATATATGCAAGTCCCAATACTTAACCCAATAAGGGCGACGCGACAAGTTGCCAACAAAAATGTTGGGAAAATTGCTAAACTAGTCGCCAACATTTCTGTGTGCACAGTGAATAATTGACATTCATGTTATGTGGATTTGGTTATTTTTATGAAACATAGGAAATTAAAATATAAAAGTAAAAAAGCTAGTTATGAAAAACCTGTATAAAATTAATTTCTTTAATTAGTTTGAGAAATTATGGGTTTTGAGGAGGAATTAATAGAGAAAATGAAGGAAAAAGTTATGCATAGCAATCTCTTTTAGTCTTCTTTTTAGTTTTTTCTTTATGCTTTGCAATTTTAAATAGGCCGCATAAGCTATGCTAAAGATTTTTCTTAATTTTTTCCTTGTTGCCATTTCTTTTACAATAAAGAAAACATTGACCGTTGTCAAATAAATTTGTCGCGTCACGTTCACTGTGTTTTAGAATAGAATAGAATATTTGTGTATTTGGAAGATATACTTCAAGATTTACAAATTTTTTTCTTAGTACATATTTGAATGGAATACAGTAATACAAGAGAAAATTAAAAAACTAATCTAAATTAAATGTTAAAAAATACTACAACGACAAAAAATTGGAGAACAGCAAATGATATTAGATGAAAAAAAAAACAAAAATAAACAATAATTAATAACAAATAAATAATGAATAAATTAAGTTATAAAACAAAATGAAAACGAAAAAATTATAGCAAATGAAAAGAAGTAAGAAAATCAAAATTTGAATAAATACAATAACAAAGATATTATCTGCGCTTACGGGTCATTATAAGAAGGAAAAACAACAAAGCTACTTACACATTAGATTAATTTGAACAATATAAGATTTATCAAAAACAAAGGTCTGAAAATGTAGAACTAGCAGTTTGTAACCTCTGGTAGAGTTCAAGTGTTTGAAACATGGTCTTCAAATAATCGGCCCGAGAATTGTGTAGTAGGTTGAATTGGAAAAATAATGCTCTACCCTTTAGATATACTTCATTAGAGCAACCTAGCAGTGCAAAATTAAGGTGAGACACATGATTGGATCTTCGTAACCCGAAAATAAACCTCACACAATCGTTAAATGCGACATGTAATTTTCTGGAGCAGTCTGAATCATTGGGAAAACAAGTGAACTGTGTGTAAAATGTTGTAATATTAGAGACTTAACCAGATGACAGTGTACCTTAGGGGAAAGCATTCTAGCAAACAAACATATGTGGCTGAGGCTGGCGTAGATCTTTGATAGGTTAGAGTTGACGAGATCACAACACTTCATATTAGAGTTTAAGATGACCCCGAGGTTACAGACTTTATCCACATAGTGAATTGAAAAACCATTCAATAAAATAGAAGGAACTGATGAAGAGTCAAAAGTACCCAAGGAAAAAGCGATAAACTGTGACTTAATTGGATTTAGTTTAAGTTTATTGTCAATCGTCCAGGTGTATATGTTATGTAAATCGCAGTTAATCCGAGCTACACATTCTTCGATAAGACCTGAAGGACGACTGAAATAGACCTGAACATCGTCAGCATTAATATGGATGTTGACATCTTAAATTATTTCTGGCATATCATTACTCTATATGCTGAAGAGAAGAGGATGACCAAGAATGGAACCTTGTGGTACTCCACAACACAGAGGAAGAAAATTTGAGTATAATTATTGTCTTAAGGGTAACTTTTTGCGATCGCCCGTTTAAGAATTCCTTGATTAAATGAACAGCTCGACACGAAAAATGGAATTTTTAAACATTTTTTCTATGAAGTTTACATGACAAAGACTATCAAAAGCTTTGGAGAAGACTAAAAGCGGCAGGATACAAATCTCTCTTCTATCAAGTGCAACGCGCATGTCTAGAGCACTTTCGCAATTATCTCCCGATTCTACATAAGAAATAAGAGCTGTTATCCTCTTAACTGGGCTGTTAAAGCCCATTAGCAGACATTGGTATTCTACGAAAAGAGTTAAGAGATGTCAGACGTCAGCTGATCTCTTAACTTTTGTGGAGACTTTTTTTTTAAGAGTGTCCAAAAAATTTAGCCTGAATTTATCCGTCCGGGCCGTTCTTTAGCGCGCTAAAAATATTTATTGTCAGAGTTCTGAAATTTGATAAATTTATTGACCAGATTTTTGTATTTAACGTAGTTTTGTACGTCTTTGCTGTAAGTACGGATGAATTAGATTTCCTTTTGTGGCCGTATTTTCAATATCATTATGCATATTATTTTAATATTTTTAATATTTCCAAATAATTTAACTACCTGTTTTTAGAAATATTATCACCGCGCGTTGTATTTCCGTAAAAAAAAAAATTGCAAAATTCTTGTTCTTCTTGTTTTTAATATATCTTTTCTCTGAGTCTCCGCTGTCATAATTTAGCTGCTAAAGAACGGCCCGATATTGGAAACCCGCTCAAATTTAGCTTAGCGTGGACCTTAGTACTAGGCTTAAAGTGATACAAATGACATACCCTTACGATAGTCTCCATTACTCGACAATATTATCGTCACTTTAAAGTTTTGGTAACAATTAATTTTTTTGCTATAGGTTTATACAAAAATCCTGTTGGACGTAACGACGGCTGTGGAGCTCTTTACCTGCGATTTAGGTATTCAAATAATAATTCAATTATCATTACGTGCTGTGAATTTATCATACAATTATTATTTATATCGATAATTGTAATTTAAAGATTAAAGACACACACAATTATAGCTACGTGTGGGGTTGGTCATATTGCCATCATCGCCTCGCCAAAAACATTACTTCTTCTTCTTCCTTCTTGAAAAGTAAACGTCTTTATTAGCTGGGCTGACTGAAAGATTCTCCAAACCCTCTTAACCTCTTAAAGTTAATAATTCTCCACAAAAATTTATGTAGAATACTAATTCTGCTAAAATCTCTTACTTCCTAAATTTAAGAGGTTAAGAGATCTCTTAAAAGTCTCTTATGTAGAATTGGGTCGAAACCCAGATTGACAGCTACTTAGAGGTTGTTCTGGAGCGTGTACTTTTGAACCTGCCAGTATAGTAGCTTCTCCACAGACCCTTGAAAGAAAACAAAGCAAGCTGGAGGGTCTATAATCAGCTGGAGTTGGATTCGCAGCCCTCTTAGGGACAGGGAGTACGAGTGCTGTTTTCCATATTTTTGGGAACTCCGATTTCGTAATGCAGGTATTGAAGATATATAAATGCGACATTGTCGCCAACTAAGTGGCCAATATTGTTGTGTCGCTCTCACTGTATTTTGCTGTTTAATTGCATCTTTCGTCCACCGCTGTGTACTATCTCCCCCTTCGCCGCGAATATCCATCTCCGACTGTTTTCTTGCAAGGCGTGCAAAAAATATGCCGCCTAACTTGTCTATAGTTATCAAGCGAATAGAAGAGGAATCTTTTTTATTGTACACTGGCAGAAATTTTGGTAATGGCTATGATTGTACTTTCTTCGGTATCTTTATAACGAATCTGCAATATGCAAATACCGCAATTAATGTAATTAGAATGATACTTATATATTTCCATAAATACTGCACAATATTCTTGTGCCTATTGAATTGGCAAAAAAAAAAGTAAGAAACTTTGATATACTGTTTAGGAGCAGCATGAACAGCTACAAGAAGAGCTACAACAGCGTTTAATTCGCAATAGACCATCAAGACGTCCTCCACGAGCCTTTGGGCCTTTAACGCCACAAGAAAGACCACTAGTCTTACCGGGTGGTAGAAGGTGGCGGAAGCCAAAAGACGCTTATAATGATGAATTCATAGCTGAGATTTTAAGTTCACAGGCTGAACTTATTACTGGAACCACTTTGGGGTAATAGCTTCACAAGTGTTTCTTTCTTTTTCTTTTTTGAAAAATAAAAATCAATCGACTCCATTTCGATCATGCATTAAATTTCATTTTCATTCTACTCATAGGTCAACTTACGAGAGTCCTCTGTTGGGCTACGATGAAAGGTTTTGTTAAATTCATTCATTTTCATTCTGTTTGAAAATAATACTTACTTTTTGCTGGCATTTTACATTAAATTCGTTTTTCATACTTGAATCAATTGGACATAATAATAATAATAATATGTACTTTGTACTTTGTATTTTTTTTTGCTTTTTCAATTTAATTTTTGATAGTGGCTAACATGTGTCGTTTTATTTTATTGTAGATAGAAAAATGGAATAGCATGTTTTGTGAAGAGAGTAGTTCTCAAAAAATCTTTAGGTAAGTTATGAGGGCTTAAAACATGATGATATAAGTACATATGTATGGGCACTAACAGATATGGGAAAATTTTAGGGAACATAATTTACTCTATATACCCGATCGGCTAGATAAAAGGTGAGTTGAGGTTTTTATATAAATTGTGTTTTTTTTCGTAGATTTAAATTGAAATAATTTTCAAACGTCATAAAAATTTGTTTTTTGATTTTTCAATATTTCAGAGTAAACTTTTTAAAATATCAAAAACCTGAAAAAAAGATTGATTTAGAGAAGAGTGAAGTTTATAAGGTGATACATCACTTGGATAGGGAACCAAAGCGTGGAATTCCAGCACGGCCTCCTAGAGTTCTTGCAGAAGAAGATGTTCGTACTGTAGGTTTCAAAGAATTATCTGAAGTTTTTATTAAAATTGTTACAAAATGGTTTCAATTTCAGAGGGTAACACCTATGTCGTGCGGCTGAAGACTATCCCGAACTTACTGGGAAATAAATACCCGAAAGATAATTAGTTTTAGATGTTGTTTGTGCTGTTTTTATTATCAAATATATTGAAGTTTGCATGTGCTCACATAAATACACCTTTAGACATTAAAAAAATTTCTTTTCTTTTACTGGCGATTGAAAAATTTGCAGTTTATATTTTATTAGGTTGAATATTATTTTTATTTTTATACATGGCCTCTTGTAATGTGTCGTTTTGTCTTTAAGTTTGAGAATTTGATTTTGCCGAGTGTTTCTCTTGCTTTCAGACTCGTCTAAAATAGCTTGGAAATAGCCCTGATAGCACGACTTCATGGGTTACCACCACAATCAAAATTTTTTATTCTATCGATGAATGGTGGGCTTCTCTTCATTAGTTAAAAAGTAATGAAATTTGCCTGAATGGTGTGGAGGGAAAGGACAATACAATTGATGCCAGTATAAGAGCAGGCATTATACAAACGTTTTAAAGCAACCCAGAGGAAAATGGAAGCACCAAAGATGAATGTAAAAGTGCTCTTTATGCAAGCTCGCTGCGCTTCCCCACCATATCTGCATGTCTGCAGAGGGAAGTGCGCAGTTGCAGATTCTTAGGAGCGTTCTTGGAGCGCTTGTAGGGTAGAGCTCTTGGAGCACTAGTAGGGTAGAACTCTTGGAGCACTTGCAGGGTAACAGTCTTGGAGCGCTTATAGCGAATACATAGGGCATCAAGATAAGGGCTTTATTAAAATTTTCAGTTTTAAATGGGCTCCGTTTAATTTTAAATTAAATTAAATTAAATTTCAATTAACCACACACTTCAACTGAATACTACTAGGTTGAAAATTCTGCAGCGCTTTTAGATGCATATGAGTCACCTTTTCACAACAAAAAGTGAATAAGCCTGAACTTAGAGAAGAGATCTGCTTCCGCAAAGCTTCCTTTGGCTATGGTAAGAGAGCACTTCGGATAAGATATTTTCTGGCTATGGTGTAGAAGCGCTTCCATTTACAAGGGCTTGACATATTTCCCGCTGAGAAAATTCAGCACAGACACTCCAATGGAGCCACACTAGTGGAAACACTGATACAACTCACTGAGAAAAATAGCGATCTAAGATACCTTCTGAAACGCTTCTTTTCCCTATCACAGTTCATTGCTTTTTACCATAGGCATGTTCGCAGAGGCAAGCGCTCAATGCTGTTCTTAAGAAGCGCTTTAGGAGGCATGCTAAACGATGGGCGAAGAAGTTTTTTTGAAGATGTTTTTTCAAAAGCTTTAATGAGCTTTTTGAATAATTATCGCAGTTTTTCCTCCTTAACCTCATAAGAAGACTTCAAGATTGCTTTCTGACAACATTAGTATGATGCTTGCGCTTGCTTATGATTATTTGTGGTATTAAATTTTTTTAAATTGATTAAATAGCCCATTATTCTCAAATTTATTCTCACTTTATGACAAGAACTTCAGCAGATTACCCATAATCACTCTGAAGCTCACATCGGAAATGAGAAATGCGTTACTTCGTACAATAGTGGAAAAATGCCCAGTTTAGATTCGTGGAAAATTAGATGAGATCACCCCTTGTTGCACTTCTGCTGAAGCTCATCAAATAATCTGCTATAAAGCTTGCTTTCAAGTGAAGGCTTTAGAAGCTCTTGAGATACTTACTTGCGTCTTTGCTTATTTTCTGGACAGATCTATGAATATTCTTTTAAAGAGCTGCCAAATAATGGCTAAGGAAGCGCTTAAATTGTGCTCATTTCAGAAGCTCTGGTTTTTCGTCCCAATGGGAATCAACCCATACACTTATACATACAATAAGCTAAGTAAATCCTTGTAGATATTAAAAGTTATAAGTTGAATATCACACTTTTTTTTTTAATTTAGATATTGTAAATTTCAACAATTTTGATAGTAACTCCATGGAGTTATGCATGTAGCTCATAATTTGACTTAGAATTTCAATTCTTTTTTTTGTTTTTGAATTTCTACAAAATAGTATCATTCATGAGAACGAAATTTGCATTTTTTATTCAGCACTGGAGTATAGCTTCAATTTTCATATTTTTGTATTTGAAAAGTTTAATCCAGGCCCATCCAGGGGATACAGACAAAGCTCCCGCCTCTCATCTAGTTACCCCGACCTATAAGATCTTTTGTGGAATTACCACTAAGTTCCCTAGGGTGCCCATTCGAGCTTAAGGTCTTTTACAAAACCTATGACGTTCTTGAGGACCATTTTTGCAACATCTTCTGACAATGGGAATGCCTTCTCTAGATATTTAGACTTATTCGTCATAGAGCTTCATAGTCGCACAGGACATGTTCATCGATTTCATTGTCTTCCATTCAGAAGCGAGAGGTCTCATCATCTTACCCATAATTTTCAAGATGTTATATAAGTGGGCAGTTTCCAGTAAATAGGCCCGTTGTAAGCCTTAATTCCTTTCTGCTGAGCGTGAAGAATACTTTTGTCCTCTGCTACGAGTACTTTATGAACTTCTACGGTTGTCTTAGCCCCGGCATATTTTCCCAGTGTGCCTTTTTAATTCTGTCCTCCCAAAGCCTGATCTGAGCTGAGAGGTTCCGGTAGACACAGGCAATTGATCATATTTTTTTGGGAGTTGTAAGAGCATAATGGGACAGAAAAATAATAAACGTGGTTACAATTTTAGAAAACAAGTTTAAAAAAAAAGAAAAAAACGAGAAAAAGGAAAAGTCAAGGGGTGGGGGGGTGGGGAGATATTGGACGAGTCGACGATTTTTAGTTGGAAAATCTACATTGCTTTAGTGCATGAATTTGAGCTGAATTATTGATTGCGAATTCATACTAAATTATACTTGTCAAAGAAGTCTGCTTTTTGGACTCTCCGGCACAATAGCAAAAGCGAAAAAATTTGTTATTTGTTATTATTCCATTATACAACCAAAATCAAATGTTTGGGTGGCAAGTTTCAAATCTTTGTGAGCTATTGGGTCTCAATAATATTCTTCTTTTGTTACCCTTATCCAATTCCCTTTACAAAAAAAAAAAAACTGCTTAACACTCTTCAAAGCAAATCATATTTCTGAGATATTTTAACTTCATTACCCCTTCTTTGTAGACTGGTTTGCAAGTTAAATGCTCACGACTACTGCGACTTCCATATTTAATCAAAATTTTCGTTTTTTTAGGAAGAATTTATAACATTTGTATAAGATGGTAGTAGAAGGGCCCAAATATGGCGAATATAGTCCAAGGAGAACTAATTCGAAGTCGAGGACTGTATTTCCTCGTCTAACCCGATCTTTTGCAGCTATCAGGTGTGTTAACTCTAACAGAAACTTCGTATTCAGACTATGATTGACTTAATTTGATGTATGAATAATTGGAGAACAGTTTACTTCTCTGTCTCCTCTACATAGTTTTATCTTGACTGATTGAAAATGTGTACTGGTAGAAAAAGCTGTTTCGCTCAGAGTCATAATTGGTAATAGGATCTTCCCAAGATTTCTAGCCTCTTGTTCTAAGTAAAATGTCTCGTTCTTAGGAAATTTGACAATTTTCGGGACCGTCGACCTCGTAAACCTATCTAAGGACTACATATCCAAGTTTCTGAGCTCTTAGTCTTTACACAAATAGCCTTCAAAATCTAAGCTTGCGAAAACCAATTCTTTATGGATAGCCTGCTCTGTATTCCATGCTAGTATTAACAAATTCTCGACCAAAGTATGCATTATTTTAACATTTTGTTTCAATAAATAAATATATATGTATATTTTTTTAATTAATTTTTCCAGAGCACAATCATGAGTGTATTTTCTATAGTACCACTACATCATCATCCGGAACTGACGCAACAATGTTGTAACCTGATTAATTCAGAATGGTCTCGAAGTGACACAGCGCGGTTGCGATCACTAGAAGCATCATGTGATACACTTCCGGTTAATCTCATATTAACTAATCAAAGTATGCGCCGAGTTATAGGACATTGTAAAATAAGCCCAATAAATAGTAAAAAGAGATGTTGCTTTGTAGAGACTGTAGTTGTGGATGAACAATTTAGAGGTAAGGGCCTGGGGAAGATTATCATGAAAGGTGCAGAAGATTATTGCAAAAATAGATTACAACTAAAAGCTGTATACTTAGCAACTATTGGGCAGGAAGGATTCTATGAAAAACTAGGGTATGAATACTGTCCACCAGTTGTAGAATTTGAGCCACGTTGTCAACAATGGGCATGTTTACAAAATTCAAATAGACGATACATGAGGAAATTTCTGTAGAATTTTTAAATGTACGCATGTATATATTTATATATAGGTAATATTTTACAAAAATACACAATTGCCTGATTTTTGTATGCATTTTATTCAAAATTCCCGGTAAAACAGGATTTCATGTCACTAATACATGCGTGGGAAGACGTGGATCTCTTGGTAATTTTGGTTGGTTGCATTCCGATTAATGAAGTGATCTTCTTCCTCAAACCGGGCAAGGAAAAATTCGAGCGAAAACTTTACTCTTCTCGAAGTATCAACGATCACCACGACATCAGCGATCATATTCTACTTCTACATGCTTTCACTGGATGTGACACAATATGTCTGCTCTTTCTCATAAAGAGAAAACTGAAGCTCTGATACTTTTGGCAAAACGTCAAGACCTACGTACTGCAGCTCAAATTTTCAACTAGAGTGATGTTTCTCGAGAATCAAATTTTCGGATTCGAATCTTTCTAGCTACGAATACCGTTATCTGTACTTTATGAAAGCTATAGGCAGAAACAAGTCAGTAAATTTGAGTTTATTATCCCCAACAGCTGACCAAGCTAAAGAGTACGTGTATCGTGTTTAGTACTAGATGCAGTATTGGTTGGGAAATTAGCTGAACACGTCAGATTGTGGAAGGGTATTCAAAAATGACATATTGGAGCCAATAAAAGCATCGCAACCTCCTACCCGGGAGCGTCTTTTGAACATGATTTTTTGTAATTGTTCGAAAGGCTGTGGCGCATTGTGTGGCTGTTTAAAGTTGGGCCTAAAATGTTCGCCAGTTTACGGTAATTGTCATGGGACATCTTGCCTGACGCTCAAAATACATTCACGACCACAAGCCACAGGCCACTGGATGCATGCCTCTGAACCAATATAAATGAATTGTCAAAGTTAAATTCGCGGCCACGGGCCACAAGCCACGCTGTGGCCGTGGCCAAGTTTGAGAAAATCTCAAATTATGTGGCTCGTGGCCCCGGCACCACCAACATTGTAGTATAAGAATGGTAGGTTATTCAATATGGCGGGGGATTGGTAATTAATCGGAATTTTATTTATCAGTCAGAAAAGTTGTTTACGTATGTGATTTAATTCATCTTGTATTGAAATAATTCTGCAAAAAAATAAAATGGATGAATAAATTATTAATTACATGAAAATACATGCATTTATGCATAATCAGAAGAATGGTGTCTTGTGGCCAGTGGCCGTGAATGTAACTTACTTGGCTTCAGTAGTCGGCCACAAGCCTCAAGTGGCGAGGCCGTGAATGTATTTTGGGCCTGAATGCTTCCCCAATCGAAGATTTCATAGAATAAAGAAACGATATCGATAACCCAGAAGCGGATTCTATTGATTCTGAGTATTCTTGGAATTTCCCACCAGTGTCGTGGGAAAATCAAGAACAATTCTAGAAAGAAGAGGAAGAAATTGAAAGATAATGTGTCCGAAATTAGTTACATAAACAATCTTAATTTTTTTTACGGTATGTATTCCTATAAATATTCACGAAGAAAAAGAATAGATTATACCTAACATGACAATCTTAATCTTTTTACGGTAGACTTTTACATTTTTATCATGTTAGAACAAAAAAATAAATAAATAAAAAACAGGAACGTTAATATTTCGCACTTGAATATACAATTATTTAAACCCGAATGTCTATAAAAATATCAAAACGAGAAGATACCGCACAGAAAGCTCGATTTCGATCATTACATTCAATTAAAATCCATACAAAATTTATATTTGAGTTTCAATTCCAGATTACGGGAAAACTGTTAGTGGTAACAACAAACTTTATTCCACCTATTTTGTAGAGAATTATTCGCTCTTTCTTTTTCATAAGTATCCTTATAGCCGAATGATCGACAGGAACGAAGATATTCGCAATAAACCGAAAAAAGGTAATTTTTTTCACCTTTTTGGGCTGTCACTAGTTATGCGTACAACCGAATTCCGGGACTTTTCACTCCTAATTTGGAGAGCTGAAAGGTAAGTGTATACCAATTTTTGGCTTGGTTGGACTTTTTTCCGAAATGAAATCCTAAAATTCCTGGCATTTTTTATTACTTGAGTAGGTTAGGTTAGGTAAGAGGGGTGCCGCCAGATGACTAGCCTGCATCACTTATACCTCTAATGGGTGTATTGTGCCCCTAGACCTCATGGGATAACCTTACAAGCCTCAGATCCATCCTGCTTTCATTAGGAAACTCATTACTCGAGTAACTAAAGACTAAATTTTATCCTCGCGTTTAAAATATCGTATTCCTCTCAATGAGGTCATAAGGTCCCCTATGAAATGGCGCTATATTGACGTAGAGTTTACTGATGATAATGAGGTATTAAGGTAATATTATCTTCACAGCCACACCCACTCATAGTTTCGAGCTCTTTGCGATAGTAACTATCTGACTGTTTCCTTATAAATTCGGAAGTTAGTCATATTTGCAGTAGTAAAAAAAAAACACGTAAAATCTAATAGGAATCGTACGATAACTCATCGATTTGGATTATACTGATGATATACATCTGCTTCTTAGCTGATCGACGCTGTGAACTGTAGACGATATTAGTAAATCGGGCCAATCAACCTTTTCAGAGTTAAAGAGTGATTAAGAGAATATGCTAGTTTTTCACAAAATACCCTGTATCTGAAAAGGTACAGGGTATGTGGTCACTGTCAAGAGCCCATGTAAGTGCATGTGTGACGTTGATTTTATATATCCCTTTCATACAAAATAATTGCAATTTTCAGTTAAACCAACAGCATTATTGTGTTCAATTCATAAATTTAGTGTGAATATGGTGATTTTGAAAGCAAAAGCATAGTTTTCATAAGCGAAATTACTATTTTAAGTAACCTCGTTTTCTGGCCGTTGGGTCGAAAAGTTCGAGTTTTTTTTCTGCATTTTCAATGCACTATAGAAATTCATTTAAATTATTTTCAGTGAATTTTAGTCTATAAAGGTGAGAAATTGCCCACCTATATAATCTAAGATCTCAACAAAAAAAAACTCTCACATCGAGATGCATAGTTGCATCATATATCTATTTCGCCGAAAGTTATAGCAACGCTACGCCGAAAACAATTTTCCAAAATTTGTAAATATAATAATAATAATTAATAAATGTAACTCTGTAACTCGGACGAATGTTATAATGAAAAAATATTTAAAAACTTAAGAAAAGCCAGCGTGATTTTTTATAAATAACTGTAATTTTTAAATAACTTTTATCTACTCACAACCCCCGACTAAATAACTTTGTGCCTGAGAATACCGTTCGCGATGAAAGAGTTTGACCGTAGTAAAAGTGGATGAATTTACATGGGGTTTTTGATTTAAAATGAGTGGAGGTGTGGAGGAGAGGAATCTTTCCGATGTTTTTGGCGGTTTTTGATTGTGGCGGATGGGGGAGGGGTGGTAACTACACCCCTTGGGGTTGTCCAATTTGGGCCATGTGTAATATGAAATTAAAGCTCTTGCTGAGTCCTACTAAATGGTATATTTTCTTTTCTTCTGTAAGAAACTTTATAGTAGACTTTTCGGCAAATATTTTTTCCTTTCTCTGTGATAGAAAAGCTTTATTGCAAATTATGAAATGCTAGAACTCAGATTAAATGTTAAAAGTTTGGGCATGAGTTGAAGTTATCGTTATGAATGCCTAACCTTTTAGGATTTAATCTAAGTTCTAGCATTTCATCTTTTGCAATAAAACCATTCTTGTGTATATCACTGAGGAAGAAAAAATTATTTTTATCTTTTTAATACAATTTATGTATGAAAGTTATTTATTTAAAAAAAAAATTTAATATCTTTTTTTTTATTAATAAAATATCATCATTGCGTCATGCATAGTTGTTAATTTCATATCTACAGACTGGGGAACAGAGTCTCTCGGACTCGCCCGAAACCAAATTTTGGATAAGTGCCTGTATCGGAATGCTTCTTCTCGTATCGCAGGCATTTATAATTCTAAGCCACTGCATCTTATTCTCACTTCCCTCTATGATTATATTCTTAATTATATTTACAGTAAAAGATTTAAGATATTTTATTTTATTTAAAATACAACTCAGGCATTATGTACTTCATAAGGAGGTGTACCATGTACGATGAGCCTATGCTCATCTCTTTCCTCTTAGAGATAGCTATTTTAAACATTCACTAGAGGTTATTCCTCGACTACCTTAGTCTTCGCAATTCTGTTTGAATTTTCGGAAAAATTTCAATATGCATTTTCATTGCATGCAACATTTTTCAGGAAGTATTTATTAAGAGGAATTTTGCTTCCACGGGAATCCTTTTCAGAAGAGCTCATAGTTGGTTCTTTGACAGCTAAGGCTCTATCTACAGGCCCATGCCTATTTAAAAGAATTTTTTGTACGCTGTTATTCCTACAGTGCAAAGAATAATATAGTAAGTAGGGTTATTCTTATGAATGTGTTGATATTTCACACCAGCTGTTATTAAACGACAAATATTTGTTAATGTTGTAACAGCAACCTATATCAAAAAGTATACCAATTGCAGAAAATATACTCAACTTGGTTATTTCACAGGTTCCACTTCACGAAACAGTTGGAGTAAGTGGAATTCGTCTCCGTAAAAGCTCAAATATACTGGCCTGTATGTCACAACGCTCAGAGAGGTCTCATCAGCCTATCTCTGATCACCTAACATAGAAGTTCGGTGATAGGGTGACCCATGGGTGACCCTATCATCGAACTTCTATAGATTATATACCAAAAAGGATAGGCTGTGAGGTAGAAAAACTTTAGTATTTTTCTTCAAGTAGTAGAACCGCATCGATATGTTCGTTTTATCTAGTATTGAAGAAATTTAATAGAGGAGATACCATTATATCGGATAATTTTTAAATTTATAATTTTATTATTTGTTTAGAACTTTATAAAGTTTTAAGAATTTTCCTAGTGCCCCATTTATTTTCTGATAATATTTCTCGGCGTTGCCTTTTTATGGCTGACATAATTTACACTCTAAATGACAATTCAATTGTAAGAAAACAAACCGGAATTGGAAAATCTTAAATTTTTCTGCTACGGATGTTTATTTTCATAACTAGGTATTTCACTTATATTTTATTCAAAGCACTATAATTTATTATTGAAACAATTAAATTTGCCTGAAAAATCATTAACTTCGGTTGTTTCTGCAACACAGCATAGCGCATTTTATCGCTATAATTCATGACTTCGGAGTTTGGATTACATAAAATTTGTTCCACAAAAAGAAATTCATTATTTTCTCTCATTATTATTACTAGTATGAAGCGCTTTTAATTACACTTCTTTATCAAAAAATCCCTAAAACAATACCGGACTGGTTTTCGTAAATTGAGAAATGTCACAAATAAAGCAGAAATGTTGAACTGACGTACAATAGAGTCTCAGTTATCAATTTCCATACCTGTCTTCGCAATTAGAAATGCTTATTACACGTACACGAATTTTACACAAGATAGCCTATCCTTTTTGCTATATAATCTAAGCTTGGGGTTAAATGTTAAAAAGAATGGCCTTTTCGTACTGTCAATATGGTGTTAATTTTTTTCGTTGGAATTTCAATCTTCCTCAACAAAGGGAAAATATCATATTCTGATTGGAAATTTCTTTGTTTTTCAGGAACTTTTTTCTCGATGCAATTACTGTGACTTTTTTCTTAGGAAACCTGAAGAAATGTATGCTTTTAACCGGATGTTACATTTGCAACGTAATACAATTATGCCGATGCCCAGTTTTTAAATAACTCTATACATATGCATGCATCATTGCTTCCCATTTAACCTAACAAAACATATCTTTTAGTTTACGAAATGAGTTGCACGCATGAAATGAATACCTGTCAATAACAATAATAGTCCTGAACCTGGACAAACTTCTGGATTAGTAACGACATTAAAAAAAAAGCAAACAATTGGCTTATCTTAATCTTTTTATCAATCTTTTATGTTTACTTCCATTATTTTAAAAATTACGTAAGTAAGTGCAGAAAATTTATAAATTTCAGGAATTCCTTAATTTTTTGTTAATTATCATTTTGTATATTTGAATCTGTCCCTTTAATTTAATTTTCGGTCAAAATTTGAGTCATTTTTATAAAAAAGTTATGCTGTACTTAAAATAAAAAAAAAAACATCTTGATTTCCACTTCTCAACAATTTGGATTTTATCAGTTACATTGGTCACTTTTACGTACACAGCGACAATATGTATTCATATTATACATATATGTATTTAGTTATAATGTGACGTTTTTATAATGAAATTTTGTCAATAACACACGATACATCTATTTACAAACTTGAAAACAGGGGTGAATGGTGAAGGTGTATAAAGTAATAAGTGAAGTGAATGGCCAAGAGCTAAATTTAGATAAAAGATAGAAATAAATCCTCGAAACAGGCGCAAGTCCAAACGCATGCACATTCGGTTTTATTGGGCACATTCACTGCGTGACAATTAATGATTATAGGTGCACTTTACATATACAGTAAAAATCATATAAGTCCACATATACCTACACTTAACTTATTAATTAACCGGTTGTACGTACACTTTGAAGAAAAGCATCAAATTTTAATTTTATTTTTCATACACAAACAATTTTGATAACTGCAAACTGGATAAGTTCACAGCCTCATTTTACGCAGAATAAAAATATTTTAATAGAAATTTAAACTACATAATAAAGTGCACAAGAATTTAGAAATTTATCGAGGTCTTAAGAAAATCTAGTAAATATTAACAGTGTGACAAGAATAAGTACTTGTAAGCAATTAGTCTAATTACAAATTACTTTATTTATCTTATTGACGTAACTTCAATTGTTTTTAGAATGAAAATTTCTAGTTGATGTTCATTTCCAGCCAAGGTTTTCCTGACACTTACTTTATTTGGGATCCTCACCGAAAAAAAAAGATTAAATTTATTGGCTAAAAAAATAGGCAGCTTATGTCCTAGATAAACACTGCTCCTAATGAATAATTAACTAACGACTAATAGACCATAATGATTCATTAGGCAACTGTAAGTATACATGCATTTCTTTGATTAAGTTAAGAAGCGTTTACAATATCAGAGTAGAGTGGAGTCACCAGATTGCATTGCCTCTCCTTGTCTCAAGCTTGCATTTTAATATAAGTTCTTCGCGCTTTCCACCAGAGTGGATTTCACAGAGTAGCGTCAGATTTGAAAAATGCCTAATGCCTAATGGACGTTTCGTATGAGGATGGCGATGAACTTCCTAGCGAAGATATTTGACTTCCTGCTAAGGATGGTAGGATTGTAGTTCTTGATGTTGAGAAATTTGACCCTGAGTGCCTGCCTTCATCTATATCCTAAAGAAGAATCACAAATATGTGAATTTTATACTATGTATGTCTTAGATTTATACAAAAAACTGTTTAAGAATAATAATCTGTTACTTATAAAAAAGGATAACTTCCATTAATTTTGTATTATTTGAATGCGCCAAGAATTCCCTTCCGGTTGGAAGGAGAGTCTCCGGATGGTCCAGTGTATTTTTCTCAGTTCTGCAATGATTATAAAAATTAAGTACGTACTTATATTTCTATTCTTTTCAAGAGCAGGTACTCACCTGTCTCCTTGTGTAAAATTATTAATTTTTATATGCGCTTCTTCTGCCGTATGACTTTCAGGTTCATAAACAATTTCTGCGTACACGTGAGAATTCCGTATGCACTTTTGCATCTCCATAATATTATCTTGCATAAAGACTGTAATAATACTCCGGCGGTCAGGGGACCAATTTATTCTTCTTCTTTTTGTGGCGAGTCTTTCTATCATTATTAATTAAGAATTATTTATGTACTGCTTTCCCTTTGCTTCAGAGTCGAAACTCGAAACTGTGGGCTCCTAACTAGAAGTTGGGGGGACCAAAATAGAAAATATTATGTGCTGTTCTATTATATGCTCTGTTCGGAAACAATTATGTGTTTTAATAATCATTTATTGCATTTATTTAATTTTAACTTTATGGTTATAATTATAAATTTATATGGCAATAAAATTACTGGTACTGATTCTACGATCAATTCACACAAGCTGTAGAGCACGTTCATAATGACACAACAAATTGCTTTGCATTTCTTCTGCTTATTTTTCAAATAGACAGATGCACGTCTGAGTTCGAGATTTCTATTATATGAGAAACTTCATTAAGTTTTAGCACTCTAAATAAGAAAAACAAAAAACACTTCATTAGCGTGCATCATTATGATTTTCGAGCCATAATTATGATTACTATATATGCGAAACATGGCATGTTAATGAATATTAAGTTTGGACATATTCATGTATTAATGCATACATACATATTATACTTACATATAAATCCTCTCTGGTGAAAAAAATAAGTAAGATGTAAGATGTGGTATTTATTATAATAATATCCAAAAATATTATTACAATTTTTTCTGTTTGAAAAACGTAGTTTTGGGAAAAATCCAAAAGAAAAATGCAACTACACTCTACTGCGCTCACTTCTAATTGCTAAATTTGAATTTTGAAATGGTTGAACGCTTAAAATATTCTTCAAGATATGAGCAATTTATCTAGAAAAGAAAGGTGGTGTAACACCCTAAACAATAAGCATTCATTTTTGTTTAGAAATTTACAGAAAATGTTTCGACAGAATTTTTATTCACTCTTGAAACCGACAAGGGTTTTTTATTTTCAGATTTTGTATCGGTCTCTAATGATATGCATAAAAATTCTAAAGAAAAAATTTCGAGTAAATTTGAAAGAAAAAATTGAGGGCTTCTCTACATCAGGTCTTATCAGGTATTATCATCGTTAATTTTATATTGGAATAGGAGCATAACCTAATTCAGTCACCTAAACTACATTCATATTATATCACCTACGAAAACCATCCAACGTAAAAAATGCAAGGATAATACCTGAGAAGGGGTAATACGGGTTCTGCTAACAAATCCCAGGAAACAATTTTCTGGTACAACACCCAAGCATGGTCATGCAATATGCTTATGTTATATTTTTTTTTTTGGTAAAATGTTGGAATTTTTTGAAAATTTTAGTTAGTTAAGCTAGGCGCAGACTGACGCGGTGGTGATGGCGGAGGCGGTGGCGGTGGTAAGGCGGTTAGAGTAACGAAGCGGTGGCGATTGCGCGATTTTTATTTTTTAATTTACGGCAGCGAATGGATTTCTAGAAAAATGGAAATTTCCGAACTATGTCGGAAGCATAGATGGAAAGCATGTTACAATTAAGAGTCCTCAAAAAAGCCGATCTATGTACTTTTTTTATTTGAAAAAGTTTTCAATTGTTCTATTGGCTATTGTTGGACATGATTACAAACTTATATGTATAGATGTAGGCGGGTACGGGAAAAACAGTGATTCTGGAATTTTGAATGAATCAGTTATGGGTAGAAAATTTGAAAATGAACAGTTTGCCCTTCCGAATCAAACAACTACTCCTTATGTATTGATTGGTGATGAAGGTTTCCCTTTGAAAACATACCTTATGCGGCCATTTCCCTACAGAGTTTCGAGATATAGTCTAGAAAAAGAGATCTTTAATACTTGTCTCAGTACGGCTAGACGTGTGGTGGAGAATGCATTTGGCATTCTTTCTCAAAAATGGAGAATTTTTTTCAGGCCGTTAGAAACCAATGTAACAACAACAATGAAAATAGTTCAAGCAGCTTGTGTATTGCATAATTTTTTAAGATCTAAAACTTGTGAAGACAATTATTTTACAGTTTTAGAACCTCCTGAACCTCAAGATGCAAAAAGATCAAGAAATGAGGCTTTTGAGATCCGCCACCAAAACTTTGTAAAATATTTTAATATAGAAAAAATATAAGTACATTTTATACACTAAATATAAATTGAATGTACTGTACTTACCAGTTTTTCTCGTTTCCTTTCCAATTTCGTCCCATATTTTAATCTTTTTTTTTTAATTTTTATAGTCTTCATGACGCAAATCATACAAAATTGGATATTTTCTCACAATTTCAATCACTTTTTCACATTCCATTCTGCACCTGCTACTTATCTATGTCCTTGCGATCACGCGGTGAAATGGTGCATGTAGCGGTTGTTGGCGGTGGCGATTTTTAATCGCCGCACCACCGCTCATCGCTGTTCAGCAAATCGCAACAATGTATGCTGACACATTTGAGAACACATGCAGCGATTAACCGCCTTACCACCGCCACCGCTACCGCCATCACCACCGCGTCAGTCTGCGCCTAGCTTTAGCTTCAGGCCTATAAATTTGGCGGGGCGGGGGGAGATGGGGGTCCCGCATAGCAGAGTCTGCGGGCTGCGGGTGCGTTATATACGCCACTACTAATGATTCATTAGATTGTGTTGTGGTCTAGAGTATTACCTACTTTATGTGGATGATTTTGATTTTGAGCTATACTTAAACCATTTAGCTGATTTTTCTAATTTGAATTTGATGATTTTAATTTGAGAAAACACTTATTTTTGTAAATGAGGAAAACTGTCGATAGAAAGTAGGCTAATTTCCCATAATTTGTAGATAATTCTCATACGTTTTTTACAAATTGCCTACAACCTTAAACAAATTTATTAGAACATGTAGCAACATTTTCTAAAAAGTTTAGGTGAATTTTTAGTAAACACATTTTTCAAAATCTTTATTGCACGTATAATATTTTGGTGAAAATTCTACACATTGTAGGTAAATTTGTTGCTGGCTTCGTTAAAATTTCTGCAATAATGGAAAAATGCTGTTCCCAAAATTTTTAGAAAATTTTTTTACAACCTGTAATCAGAAACTGGGTTTTCCAAAAATGTAGACAAATACACCATAATCTTTGGGCAAATGTTTAGCATTATTTAGGTGAACTATTTTCAAGTTTTCGGCGAATTTGGAACAAGCTGTAGGTGGATTTCGTGAAATCTGTAGACAAAACTTCTACACCTCGAGATCAAACTGTAAGGCAGTTATTCTTTAAGTTTAGAGTGTAGAGAGCATAGAAACTATTAAAGAATATTTAAAATTCAACGACTATTATTCATAAATGGAGTAGTGAAAATCGAAAGTCTTAGAATGGATTATAATTGTTGAAATTCAACAGGTATGTATAGAGATTCTTTAAAAATCATTATTTAAGAATGAAGGACTTGCTATATTTCGCGATGATAAACTCAGTATTTCATGCATTTTGAATTATATTAATTATTCACATTTCAGGCAGAAAAATCGATTTCTTGATTGAAATGCGCGAACTACCCTCATATCCCTCAACTACACACACACTTTTGATAATATGTGAAAAATATATGTAAAGGACGCTTGATTAGCCAATAGCCATATTACCAGTAGAATTTGCTTGTTTCGAGGAATTCTCAAATCTATAGCATCTTGAGAATGATTCAGCACAACCCAAACATGATAATAATTATGTTGTTAATACTACTTGGGTTTTCTTTAGAATACGCTAGAGCTATTCCACTCAACTATATTTCTTCGTTATCGGAATCTTTTTCAAAAAACTGTATTTTTATAGTACTAATCTGTAATTACATGCAAATAATTGAATAATTCATAAAAAATAGTCCTTTTATTTATACAGGATGTTTCGAAATAAATGGGAAATATTTTGGTAGGTGGTAGTATTTGTTGAAATGTACAAACATTTTTATGAAAGGAGCAATACTTTTTTCCCTCAACACTCTGTAATACTTTTATTATACACCTTTTTAGTACGAAATGATAGCTGACCGTTTAAGACTTTCAACAAATACTCAACCATCTCTATACTACTTTTGATTCGGCACTTACTGGACGATAAAGTAAAAAAATTGGAAAAAAAAATTTCTAATTTTTTCAAACTTTACCCCGTTTCTTGTTTACGAGTATGATGCATTTTGACATTTTGAAATAGGGGTAAAGTTTGGAAAAATTATAAATCCTTTCCTCAATTTTTTCAAACTTTACCCCGTTTTCAAAATGTCAAAATGCATCATAAACAAGAAACTTTTTTAAGATACGGAAACCTCATAATGTTTTAATTAGCTGTACCTACACATGTACCTTCATATATTTTCTTGAAATAAATTCGACCTTAAACTATTTTAGGTTGTAAGTATAATAAAAGTATTATAGGTACTGAGTGAAAAATATATCAAAATTAAAAAACCCCCACCGCTCAAGTGACACATTTTCCATCCCCACCTCAAATAAAATTTTTTCTGAGAATCTGCTAACTGATTTACCATTTTTATACCGTAGATGAAATCATAGGGTATGTTATATTAAGTTTGTTAACGCATAAAAATAATAATGGTAAAGCAAAATGAGTTGGACACCCACGCATAATATTAAAAGTTATTTTGATTCTTACATATCCGTCCATCCGCCCGTCAGTCTGTTTATCAAATTTTGTGCATTTTTTCATTGTGCATTTTTCATCAAGGGAGTATAGGTTAGGTTAGGCTAGGTAAGAGGGATACCGCTCAAACACTAGATCCCTCCTGCCTCCCTTAGGAATCTCGGGATACATCTGAACTCCTTACTTTGCAGCTCCCCCAGACTGGAAAAAAAGTAGCTACTCAATAGCCTACCACTTTTATTCATCACAAGGGACATTCACAAGGTACGTGATGGACGGATACGATTTTCTCCGAGCCCTTGCAGCACCTGTAGAAATTGTTCACCGCTATACCCGGCTTTCTAGCATTGTCATCTTTGGCCCAATGACCCATAATGACCCCTACTATATTGCCATTAAGGAGTTCGCTTGTTCTCTTCCTGTCATATGCAGGCGATAATTTCCTCGCAATACCGTAGGTTTCCTTGCTGGTCTACCGAATAGGCACCCGTTATGATCTTCTCGTTTAAAGCTTCGATTGGGATCCTCATAGAAACTACAGCTTCGGAGCTATCCATTTCAGAGCCTTTTTTGGCATAGGGTCACCTTGTGTCGTGTAGTCAATTCCTCCAAGCTTATCTTGCATAACAGCACCAATTTTGATTTTATAAGCACAGCGTCTAGAGGTATGCTCAATACACATAGTTTCCTCCATTGTTCATAGTGACATCATGATCAACTGTAAAAAAATATTGAGCATACCTTGCTGCCATATGTTACCCATGTAACATATTATATGGTACTCATGTTTATAGGTAATTCTGGTAAAGTCTTTGATATAAAATATAAAGGGAAGATGGAAGCACAGCTTCTTGGTGTACATTTGCTTTGAATGGTCTTGGACAAAACCTTCTTTCATTGGATATGCCAATCTGTGCTCCAACCATCAAATAACGTAAGATACATAAGTGCCCAAACTGACGTTGAGATATCAAGTAATGTAGGTATAACAATTTTACAAAAATGTTGCGTGGATTTTTTGCAGGAAGAAAATGAATACAAACATTAAAAATTTATAAAAATCAAAAAAACTAATAACAACAACGTCAAAACAGCTTATGGTTTTAGAAAAATTTTCAAATTGAACTTATTTTTTCATTATTAAAAATTTAAAAATGCTTAAATGAGATCGCTACATAAGATCAAATAATTAAATAAACAGAAGTAAAATGCTTCTACTCCCCTCAAAATAAACGATGATGCAATTTCATTCTGTATTTTTACGAATCAATTTCATTGCCCAAGGATGTCCTGAATCACTGGCATTGAAATCATTTTTTATAAATACCTCGCACGCTATCGAACAATCAGTTCGATTGAATTTTAATTGAGTGGTGCATATCGATCACCAGCGGTTGATAGCAGTCATTCGTGAAAAAGAAGTTCTATCCTCTAACGAAACGGGTTGTTTTTGTTGTATCTGAAATTCGAGTTTTACACCATCGCATACGTACATATACATAAAAACCAGGTAAAATTGTGAATTATTTTGGATTTTGAAAACGGTAAATAATACAGAATAAAACTTCGTAGAATGATCGGTACAAAAATAAACATCCCAAAATATACATCAGATGCATTCAGTAATGTCGAGTATGAGTTGCACATCACCTATACTGTTGAAACTGATAGAAGGATTATGTCCTTCTATGATCCTTTGTGGGGTATTGAAGTAACTGGTGGAGTAGATCAGTTTGAGCCGTTAACTGTGATTTATGCTTCAAGAGCTGGATTAGCTCGAAGAGCTGGCATTCGGCTAGGTGATATAATTACTCAAATTAATGAAGTGCCTGCACATGATCTTACCTTTACCGAGGCCCAATTACTGATGAGACAATCTGGACGGTATCTTCGACTTTATGTGAAAGGGTTAGTTGTTGTTGTTGTTGTGTGAAAGGAGTCGAAATTATTGAGTTTCTTTTTAGGGAAGACGATGCAGAAAGTGACGATGAATACACTGTTGATTGTTGGTTCAAGCCAAGTAAGTTTAATTTTATGTTTATTTTATTTTTTTCATACTCTGGATGAAATTATGTATGAGAACCGTAAATATGGTAAATTTGCGCAATTTATTTATTTGTGTTTATGAAAAGGTCTGTTATTAGTTCTTTTGAAGAACATGTTGATTGAGCTAAAAATTTCCTTTTTGTTAAGTAGAAATAGACGCACGCAAATTGTTGAGAGGATTTATTTTTTCTTTCGGTGATACGAAATTCAATTTATTTTCATACGGAAATAAAGATGAAGTTAAGTTCAACCAGCTTCCTTTATTCCTAGCTTTACTTCTGGTAAACGTACAAAAGATTTGGGATTTTATATCTAGGACAACTAAATTATCGGTCAATTGAAATAAATCCGGTTTTATAAATAAGATGTTAAGAAGTAGGGGGAAAAATCAAAGTAGAAATAGATAAAATAAGAAAAAAAAGTTAATGATAATTCAATTTAAGCAGATTGTGTGTGACTGATTATGGAGCAAGAGAAAAGGCAAATAAATATCAACATTCGAAATCAATAAGTTTTAAAAGAACAGTATAAAGCTAAATTATAAATTTTGAATATTCACTGCGACAAGCATTGACTTCTTGTGATTTCCCAATCACTTATAACTCAATTAATGGAGCCATGTGAGTGAACATTAGAATTTTTTTTAAAGAGATAAATATAATATCCGATGGAATAAGGAAGTATTGCCCAAGAGTTAGAATCGTCTGTGCGTCAGTTCCTCGCATTCCTGGCATAAAATATGATTTGTACTTTCATTTTTTTCTTCCCATATTTCATACATATCGGCTTTTCGAAAGTTTAAATTGTATTCAGCTGGAATTATTCTTTCAGCAGTTCTATTAATCATTGGCATTTTTATTTGTTTTGTTTGAATGGTTTTCTAAGAATAACTTTGATTGCTTATAGCCCAGTGGCTTTTTTTTCATTCATTCCATTTCTTTTGTAACCGAGATTGGGTTCCCATAGAAAGGGACGGATTTTATGAATTCCTCTTTAGATCCTTACCCAGCTACATAATTGGTCTGTCATTTGAATATTCTTTTATTGTATAGGAGCTTAGGTGTACATACGTATATATCCAGGATTAATATAAAGCTATTAAATTCAAGTCATCTCAACCATTTCGGAGGTAACAAGGTGATTCAGAAAATATGTTAGTTTCTCATAAGACAAAAAAGTACAGGATATATGTACTCATTGTATGGAGAGACTCATGACGGTCCACTCACGGCGGTCCAAAATAAAAATTTTAAATTTCTGGATTTCTTACCTTTTTTTTTATAATAACTGTAAACTGTGGACTCTACTCTATGATTTGATCTATTATTGTCTAACTAACCGTTAAAAAATTATTAGCTCATAACCTATTCAGGGCAGCAAAGCAATAATTTGTTTCTTTAGTAACTGAAAACATGTAATTTGAAAAAAATATCGTCTAATTTCGTTGACAAGACATTTTAAACAAAATTTGAAGGAATATCTTTTTTTTTCCTTTAAAATACTTCTCTCATTCCTTAAATAAATTAACAAACAATAGCAACATCTTAGAATAAAAGTATTATTATTTTTAAAATTAAATCATTCCAATAAATCAAAAGCTATTTTATACTTCTTCAGAGTATTCTGTTCTGGGCAATCAGAGTTGTTGTAAGAAGTTGTAAGCGATTTGATTTCCGCAATTTTGAAACTAATCGATGAATAGAAAAGTTTTTCAGCAGCTCATAAGGAGGAATAACGTGGTGTAGGTACTTAAAGATAAAATAAAAATTCAAAATTTTTGAAGTAAAACAACAAAGATTATTTTACCTGGCAATGCCTTTCGACAATTGTTCAGCATATTAATTTTCCTCACATGATCTTGATAGTTCAATTTTAAAATATTAAGAAATAAAAATTTATATTTTGTAAACTAAATTTTAAGCTGGCGATAGTAGGTATATCTAGCTGAAAATTTGATTGTATCTAGAACTAAATCAGACAATAGCTAGCACAAATACTTAGATTTTCCTCATCTATATATATGTATGTACTCGTAAACGGAATTTCTGAAATGTTTTCAATATATCACAATTTGGTCGAAATGTAAAAATCTGGGAATTTAGTCATCATTTCATCTAGAGTTTCGGCAATGAAAAATCATATGTAGTTTTTGATTTTCCACAAAGTAAATATTTTTCAAATTTTCACAGGAAAACCATGGCGCAGAGATTTTAATGTAAGTTTAAATTTTGTTACGAAATTGTACTTCTGAATGTGTTTAACAAATTTTTATACTTTTTTAGCCTGTACAATGGGTATTCCCTTGGAATGACAGAAAAAAGGCTGTTTACAAGTAAGTTATACATTTAGTTTGACAATCTAATCTTTAACAAATGGCATCTCTTCCACGAGATTCGACAGAGATAGAAAGATATGTTTATTATTATTTGAGAATTAGACGTAGAACCGCTAATATTCCATATACTCAGCGTTGCTAGGTACAATACAAGAATGTATGAAGACGCTTATAATAAAATTCTTCTTAACAAAATCTGAATAGAATGCGAATATCAATGTTGGTGGAATTATAGACCAACGATTCACAATGATTTTCAGAATTTTGCACACAGAGAGTTTAAATGTTGCATTCGGCGACCCGAGGAATTTAGAACTAGTAACTAGTAATGCTTAATGCAATAGTATTAAAATTTTAAATAAATTTCTAGATATCGATATCAGTCGTCATATTTCCTCAAGTGCTGCTCAACCCATCCCGTAGCACTCTCTCTCTCACTCAAGAGTTTTTGTGATCTAAACTAAAAATTCCGGACTTTCTTACCTTTGTTTTTACTTTGACCTCTATTTTTTTTGCAAAAAGGTCATTTAACATTTTGTATAAAAACTGTAAACTGTAGACTCTTGTATTTAATTTGATCTATTACACCCTATGTAAGCCGTTAAAGAGTTATTAGATCACAACCTATTCAGGTCATACCAAAATTAGCCGATATTTTTTTTAAATTATCTTTGAGAATAGGTTTGAGAATACCTTTGAGAATAGGTTAAGAGCTAATAACTCTTTAAAACATACAGATAGCACATAGGGTGTAATAATTCAAATTAAAGAGGAGAGCCCACAGTTTACAGTCGTTGGAAATGCCATGAAGTTCTGTATACAATGACCTCTTAACTGTAACCGTACGCCCTGTATTTTTAAGATACAGGGTGTTTTGTGAAAAACTAGCTTCACTACTATCACCTTTTTCCTGGTCAACTGACCTCCTAGTCGGAAATACCCCGTATATTTGGACAGTACCTGAGAACGTGCTAACGTAGAGATCTGAAATTTTGTACACAAGATTTTCATAAAAACAGTAAATAAATTTTCAAAAATGAACTATATCGGGCAACCCTTTCTTTATGTTACAATACAAATATTTGGGGTTTCGCTTTATTTAACTTTTATTTTCACTTAGGGTATAATATTATAGTATTATAGTTCTTAGACCAATTATAACAATTTCTCTTATTCCAGTAGAACTGCAATAACAGAGTTGACTCAAATTACCTCTTTTTATCCCTAGATGAAATCAAAGGGTACACTAAGTTTGTCATTCCATTTGTAACGCATAGAAATAATGATGGATGAGTAAAATGGAATAGGCACCCCGTCTGTACGTCCGTCTGTCTTCTTGATAGTTCGAGACTGCGTATGCTTAGAGAGCTGAAGTTTTGCATACGGACTTTAAAACAAAAATTTAAGTTCGATAATGGGGCAAATCGGTTTAATTCTTTGTAGGGTTGCCATGCAAAAGTTTCATATTTCACTATATATTTTGAAACTGCTTGAGAATGCGACAACATAGAGTGCTTAAATTTTGTACACGGCGTTTTTATAGAAATAGTAAATAAAGTTTCAAAAACCGGACTCGCACACATTTTAGTTCAAGCAAAAACAACAGTTTATTGTATGGGGACCTCCGTCAATTTTTAACTTTATTTCATTTTTATTATTCGTTGTTATAGCGGCAATAGAAATACACACTCTGTGATAATTTCAACTGTCTACCTATTACGGTTCATGAGATACAGCCCGCTGACAGATAGGCTAATTGACAGCGACGGCTTAGTAGCAGGGTCCCTGTTGGCACCCTTTTGGGTACGGAACCCTGAAAATGGGCTAAATCGGACGACGCCTTCTTGGGGTTGCAATATAAAAATTTAAGTTTTTTACGTATATTGTGAAAACGAAGAGTCGTAGATGTTTGTTTTGTACGATGAATATCTTTAGAATATAAAATCAAACTGACCATATGAAATTATATATTGACTGCCTGATCTAGGGTATCATAAGAATTGGTTTTCGACCAATGTTAGCTTTTCTATTTGTTGATTTTCGTTTTCATTAGGGGTTTACAGAAACATAACTGTAGCTAAATGCTCAAATCGACTCTCAGGTGTCAATTTGTAGAAATTAATGAAGTGTAAATAATTTTTTTTACCTAATATTGTGAAATAACCTCTAATAATGATAACGAATTGGACGATGAAGATGATCTGTAACACATGTAAAACCTAGCTGGAAAATCTCACCAACTGGAGACAAAAAAGAATAGAAAAAGGGATTGCCAAAGAAATAGTCTTTCCCGCTTTTACGGTTGGTATTGTTAACACAAATGCATAGCAAAGATTTTAGTTACTGAGTAGAAAAAGAACTGCATCCTGAGATCTTTAGTCATATCAGTATCGGGTTTGAAGTGAAGCTGAAGATATGCCTTGGGTTTTAATTCGTTGGCGAGAAAAGTGACAGCATGCTGTAGGAAAAAAATTAGCTCATGTAAAAAAAAAAAAAAATTAAATACTTATGTAGTGTTCCATGGAAAATGGCAACTTTTATTATATTTCAGTGCAACATGGTAAAACCAATGCAATTTGAACAGGTCAGACTATAGCGTCAAGTTAGATAAAATCTTGATCACAGAAATTTTAAAACGATCGAAGTTCTTATATCGAAGACAGACTGAGACTGGCAATATTATGGGGCAGTATAAATGAAATGGACAAATTCTTACGTCATGGAGAAAACAACTTCAGATTTATATATATATGTATATATACAGTGCATATCCTTTAACGCGAACAACATCATACTAAACAAGTTCACGCTATCGAATACTTATGCTCTTCTCAACAAGAGGTAGAATATAAATTTTTCTATAAGCATTGAATTCTCTTAAGTCTATTTAAGCCATGCCAGCATGTGCATGCAGTTTTGTAAACTTCTTCACGTTACATGCACTATATAGTATATGTATGTTATTTTGACAAATGGACTTGCAGTAATCTGTTAGATATTCCATTTAATCTATAAATGACTCACTTACAGATGGAGCATTATGAAGCTAATTAGATTTAATTCCGTTGTCCATTTGGTAGGGTAATATAAATAATATTGCTACGTTAAACGCAAATCATTCACTTCTAAACAGTTTAGAGGTATTGAAATAGATTTTCACATTAAATTCATTATTTTCACAGCAAAACATTAAAAATCTAGATGTACGAAATGAAAAACATTTCATATTCAGTTATACCTCGTAAAATACAAATACAAAATTGATATAACATTTTTTTCTTACTTCTTTACTTAAATAATTTCAGGGAATCCAATTGTTTTATGGTTCCAAGTAAAATGGAGGAAAAGATTAGGGCTAGACGTAGTGCAACATCTCTTCTTGCTCCGAAGAAGGGTACTTCATTCAGAGGTGCAGGAACGACAAGGTCTGTGACGCCATCATTAAGATCAGATGATGCAAGCAACAATTTACTCGCTACAAATCAAAATTTAGGACCACAATTCAAGTGATAAATACTTGTGCAATAATATAAGTCCCTTATAAAAGTAAGTTGTTCTCTTTAAATGCATTCAACAATAAATTTAAGTTTTACATACATTTTTGTAATATCTTTGAACTTTTTCAGTGTTTCAATACTTTTATGACATGGACATGGGTTTTGAATAAAGATTACAAGCAGAGCAAGAAGACTATTTTCCTTTGCTATTGGGTCAACAATGGGTCTACAGAGTTGATTTTTAATGAAACTCGGCAGTTCCAACTTGAACGTTTTTAATTGTAATGAAGCTGGAATCTATTATAAAGCAGAGCTTTCAAAACAAAACAAACAAAAAACATGGAATGAGATAAGACTGAAATTAATGACAAGAAACACTTCAAATTGAATGTTATTTTACGATAACTAATAAAATTTTAAGTAGTCTGGAATCGTTTATAAAATTAAAATACGTTTTTACCACGAGAAAATACGATTTAAGCATGTACTAGATACAACAACAAACTCCGGGATGAAGCCAAATCGATCAAAAATTCATGTGCACCAGAAAGGGCGGATAAATTCCGCCTAGATCCCAAAAACGGATTTTTTCCCTTTTTTTTTAAATAGGCCTCAAATTCCGGGATGAAATACTCATAGTGAATTGGAAAGAGCGAGCAGTATGCTAGCATACTTAGGTTCAATAGGGATCGATTATTAAAGAAAAAAGCAAATTATTTATATTGCCATAATGTGAAGCATCAATATCAATACCGTTTCGGAAATCTGATTGTAGTACTAATACTAAACGCAATGGCGTTCCTGTCTTAACCACGCCAAGGTTTACTATTATTAAAACCAAAACCAGAATTATACAGGGTGTCTCATTTTGGGTTTAACATCCGAAGGGTATGGATAAGTCATGCTTCGACAAGCAAAAAATGGTATGGGTGGAAGGAGGTAATCCTAACTGTTTCCGAAATAACGGGATTTAAAGATATTTGGGTATGTTTCTATAGATCACTCTGTAACTTCTGAACGTTACACGCTATGGTAATGGCGTAAAATTTGTTAGATAATAATCATTGATAATTTCGGAATTTTATCTTAGTTTTCTCTATTTAACTACTATTCTGATCCAAGACCACGTCATCAACACCAATTCTTCATATTGGAAGCACAAAAGCTTTGCTTTAGAATAAAAAAGTTCAAAAAAATTTTAAACCATATTTTCAATGGATATGTTCAAAAAAAAGTTCAAAACTGCGAATAGGGTTACATTTTGTGTACAGAGTGTAATAGCATTGTGTGTAGAAATATCTAGTGATTGTGAAAATGCTTCCTTTGTATAATATCAGATGGCTCCACTTGTATCAGTTTGAATAGTTTTGCTCGCGTTCCGTCGCTAAAAGTTCACCAACTGAAGTATGGACAACTGGTTCAAGGGATAAGACGCAAGAGCATAGAGAAACTAATAACATACAAAGAGAAGCAGAACAACCAATAACGCCTCGCTAGAATATAAAATCAACGGCCTCGATTTGATGCCGTAACAAGCCAGCAATGCTTCGTTCCAATATAAAATCAACTATGCCTGGACCTGATGTACATACATAAGACCGAAATTTTTTCAAAGATTTTTTTTTTGAGCATAGACGTGTAGATGGGTAATAGATAGATAGTTCTATACACAAGAGTAATAGGTAATCTTAAAGCGAAGCTTTTGGGGTTCTTAATCCCTATGAAAAAAATGGTGTTGGATGTGTTTTTGATAAGAAAAAAAAAATCCGAAATTTTAATTTTGTTAAGCTTAAACTTCAAAATGGAGAGCTGCAGGAGAAAAATGTAGACAATTGGACCATTGGTGTTCTAATTATAGGGTGTAATATACAGAAATAACAAGGTGATCGTTAAAGGCACACTCAAATATCTTTTTAAGTCCCGTTACCCCGGAATCCGTTAGGATTCCTCCTCCTCTGTACAATTTTGTTACTATCTATGCATGACCTGTTTATAGCCTCCGGGGGTAACACACAAAATGGGAGGGACACCCTGTAAATAGCTCAGCCCATAGGGAAGGAGGTGATATTACTCACCTGGACAAATAAAAATTGTAAGGCAGAGGAGGCATCTCAATCGTTTCGGAATTACAGGGTTATTAAGAAAATATGCTGGTTTTTCAAAAACAAAAAAAAAAAAAACACAAAACACTCCGTAACTTCCTGCAAAAAATGAAGTCCTTTTCCAATTTTTTGACATTGACGTTCTATAACTAGCGACTTGAGGCAGATGGAGTGATGGTTCCATATTCGTTGGAAAGCTTAGACGATTTACTATCATTGACGTTCTATAACTAGCGACTTGAGGAAGATGGAGTGATGGTTCCATATTCGTTGGAAAGCTTAGACGATTTACTATCATCAGCTACAACAACGAGGGAAGGGTGTGTTGTGAAAAACTAGCATATATTCTTAGAAAAATTTTAAGAACTTTTATTTTTAACGGTTCTAAATTAAATTATAAATATAAGAGAAAAAACAACAGCCCCGTTTTGTGTCTCTACAACGGTTGAGCTTGCCCCCTACTCTCATAAATTTTTTTTGCCCCCTCCTCTAACACAATTTTTTTTCCTAACACTTCAACTTGTCTCCTATTTCATTTATGACCACCAATTTAAAATAACTCTGTATACACTGGGTGCCCCGTATGTGGTGTTACACCCGAAGGCTATGGATAGCATATGCTTACACTAGCAAAATATTGTATGAGAGGGGGAGGGGGAAATCCTAACGGTGTCCGAGATAACGGGACTTAAAAATATGTGGGTAGGTTTTTATAGATCACCCTATAATTTCTGAATGTTACATCCTCTGACAATGATTTAAAATTCTTCTTCTTCATTTTGAAGCTACGGCTCAACAAAGTTAATATTCCGGAATTATACTCCATCTAATTTTATCAAAAAAATATGTCATAAAGACCAAATTTTCCTATTGAATTTAAGAAGCCCAAAGCTTATCTTTAAAACGACCTATCACACTTTGTTCTGCGCATTTTGCACTTTTTCTTGAACAAATACAGCGAAAATGGTTTAAAACCTCATTACCAAAAGAAAATTGCCTACTTTCTGGTATTTATTGAACTTTTTCGCTGGCCCAAGTAACACAATAGATCGTATACTAATCGTAGAAATGCATTTATTACATTGTGTTAAGACATACGATTTATAATTACTACATCATGAATGCAATATGATCCTTTTCAGATGTCTTTATAACGTATATATCTGCAAAGTGGGGAATCTATTCAACGTCGTCACAACCTCATCTAAAGTTATTACAATTATTATGCGATGCATAATATACGATGCTATAATAACATTCCTATGTCGTATCCAGTACTATACCACTGATATATGACATTATAAAAGCATTGTTATAACGCAAGTAAAGGGTTTTCCAATAAGAGGTGTTATTTTAATTAGCCCGCTATTTCGGTATATGTCACTTTTGGAGCTGTAATTTTGTGATATTTGATAAGTAGAAACTACGCCATTAATAAAAATGGAACGATACACGGTTCAACAACGCATTGAAATTATTAAAATTCACTATAAAAATGGTGAAAATGTGGCAGAGACGGTTCGAAAAACTCGAACATTTTTGGGTCGTTGTGAAGCATCTTGTCGGACCGCAATACAGAAATTGGTAGAAAAATTCGAGCTGTTGGGACAAGTTAGTGATGTGAAGAATAAAACCCGTGCACGTCGCTCAAGAACAGCCGAGAATATTGCTGCTGTAGCCGAAAGTGTTGAAGGAAACCCAGGTTTGTCCATTCCTCGTCGATCTTTGGAATTAGGCATTCCACAAACGTCATTACACCGTATTTTGCAAAAAGATTTGGGTCTTAAGGCTTATAAAGTTCAGTTAACACAAGAACTCAAGCCGGCCGATCATCAACAACGTCTAGTCTTTGCTGATTGGGTCCTTGAAATGCATGATAATGATCCAGAATTCCATCGAAAACTCATCTTGAGTGATGTGGCCCATTTCCACCTCGATGGCTTCGTCAACAAGCAAAATTGTCGCATCTGGGGCTCGGAAAACCCAAGAGTTATTGTTGAAAAGCCTCTTTATCCTCAATGTGTGACTGTTTGGTGCGATTTATGGTCCCACGGGGTCATTGGACCTTACTTTTTCGAAAATGAGGCTGGAGCAACAGTTACGGTGAATGGATTACGCTATCGACAGATGATTAATGATTTTTTATGGACGGAATTGGATGGTATTGATCTGGACAACGTTTACTTTCAACAAGACGGCGCTACGTGCCATACAAGCAATCATTGATATTTTACGGGAAAAGTTTCCGGACCGTGTTATCTCTCGAAGAGGTGATCACAATTGGCCACCGAGATCGTGTGACTTAACACCTTGTGACTTCTTCCTTTGGGGCCACGTGAAAGAGAAGGTCTACGCCAACAACCCTGCGTCGATTCAAGACCTCAAAGATGGAATTCGTGAGGCTATCGAAGACATAGGGCAGCCACTTTGCGATTTGGTTATGGAAAATTTCATGAAAAGGATATGGTCCTGTAGGCGTGGTCGTGGTGGTCATTTGGCTGATGTTATTTTCCATTATTAACGGCATACCTTCCTCTTTATAATGAAATAAAGATCCGATCATTTATCTCAAAAAATAGCATTTTTCTTTGAATATCAAAATAACACATCTTATTGGAAAACCCTTTATAACATAGTTTATGATTTAGGAATTACTGTAGGTACATATACACAGTAACGCACCCAGGATTTGGCTTTGGGGGGGACCATAGGTGTCCCAAGTCCTAACGAGTCAGAAAAATAGGGCTCTAAAGTCGCGTCTTGCACCCATCTGAGCAAGGACTGCTATTGTAGATTAAAGGGTTTTATTTTATTTTATCGGACTTTATAATAATATACAGACCATTTTATACGTAATTTGTAAATTATGTTCAGAAAACTGACATTCTGGAGGGGGACCGGTCCCGTTCGTCCCCCCTCTCGGTGCGCCCCAGCATATACAAACAAATCTCTACAGATTGTGTGAGTTTATTCTTTAAAAAAATATATATAATATCAAAGTATATATAATTGCAATTTGCAAGTATTTGATGAACTTGTTAAAATGAAAAAGGTGTTGAATTATTTTGTATTATTTCAAAGAATGGCATGTCTGTCATATTATAAGAATTGAAATGTTTATGAATTATGTTTCCAGTTTGCTAACTCTCGGAAGTTCATGCAAAAGAGAATTTATCGTCAATATTTATATTTTAACTTCGAAAAACTTTGCCGCGCCCTCTATTCAAGCATTTTCTAAAAACTAGTTTTTTTATATAATTTTCTTTTCAAAAACACATTTTTGTTAGCTTTCTCTTTTATCGCAAAATTTACTTTTTATTTAATTGAAATAGGTTATCGTGACTCTTCCGATTTGTATATGATACCAATGACAACGCATTTTGTTAACATAAACATCATGGCTTCTATATTTTATTTCACTATCCATGGAAGCTTTTATTTTAAATTGCACAGCAATTTTTATTACTATAGAACCCATTTACAACGTCTCAATCGTATATCATGTATACTATTCCCTTCTTTTATGACCCAGTTATTTTATCTGACTGACATTCATCGTAAAGGTGTTTCACAACCTTTATATGCGATAGTATATACAGCTTTAAAAAAAAATACCAATACATACCACACTTTAACAACATACATTTAGCCTAATCGTATTATTGTCGTATAGTTCGTTCTTATAAGTGTAATACATCATTAGATTTTAAATCAGGCATATATATGTCATAATAAGATCCTTAAGATGGTAATACGAGTCTAGCAATCGTGATCGCATATAATTGTTTTAAGACGTCTGGCTTTTTAATGACAGCTCATTTTGGAGCAAGAAAACAATGCGGGTAACATGTCTATTAAGATTGTAAAGACCGTAGAAAGCGGAAAAGTGTGTATAACTGCCGTGCCAGAATTGTGAAAATCATCAGGCATTTTATTTTCGCCAACAACAACCAAAATCGATAAGATTCTCTGCAATAAAAATAGTGCGCCGGAATCATGTTGGCTGCGTATAGAAAATTGTGTGGTGAAGCGGAGTGGCATCGGAAGTTTTCACGAAGCTCTGGCATTGGAAAATGACTTCGCAGATTTAACTGACACGGATTCAGAGCAAATGTAATTTAATGTGCTGAATTTATTTGATGTATTAAATAAAATGTACGTTTCACAGATTTCTTACACGACAATCTAACAGGAAAAAAATATTGGAAGGAGACCTCCAAAATTACAATTGCCGTTTTACCGAACTGGAAGATACTAATATGTGCTAATATGTTTGCATCTTCAGGGTCATCAGCATCGATGGCAGAAACTAATGAGCAAAATACTCAGAACTTAGAAGTACGGGTACCCGCACCGAATGAATCCGTTTCGCTTATTGCTATGCCGTATACAGATGACATGTTCAAAGATTCGTGCCGTTATCAAAAACGATCCGCTGTCTTTTGGAAGTTCAACTATTCCATAAATTCTCAATATTTCCAATAAATTATTAGTAACTACATGTGTAACTTTATGTTTTAATATCCAATCTCTAATTTCGTCCATTAAAACATAATTTTCACTAACACTTTTATCAGATTGTTCCTGTTCATCGTCGGAGTTGTTACCTTCGTAGAGTGTATCGTCAAAAAATATGTTATATGGGACTGCGTTAACTTATTTGTGATGAAGGTGAGGTAGCTTCGGATAGAGTTTCATACTCTGTAATTGAAGAGATACTTGTCAAAGTAGTACTGAAGTTAAAAGAACTTGCGATATTGACATTTTCCAATTTTTTTTAATTCTAACTTTTCTATAATGGCCTCTATTTTCTATATTTAGTTCCTCTTCGTCAATATGCAGTCACACTTTTGACACGTCTGCACTGATGTAGTTATTATGACTGAAATGAGACACAATTGCGATTTGTAGAAAAGAGTGTCGTAATTCAGTCATAATAACTGGAATAATGACAACTACCCGTCGTATATAGCTTAAGTCGTAATACTTGTCGTAAATCCATCCTAACAACTGGAATTATGATTTCAAAATTATAAGTTAAAAGAGTTGTATATTCATCGCATTTCATGTACATTATAACGTTGTTATGATTTGAATTAGGACTTCAAATGTGTAAATGTGAAGAGTCGTTAACACGGCATAGAAATGTTATATAAACTGCTGACGATCCTATTAAATACTACAACTTTAGGATCGTAAATAGAGCTTTTCCAATGTTGTAAGAACAGAACTTTTCATCCTATTAAATACTACAACTTTAGGATCGTAAATAGAGCTTTTCCAATGTTGTAAGAACAGAACTTTTCATCGTAACGACTTTAAAGTTATAAGGTGCTACTTGGGATATGCTTAAGAAAAAGTGCAATAAATACAGAAAGGGGTTACATTTTCGGTATAAAGTGTGCGATTTTAAAGGGAAGCGTTTGGGCTTATTAAATCCATTATAAAAATTGGTGTTGATGATATCTTTTGTGATAAAAATAGTAGTTAAATAAAAAAAAGCCGAGTTATATCACAATAGGTGATTGGCAACGAAAAAAATTCATAGGAAAAATTAAAGGAAGTATCGAGTGAAATTGATAGGAGCTAGAAAGTGTGAATGTATTTTATTATGCTTTATCGTTCCTAAAAGATCCTGGTAGAGGGCTTGAGGTGAAAAGTACTTACAACGTTAAATTAATTCAATTATCGGGCGCGACCTTGGCATACATTGCTTTATCTGCTTTTAATAACTGCATGCTATCAGGTGTTGGCCTATAATTTTTGACGTTATAGTTGTCTGTAATATTCTATCGAACGTTTCAAGGTCCAATTTGAATAAATTACAATTTCCACTAAAACATTAATTAGGAAAAAAAATTATTTTAACATTTTCATCAAACATTTGAGTGCACTGAATTTCAACATGAATACTACTGTTGTCGATGCCAATGAAAGTGAAATTGTGTATGGTAGTGTCAAAAATAGAGAAATACACGCCAAGTTGGCACCGTTTCTAGAAAGCCCTGCTTGTTTTTTTATTTCCTTCTTGCAATCTTATTGTTGATTTTCTACTTCAGAACGGCCGAAGACATCGTGGAAAAGGGACACACACGACACGGTGTAGGCATGTAGATCAGAAATGCGTGCAGCTTCTAAAATAAACAATTAAAACAAATTTCAAGAATGAAGATGGAGACAGTAACGAGTTGTAAGAGGACTGTAATAGTTTTTATTTAGAAATAATTTTTTTTTTTATTTGCTCCTAACCTCCTAAATGTTTCTACCGAAATCAATTACAGATGCGCTGCAATCTCGACTGCAAGTGATAAAAGTATTTCGCGGATTCTATTGATAAACTCACATTGCCCGATTGCTCATTAATGGGAGCTGAAAGATTTCAGTGTAAATTTAGGGAAAGTATCGCACGGAAAGTATTTCGAACTTAGAGAACTAGATCAGTCGAATAATCGCGATTGTTGATTTCAAACGATAAACGGATATTAAAAAAATATATATATATATTATTAAGAATAAAAACTCTGAGTATTCTAATAAGATACAAAAATAAACAACGTTCAACTATAAAACGGAATCTTTGTGAAAAAGTGTTGTTACATAATAGTAGTCTTGCGTATTTCCTATCCCTCTATATATATAAAACCGATTCTTCAGTCTCCAGCATGCCGGAAATGCAAGATTTACCAGAATTACCGGAAGCGGACGTGGAACTGGCAGAAGAATCAGTAACAGCAACGATTATCATAACAAGAAAACCGGCATGTATTAAATTGTCAAGTGGAATAGGTGATTCGACTGGATTTCCGGCTTTTGAAGAAGATGCAGACGCTTATATTGCCAAAAGAGATCCAAAATGGGGATTTAGAATGACTGGCGGGGCAGAATTTCATATGCCGCTCACAGTGTTTCAGGTAATTGCCAAGTTATTATTAAAAAGTGGGTTATCGTGTTGAGTAATTGTTGTGCCAAGATTGACATTAATATTAATGAGCCAAAACTTCTTGGGTTGCTCAATATTTCTGAAAATATAAGGCTGCTGCTGAAAGTTCCTTCATAGATTTGTTATTTCTCTTGAATCTTAATATTCGATTAGTTTTCCACAAACATCTTTTCAGTGAAGTTCTTATTATTTAGTTTATTGTTTATTACGTTTGTTATAATACCTGAGTGGTAGGGAAATTGTTAATTTTTTTTTTTTAATGTACTATTTCCGTCATCTTTCATTAAAGACATTCTTATTACTGATTAAGATAAGTGTAAAAGTGTAACACATTGTAGTATATTTGTGTAAATCGTGAATTATTATTTTTAAATGAATATTTTAATATTAATTAAATTTTATTAATTTTTTGGAAGCATTTTCTGTGTGGGCTACTAATTACATGAATATATTATTACTATACATATATATATATCATTAATAGACTGTGCAAAATATTTTCTTAATTTTTGAAGTGGAACTTCTTTACGCACGATAGAGTGAATTGAAATCATATGCGACTGAACGTGTAAAGAAACCTTGCACTCACTTCACGATAGCTCGAGAATGCTGAAATTTTGCTAACAGTTTTGTAAAAAAAAAATAGTAGATTTAAGTTCGAAAATGGGACAAATCAGTTGACTTCTTCATACAAAAATTTCATTTTTCCCTATATATTTGCACATTGCTTGAAAACATGTCTACCTAGAGAGCTGAAATTTTGTACACGGCATTCTCATAAAATTAAATAAAAAAGATTTCAAAAAATGACTAAATCGGGCAACTCCTTCTTGTTGTTGTCATACAAAACTTTAGTTTTTCGTTATATATTTTAACACTGATAGAAAACATGTTGAGGTAGAAACCTGAAATTTATTATATACATTATTTTCGAAAAATAGTAATATAATTCAAAAATTGGAGAAATGGTTTTTTTTACTTATACTTACTTTGAAAATAATCAGTTCTAGACGTTTCTATTGCACTAAAAAGGTCTTCAGAATATAAAATCCTATGAAATTGGTTAGTTAGTATCAATTTTTAATGTCCGCAATAAAATTGCGCAGAGGATTCACCATACGACATTATAGCCTTTTTCCAAGCTGGGTATTTTGTTTGATACGATTAATGATTATTATTCCGAAGACATCAACTGAACGATTAAAAGCCTGTCGAGAATGACAATGTATACAAGCTCCTCTGGCTGTTAAACAACCGCTAAAAAGTGACGCTCAGGAAATGTTCGGGAGTACCAGGAAGGCATTAAAAGCTATTGTTACTGACAATAGTGCAGTGATACATCCAGCTCTCAGTGCCATTTAATTACCTCAAATATACTAAGTGTACCATACACTCGTTTCAACGCAAAGAAAAACAGCTAATAACTAGTTCAAAAAATAATATCTACAGGCAATCCGTTTGGCTGAATGTGTTCGATTTGTAACAGATTATGGTTTAAAGCTCCTTTTGACTTCTGTTTTTTCTTCTCATCATGAAGTATAATTTTACGCAATGCTTTCTCGGAAATCAATGTCAATGCAAATAAATAGTGCATATAAAAGTTGCAAACAGTCATTGTAAAGAAATAACGTGTCAATATTATCGAAGTTCAATGTCCGATCCTGTCCAACTACGTAGGTACATATGTATATCGTCGATTAAAGATTGAGTTGCCGTATACGCCATTTTACTGTTTTCGAGATAAAGTTATATCCGTGATTTTTTCTGACCCACATTTTTTAAAACTCTAATAATCATATTCTAATATTTTTATAACATTTGATTATTTAACTTTCTTATTTAAAGTTGAATAAATTTGCAAGCATTTTTCCCCTTTTTATTTTCCACAATTTTTATAATATTAATTTGAAACCTTCGACAAAATATTAGAAACTCTTCAGTTCAAATGCAGCCGGGCTTAGATTTTTGAAACTGTTGTTGCGTTTTTTTTTAAATCAAAAATTTCAAAGTACCTTGCTATTTCCTCCCGTTTCTAAGAACTTTTTCATGTAAACAAGCAGATTTGTAAATGTTACCGGAGCTGTTTTTTCCAAATTTGTTAATCCAGTAGTCCAAGCAAATACGTTCAAATATGTGCATAATTTTAAATAGTACCTTATAGGCATTATTGGTAGGCATTGCTAATTTGATTAGAATGAAAGCTCCACACTACTACCACATAGTTAAATTTTGGAAAGCTCAGAATCGATAGTTTTATTTTGTGACATTCACATAAATATAATCAGATATACAAAACCGAGTATTTGCTTGGACTAATAGATCCTGGCGCCACAACGAAAAACTTTTGAGAAAAGAGTAAATCATTCACTTTTTATAGAGATTTACAAATGGTTTTTATAAAATTAAACTACTTACAGGATTTATTATTTGTCTGGTTTTTTGGCTACTGAATAAAATTACCTCAATCTTAATTTTCGTGTTAAAATAAACGTGTATCAGTAAATTTTATTCAAGTTACAGGGATACAAAAGTAATTATAACATAAAAAATATTAACAACTTTAGAAAAAGAGCTCCGGTAGCATTTACAAATATGTTTAGAAAATCTATGTATGAAAAATAACAAAAATTGGTGTGTACATGAAAAAGTTTTTAGGAACGGGAGGAAAATAACACGGTTTTTTGAAGTTTTTAATTTAAAAGAAAACGCAATAACGTTTTCAAAAATCTAGCCGGGTTTAGATTAGAACTGAAGAAAAACTCTAATTATACCAACAACATAAAACTGAGTCTCTCGACCGACAAAATGCGGATCCAAATATTGTCGTTATTTACTTTGATTTGCAAAGCGTTTTATGGGACGAAGCCATAATCGCCGGGAAGAAATGATATGGCGATCTGTTTCTTTAATATTTTAATCAATCTGTTAAAAGATTCCCCTCTCATTTCTTTTCATCATCATGTGGAGCGATTCATGCGTTCCATAAAAGAAAAATAAAGTTTACGATGCTGTTAAGATTCCTGAGTGTTAATTAAAGCGTAAAAATGCTTAATCAAAACACTCTCAAATCCCGGAAGTAGATTACGTACACAGCGTCATCGATACCTATTTAAAAGGGGTTGAGCTATATAAGTACATACATTATTCCGATTCATAAAACAAATGAAATTTACCCACGTAAAATTAAAACCCCTGCAGATGAGATTGGAGGATTTTAGAGTAAGGTAAAATAAGGATAGATGCCTCGTCCGGATAGGTGCTCCGGTATTCAGATCTCTTACACGACACAACCTGCGGCGAACCGACGTCATTATTTACATACTCAGACGCTCTAACTCAGTTAAGAACCGACAGCTAGTGCAAGTTGACGGGCTCCGAGTTGTGGTTACGTAAAGATATTAATGCATGAAATTTCATCTCAAAATCTTATCTCTCTTTGCGACAGTTTAATTAAAATGTGAGAAAGCATCTATCCGTACCAAAAAAAAGGATAGTTGCCCTAGGACAGGTGCCGGGTAGACGCCTAGAGGATAGACGCCCACTTTGTCGCAATGTTGATATGGGTAGATACCTTTCTGATTATCGTTATATTTTACAAGTTTTTTTTTTATTTAATGTATAATATTTATACTACAACAAGCTATGCAACATCATGATATAGTTTGATTATTTTTGATTTAAAGTGTTATTTTTAGTTATGAGACTAAATTTAGAAGAACTATATTTTTTGTTAAATACTAATTTTCTAAATTAATATATATTCTGTTAATTTCGCAAGATTCGAAATTAAGTTTGATTCATTTTCCTTTAGGGCATCTGTCCGCTGCCTTAATTGAGACCCTTATAATTCTTGTTCTGTTTCATTAACTATTGAGATTAGGGAAGTGAATGTCAAATATAATAAAGATCAAAGATAACAGGATTGTATGGACATATAACTGTTTTGATATAAAAGTGTATAACGAATTGGGAAGTAGATACTGAAAATTTTGGCAACTATCCGTACTTTTCCCTATTCTATAAGTCTATAAGCAACTAAATTTTAGTGAAGTAACATTTTTTGAAGTTGAAGCTTTTCAGACGGCCTATTCATGGTTAAATCTATATAAGCCATCTCTTTTCGAAATAATGTCCAAGAACTCTACTATCTCTTTAAATGCAACTGCAAGAAGGCTAGGAACTTAATCGAGTCTTTTCGAACAAAATTATATTCCAGAAGTTGATAAAACGTACTATCAAATAATCCTAAAAATGTAATAATCAAACATTTACCGCGAAATTAACCCACAGCATAAGGAAGACTTCCTATCTTGAAATAATTTTATTTAAATTTTATTGTATTTTTCATAATATTTTTATTTATACTTAATTTACATATTTTTCTAAAAGTACTTATTTGTGATTATGATTGATTTGATGTACGTGCTCTTGATTTACGTACGTGTATGAGATGATAATAAAATTTCTAAAAAATTTCTAAATTTATCGAAATTTACTCAAAGAAAAAAAAAAAGAAGCAAATAAAAAGTGGCATTCCGAGAGACCAAGATAAAAGGCAGAAATAGTAGAGAAAGTGGAAAGCGGAAGACTGATAAGACCATTGACAACTTTTTTCAAAAGAAAGCAAGATCAGTTAAGTTCCCATCGGAAGAAATAGTCAGTAACATATCATGCACTTTTACTCCCATTCCTTTAAATGTGAGTCAAGTTGTAAGCTCACTCTCAGTCAATTACTTTACCCGTGACAGAATCTATTTCTACAATCTCTGCACGAAAAGGCGTATCTCGTTATGAGTCCTTAATGTCCACCCTGAGATCGAGATTGATATGGATAATATTATCGATAGGTTTTCCAAATCAAACCAAAAATTGGATTTTGTCATATAACGTAAATATGATTAAAAAAGAAATTTTAAAAGCGACTTCTCCCGACTTTTTCCTCCCCCTCGAACATTTTAGTTGTGACCCCCCTAGGCTGCAGGTTCGCCTGAACTCTATGCTTGTACTAGGCTTGTTAATGTTTATGGGCTTTGGTTTAATTATTTATTGCATTGCGATTTATGCATTTTTGTTTTTGGTATCATTATCACATATAAAAAAAAATCGCAAAGAACACTCAGCAACTTTCAATAAAAAGTTTTAAGTTTATAAGTTTGATCCGATTCGATATGACGTATTCCTTTGTTATGTGGAAAATATATATTCCTAAAACCTGGTAGCCCAATCCTCATGAGCGCACTGATGAGCTCTTGATGATTGTTTGGATGAATGTAATGCTAGTTTCTGTTGTAGCACCGAGACTAAAGTCATTTATATACTTCGCAATTCAATGATTGCTCAACACCATTTATCTCTCTTTCAGTCGTACATTAGATGCACTAGACATACAGATCAGTATCCATACCAATTTATTGATGAGCTGATAGATGAGTTGACGGAGAAATTCTTAGAGGCGCTCAGTAAAAAAGTTTCTTGTCCAGATAATGTATACTCACTTGACACAAAAGTTATGTTAGTTAATATAAAAGCCCCTGCCCGCACCGGTGCTAAAATTTTGTAAACTGATGAGCGTACGCTACCAGGGGAGAAGACCGAAAATAGTGTTAATATAGTGTAAATAGTTACTATAATTTTGCATAATTTAGATAAAAGGTAGGCAAAATAACAATATTTCCTATCCGTATGTCGACTGCAATATTATTTTAAGTGTGCTAAGTTTGATGGAAGGCCATATTGCCCAAACATAAACTCAGTCAGGTTATTTTCTTCCAGATCTACAATAAATGCCATAAAATTGATTTCTATATAAAGTAATAAAATTTTCTAGCCTAGTAATTGATTTTATTGACTTTATATGAAATCTTATTCTCTCTTATGATAAACCATCATGCCGTACCGTCATCGTATCCCATCACTTTATATAACTTTCTATTAGGGTTCTTATTTTTTCTCGTAATTTTCACTTCTATTGTTCCTTAATTAATATTTTTTTGAATAATTTCCACGCGATTAATTTATAAATTTGCACTTTATTTTCAAAATCTGTGCTGAGTTGGTCTACAATTTTCTTATTTGAGACCCAACAAAAGTGCCTTCTTTACATTTAGCACTGCTTATTTTTTTTTAATTTCGAACTGATGTATTGAAATCCTTCGCTGAATTTATCGTATTTCATAAAGCCATAAAGCTCTTTATGAGCTACAGTTTGATGGGGAACGATAGAAGAACTATTGGCTTTAGATGATCTATAACCAGAATATTCTTTACATTCTTCTCTCCAATTCGGAATTTTGTCCTTGAGTCTAGTTTTTAATAATATAATGATTTTTTGCATCTCTCCTCTTTCACAGGCAAGCAATTGTATTTTGCAAATTCTGACTTCATATTTTCCATAAATGTTGCTCAACAATTTTTAATAAATTCAAAATTTCTTCTTTGTTTACTGTGAAGGATTTATGTCAGAGGAACAGAAGCTTTCTTATCATTATGCAAAAGTATTGATTTTTTTTTTTTGATTTTTTTTTTAGGAATCTATAAAGAGTCTAAGTTTAGATCAATTATTAATCTATTTATATCTATGCAGACAAATATTTGTTTTTTCATGGTGAAATACTTAATTTTGGAAATTTTGAGTTTGTTTTCTATATTTTCTTATGTTAACACTTTCAGACAGTTCTATTCATACAGTCTGGAGTCCAAAAAACACAGCTTATTTTTTAGATAATTTTAACTGTCGTACTAATTATCCAGTTTTTAATCTTTAATTAGATCCGGCATTTTAAAGTAAGCGCATTCATATTCACCGCCACTGGCCCAAAGTTGGTTTCTGAAGGAGATGATCTTTAACTGCTAGCATATTGTTTATCTGGTAATTCAATATATTCTTCTATTACCGAGATGGACACTGGAACTGAACTCTGAATTCTGGCATATTTATAGTACAGAAGTAAAAATTAGTGACATGAACCTTTCACTCACGTTATATCATAGGAATTCCAAACGTCATATTTCTCTCATCGATTGAGGCAAAGTGGTGTACCAGATAGAACAGCAAAAAATTGTGATTCAGATTTAAAACCAAAATATTTTTCATAATCTTCGTTCAGGTTATCGAACATTGAGCGTCGTCATAGCGATAAACCTAAATTGTCTGGAGGATTTGAAATTGTTTTAATATGGGACTCCATAACTTTCTGTTATATTTTATTTAGATTCAAGCTTATATATTTTAACTTTCTCAAACCTTCCAACTTAAGACTGAAATCTTCATCTGCCAATTCCACAAGACAAACTGCTCTTCATCTGCCAATTCTACAAAACAAGCTGCTCTGATTTCAATACATTTTATATATATAAAAAGCAAAGGTAAACTAATGATTGTTAAGTTAACTTTGGTAAAAAGTCCTATCTATACCTACTCAGAGCTGTACATTCTTGCCATATTTTTATACCCAGATGAAATCTAACGGGTATACTAAGTTTGTCATTCCGTTTGTAACTCTTATAAATAATGATGGTAGAGCAAAATGGATTGGACACCCATGTATAAGATTAAAAGTTATTTTGATTTTTGCATGTCCGTCCGTCCGTCTGTCCGTCCGTCTGTCTGTCTGTCTGTCTGTCTGTGCAATAACTCGAGAACATGTATACTTACAGACCTGAAATTAGGTCTGTCTGTTTACTCGAAAGTTTTTACTCGGTGTAAAAACTTTTACGCATTTTTACTCACAAACCGTCTGTTTACTTTTAACTAGTAAAAATCGAGTAAATTTATACGTTTCCCCTCTTGCACAAAGTTGCACATTTTTACTCATGATTAAGAAGATGTGTAACTTCGATATGCAATCAGCTGACTGTCAAAAGTATTAAATTTGACGTTAACACGCTTGTTGTGATATGAAGTGAAAATTGATTTGAATTGCGATTAGAACACAAATGTCGCTTTCTTTTAAGCACATTTTTTTCCATTTTTTAATTAAATTAGAGAAAGATGTTTTACTTAATCACAATTATTATTTTCAAACCTTGTTTTGCATAGAAAACTTATCTGTCAAATTTTTGACACACTGCAAGCTCAACAAAATTTACTCGAGCAGTGTCTGGTAAATTTTCTTGAGTTATCCCCTCTACCACATAAAAGTTTTTACTTGATTTTTACGCAAAGATTTTTACTCAAAAATAAACAGACAGACCTATTTTGTACACGGACTTAAAAAATAAAAAAAATAAAAAATTAAAATATAGTTCGGAAATGAGATAAATTGAGCAACTCCTTCGTGGGGTTGTCATACAAAAATTTCATTTTTCACTATAGATTTAGGCACTGCCTAAGAATACGTCGATATAGAGAGCTGAAATTTGTCACATGGTGTTGATATAGTAATAGCAAATAAATTAAAAAATTGATTAAACCGGGCAACCCCTTTTTGGTGTTGTCATATAAAAATTTAGGATTTTTACGTATACTGTGAGAACGATCCGTCCTAGACGGTTTTAATATACTGAATGTACTTCCAAATTTGAAATCTTATGAAATTGGTTATAACCATTTTTACTGTCCGATGAGCCGTTTTAGAAATATATGCGAAAAACCACTTCAAAATCATACTTGCACAGAGAAGTGACCATACAAAATTACATACGGGCATTCATCTAGGATATCATAAAAACTGATCTTAGACCAATTCTAGCTTTTTTATTTGTTATGAAATGGGTGCTTCTATACGAGTACGCATATACGATGGAATTATGCAAACCGCTTTCACAGCAGTCAAAAGTTTCAGATATTTTTAATAGGCTATGAATGCATGCCCGCAGAGACTATGAATATGTGTAAACGGAAAATAACTCACGGTTAATGGTAACTTAAAGTACATACATATGTATACGTACAGCCACAAATTAAAAAATCACTTCAGAAATTTCACTTCCTCCAAATATGGTAAAACTTAGCAATATACCTAAGGCAAAACTTTTGGCAGGTATCCTGAAATTTCTTAAGATTCTAAAGCGATCGGAACTTTTTATTTTTGAATCAGGTAACTTCTCGCAATAATGATTCCAAAAGCATTTAGTACATCTCATTTACCAGACCAGTGTCTCCTAATTACCAAAATTTAATTTGACGGGAAAGACCTTAACTTTTCATGTTTACTTTTTTGTGATGCAATCAACCTTACACATAATCTGATGCTTGTTAAATAAAGACACACTTAGTACATGTTTGAACCATTAATATTATAGAATAATGATAAAAATCCTAGTTTAAATTTAATCAATAATTTCAGGTTTCCGAAGAAAGCTTAGCAGAGAAAGCTGGTATCCATTTGGGAGATATTATTACCCAAATTAATGGAATAGATGCAACTAATTTGACTCTAGCGCAAGCACGAGAAATCATCAATTCATCTGAAATAGACCTACAACTTATAACTAAAAGGTATTTTATGACTGTTTTGTATTGTACATAGTTATTTAGGTAATACTTTTGTATATAAAATGCAGAGTTTCGTTCCACAATCTGTCAAAGTTAATGAAAAGTATCTGTAAAGCTGTTTTTGCCAGATTGTTTTATCTGTTAGTTGATACATATAATGAAGCGTGCGTTATGTGGGCTGGGCGTACCTGGCTTTTGCGAACTTATGTCATCCGGCGATGAATTAACATCCTTGTGCAGAGTGAGGGTCATCCTGTATATACTCAGTCATAAAGGATTTAACAAGGTTGACATAATGGAAGAGTTATTTGGAGTGTCAAAAATACACACCAGGCTTATCTCGGAAACTTGACTGAATCCTAGTATTAGCTCAAACTATTTTGTGTTAGTGGATACAATATTTTCCGTTGCAACCGTTTAGGTTACAGGGGAGGTGCCATAATCATTATGTGAAGGACACTTGAGATCTAAATTAATTGACTTTTCGTATTCAGGAGATGTACTTGAGTACGTTTGCGTTGAAATCACGGCGGGCTTTTCCAAATGCATCTCAGTGGTAGTATACTGCCCTCCACTGCTTTTGAAAATTTCTTAACTCTAATTATATTGATATGCAATTACAGCTTAGTTGGAAGTGATGATCGTTCCACTTGTAACCTGAAATATATGCTTCAAACGTTAGATTTACAAATCACTAATTCACTTCTAACGTACTTTAATGCTCTGCATCCTTCCCAGTTTGATATTAGTATCAACTACTGATTATACTATGTTCACTAATAATGTAATTAACGCCACCTTGTGATTTTGTCCACGACATCTTCTTCATGACATGTGATATCTCCATTGATTCAAACTACTTTCACCTATAGGGATTCCAGTAATGTTGATTATGAAAGACTTTTTAATAAGTGCTCAATGATGTCTTGAGAGGTTATTTATAATGATTTATATGCGGCTGATAAAGTGGAGAGCCTAACTGCTTCTTTCAAATACTTATATGATAAATATGTCCCAATTCGGATAGGTACCTTACATTCCCGTGGCTCTCCGTGATTCACGGATGAGATCGGAAGAATGATTGCAGAGAGCGAATTTCTTTATCAAACGTACCAAATCTAATGATAATTTTAATCGTTATCGGATCATCCGGAATAGTATAACTGTGGTCATTCGCAAAGGTATTATGGCTCACAAATTAATCCCAATCAGCATCCAAGAACATTATAGAGGAACTTATTTAATTTGGGAATATATGGCTGAGACTAGCCCAAGTGCATCTTAAATCCTGATCTGCCACTGGGCCAGGCAAAATTTCTCTGCGATTTATAAAAATAATATTATCGCAGTCTTGCCTATCCCTAAGTTTCGTAAGTCCTGCGAAACTTAGGAATAGGCAAGACATTCGCTTTTTTGTACATCAAAGGAAAGTGGGAAAATGTATGGCAAGTGTTAAGTATATGAACGAGTATGCGATATCCTGTGGGTTCCTGGTCACATGGAAATCATGGGGAATGAAAGGGCTGACCTTTTAGCTAGGGCTGGCTCTGATTCTGCGTTCCTCGGACCGGAACCCGCCGTAGTCGTTGCCACCTCGAGTATCAGGTCAAAGCATCAGCAGAGATGGGCGAACCTGAGTACTTGCAGGTTTACATAACTGTTTCTTGATGGTCCTAATGAGAATATCTCCGATTTTCTCATGGGGCTCGGAATGAGAATATCTCCGATTTTCTAATGGAACTCGGAAGAAAACAATGTAGAACTGTGCTTGGCATCATCACCGGCCACAGCTCACTTCACGCTCATGTAACAAGGATGGGAGTTGTTGACAGCCCTGAGTGTCTGTCCTGCCTGGAGGGAGAGCCGGAGACAACCGAACACTTTTTGTGTGCGTGTTCGGCCTTCGCGAGGTGCAGGCTGGATACTCTAGGGTCTGCCCTTCTATCTGTGGATGAGCTGAAAGACCTGCCTCACCAAGACCTGATGCGCTTCATTAAGAGGACAGGAAGATTTTGGTGAATGGCCTTCTAGCAGGACAGCACAATGGGCCGCTATGGCCTCCGTGCTTGGGATAGGGTCTCCTGTATCCGTGCCTTAAAAAAAAAAAGTCCTCCGAACTGGTCGACTATAAACCCATTAGCTTGCTATGTCTCTTTGAGAAGGTTCTCGAAAAGTTAATGTATGTCCAAATGGCATTCTATATCTAAAACAAAACAATCTTTTATCACGCTTGCTTCAAAAAATCATAACCCGTCATAGTTACGAAACTGCTTTACTTAAAGTAGTATCTGACATAACAGACTCAATCGCCTGCAACCACATACCAATACTGGTTCTTCTACATTTCAGCAAGTCCTTTGATTCAGTGAATCGCAGTAGATTACTTAGTAAGCTTCAGCAATATTTCGGATTTTCGAGCACAGCAATTAGATTTATCAATGCATTAAAGCTTTCTGTGGTAGCCGCAGTCAGTCAGTAAAAGTGATTCCTTGCATTTTCAACACCACTTTTTCTTGGCTGCGAGATTCCGCAGGGGTCAATACTCGGGGCGCTTCACTGGATTAGTGTTCTCCCAATAATATTACAGGATTCAAAAGTCCTCCTTTACGCTGATAACGTGCAGATGTATTTTGACCGATTAATCAAGCTTGTCGAAGATTGTACCTCTCGACTAAGGGTCGTATTCTCTAAGCCATTTAATTGAAATTTAATTTAATATCATTTTTAGTGCTCGCGGTAGAGAGGGTTCGGGCCCACTTAAATTGAAATTATTATAACATAAAATAACCCAAATCAAATTTTAATTTAATTTTAAGTGTGCCCTAACCCTCTCTTACAGGAGTACTAAAATAGAAATTAAATTAAATTCTAATTAAATGACTTAGTGAATACGGCCCTAACAGATGATCTACAAAGAATATCAGACTAAGTACTATCTAACACTAAATCCGCGTAAGTCTAACTGTATGTATAGCAATATACAGGAGAAATTTAGATCTTAGTGAATTGCCTCCGATAATTATTAAGAGCAATACTGTACCATACACAAACTCAGAAAAAAGTTTAGACATTGAGATAAGAGCGTCGGTTAGCATTCAACTCATGTACGAAACTTGCTAAAGCGCTGGTGTTACCTCATTTAATTTTTGGCAGCTTAATTTTTTCCAAACTCGATTCTAGTTGTCAATGAAAGTTGAATGTCGCTTTCAACGAAACTGTCCGGTTTATTCACGATTTCCGTGATTTACATATATCTGGTGAGACATCTGGAGATATGTCGAGTCCTTTGTGGGATGCTCTCTTGAAGCATACTCTTCACGAAGACAGTTACTTTTTCCGTATTCCTTAATCCATATACAAATGAGTCGAGTTGCTTAAATGATCGAATACAATTTTTAAGATCGGCTTGACAACGAAACATCCTGTTGACAAGCTTTAGAGCCTTAGCAGGTGAGCGCTATTACTTCATGCAGGTGATCCGTTGCTGGAATTCTATAGTACCTAACTTTTCAACTCTACTTTATCACCCCTCGTATAGTTAATATTTCTACTTGTAAAACCATTTTCTCTCACTGTTGCGATATTTTCTACTACGAGAAAGTTTGAGGTTGGTACATCCAGAAGTGATCCAGTTCGTTCAAATTTGTTTATTCAATTTTCAGTTGCAGTGCAAAATGGACGATTATGTCTATCAAATCTCTCATATAACTTCCGATAGTAAAATTTTCCCCACTTTTGTAATGTTTATAAAAACCTAAAATGCTTTGTTCTATCGTATAAGTGCTGTATAACTAACAATGCCATGTATATCAAATATCAAATAATGATATAAAACAATTGTTGCCAGATTTAAAATTCCACCTATTCGAGACACTCTCTATATAATATACATAATGATTCACTAAAGACTAATTGTGAGAATCTTTCAAGCTACTCTGTACATAGAACTATATTTTTTTGAATAGTTTTCTTTTCAACATGCTCTGGGTTTTAATAAACGTAATAATTAAAGATTGTCTTTTCCAGCATGGATGAGGAAGAACACATGGATAAAGATTTGAATACCGAAGAAAAAACAGTAAATCTGCATATACCAGTACTAAGGCCAATAGAACCACCACGAGGTATGCATTAAAATAATTTTCCTATTAAAATAATAATAGTTAACAAAAAATTAATTTTAACACGTTTTTGTGTTGTTTTTTTGTTTTCTCTTTTATCATAACTAATTTTAACGGTTTGATTTTGCTTTTAGAGTTTCACCCCACCCCGTTACTAGATCGTAGAATTTGGCATCCCATTATGTGGGAAAACCCTCCACCTAAGCAAGTGCAGGAAGACGAAGAGCAGGTTAATTAGTTTTCCATGTTTAACGAACATTAACATTAACATTTTTTATGTTTTAAATATTTAGGAGCAACCCCATCACAGAATTCTTCGAAATATTAAGAGATTCTTTGAGGAAACCAGAGACAAACCTGAACTTAGAAAGAAACACGTTGAAGACATGTTGCTCATTTTGCCAGGAAGTTCAAAAGATTCTTAAACAGAGACTTTTTTTACTTTGTGAATATATTATTGATATAAAGCTTGAATGTCAACAAAGTTTTGTTAAAAGGAAGCAATGTTATTTTGTGCCCGAAAATTGCCAAATTAGAGATTTATTAAGAACCACAATAATTTATTTTATATACAATGTTCATTGTTCGAATTGTGTGTTTTTATTCAAAATTCAATAATACACAAATTTATTCCAATGCACTATTGAACGGCCCTACACACTGCACCAAGAGTTCCACATGAGTCCATCTTTGAATTCGTTCAATCGGTCATTCCTGGCATCAACACGGATAGCGATTACATCCTCGAGACTAGGCTAAAAGTCAACTACAAGGCAAAAATCGTATTTAGGATATCACACTATGTGCTCTAACCATTGGCAATCCTATTTTTTTACTCAGATGACTCCAGATCAGATGAACATTCAGGAGGGGGTATATTCTGCAAAGGTCCTAGTGTATAAATGACATTTGTAACATTGAAAATCTTGTCAAGGTCGTCCAGGCGGAAATTAACATCATTCTGGAAGAGAGAAAGTATCTTCTCAAGTCTGATGCACAAAGCGTAAGCCCTACAAAATCTCCAATTTAGTACAGAAATGTAAAATCCTGAATTATTTTTGTCGGTGTAATGAGGTATTCGTTTTATGGATGCCCGATCACAACTATAAAAGTAGAAATGAAAAGGTTGAAGAGATCGGTCATGTTGTAACTGTCTGGGAGGTTCCCCCTCGGGATTGAATCAAAACAGAATATTAAAAGAAACCTATTGGGACTAACCAAGTCAAATCTGATAATCTTTTTGTCCATTCTCACTGGGCACTCCTCTCTCAGAAATCACCTCCACAGGATGGGACTTGTTGACAACCGTGTATGCAGAGGAGAGAGGCCCACTTTTACTATCACTTTCCGGCTCTCTCCTGTAACTAATACAGATTCCTTGGTGCAATGCAATTAGTAGGTATTCTTAATATATTCACTACAAAAAGTGTGAGATGTAGAGGCTGTCTAGAAATTGGTTGCTACATATCAAGAATATTTCTCTAAGTCCTCAGATTCCCTGAAGATTTCTGAACATCCTGTTACAGGGAACTACTAATATGCAAACTATTGTTAATCATCAATTTGTACTAGATTTCGAAATAAATTTGAGGGTATACGGGAGGAACAGAGGGAGGAGCACTGTGCCGGAGATCGATAGAGTGCGTCATGAAAATCAGCTATGTCTAGTTCACTCAGGTTACAAACTACAACTTCCTTTGACATTTTTTTAAAAAAAAAAAAGAAAAATTTATATAGTCAATTAATTTTGTTCCTTGAACGAAGCGTGTTCGGGGCAAGGTTCATACATAGGTATATTTAAACCATAGCTCAGGTCAACGGTACCTTCAAAAGAAGGAAATTAAAAAAGTGAAATAAGTTGGTGTCAATCAATATATATAATAGCTGGCTGGCGTTATAAGTTCATTTCTGATCTGGTATTTCTTTGGGACTATAGTGTGACTAACGGAATATGGTCAGCAACCTTCTGTGAAGAACTAAAACTTAAACTTAAGATCGTACAAGGAGCTGCTCGCTCTGCTAGCAAAGAATTATAAACAGGAATTTCATCGATAACTATGCCTAACAAATTTCTCATGTATGTGAGATTTATATTCGAGTCTTTTTCTAATATGAGACTTGTAAATAAGCCCACTATTCCGATTATCAAACCGTATAAGAAATTAAGTAATAACTGTAGCGCAACCAACCCAAAATTTGGCTTGGGAGTAGGGAATGACCATAGGTGTAAAAAGATAAGGTTCTCTAAATCCACGCCCTGAGCCTGTCTGAGCATTTAAGAACTGCTTCTTTTCAAGATCGTGAATTGCAAGTTTTATATATACTAAAATCTCGGCACGGACCATAAAGCCAGTTTTTGACCGTTCGCCCCTCCCTCCTCCCCCGCTGACGGTGCGCCGTGGTAGTAGCTAATTATTAGATTTGCAAGGGCATCTATGTAATTGCATAACTTGATCTACTTCTTTGATCATAAAAGGTTGAACGAGGGTACTAAAGTTGTTCAAGCTCTGTTCTCCCCTAACCACGCTTGTCTATTAAGTGATAATTTTTTTCATATAATTCAAAACTGTACAACATGATATTTCTGTGGGAAATGCCTGAAAGTTTGAGATTTATATGTCTTTAACATATTTACTGTGCTCTACTCGTAATTAAAATAATAAACAAAAAATCAACTGATTCTTCTGTGAAGTACCACTCCAAAAATATAGTTGGAAATTAAAGTTGGACAGTATCATTGAATTTTTTTTTTTTTAAAATGATTTTAAGTTTAATCAAACTAAATAATATTAAACTGAGAAAGTCGTAGAACATACAAAAAGTTAATAAGTATAATATGAATTGTTCTACTTTACCTTTTTATATCACTATTTCCTATCCCCTGTACAAACCTTAACAGGCATCTAATGTTTTCCATTTCATTTGTATTAAATTGGAGCTTTTTCAAGAATCCATAACTATAAAATTTGCGTTCACACCCATAAAACATTCCACAAAGACACATTTGAAAAATGTTTGTCAAATGTTTGTCAAATATTTGAGGAATGTTTGTTATGTGTGGACCTTAAAAACAAACCCTGTTATATTTATTTCCAGTAAGGTTTTTGAAACACTCTCTTAATTTTAAACCTATTCATTTCTAGAGCTCTACAATTCAGGTAGAGTGCACTGCAAAATTTTTTGTATAAGTTAATTATTTCACAATCAAAAATTCTACAGAACAGTGTCGATTGAGTTCCAGGATAAATATGTAATTGTATGCATATGTTTGACGTAGTTACTGAATTCTATGTAATCTGCGAACAAAGAGAGTGAAAGTACTCATTTACCGAAATAATTTCTGTAAATGACAAATACAACAACATTGCCTGGTATATATTTTGACAAATACACACTATCATATGAACAATCCGCAGATTGCTTAGAGAATTGAAAGCAGCATATTATATTTCCAGGACGATTCCATTTTTGTAAATTTTTTAGATGACTTTTTGGTATTTCCGCTATCATGTCCAACTGAAAATCTGTTAGCCGTATGAAATAGTATATTAATATGGTTTTATTTCATTATCGTTTTCGCTAAAACCAATATACTTACAACTACGAGATCTATGATTTTCAATCTGTTTTATTCGTTGAGAATGATCCGATTGTGCTATAGCATCCGACTTATCATTTATATTATTTATGAAAAATTCAATTCAATTTAATTCAATCCAAACAATTTTTATTCAATTATCTCTGCTTAAAACTAAGTATACAACGTTGGGTAGGTATACCTCTAGGATTAACAAGTGACAGTTTAACATATAACAAACAATAACATCCTCACAGCTGTGTATATAGTGAAAGTAGTATTTGTTCCTAGTAAAATTGTTGGAGCAACAAAATTCCACAAATATCAAATGAAGATGAAACAACTATAAGGCAATTCAATTTGTAGTTTTCAACAATAGTTGGTCCTGTGTACAGTGCGCCTAGTACAATAGAGTTTCTACAGAGGCGTATAAACTATCTGAAATGCCTATACCGTCAATTAAGTATTTTAGAACTTCTCTGATATTGTTCTCCAATTGGTGTTTATGAATTTAAATCGAAAAATTTTATTTCCTAAGGATATTGACCTAAATAATATTTAAAAAATCAGCGAGTACCTATTAAGATCAGTTACAGAAGTATTACAGAGAATTTTCGGAGCACCCTGTACATATAAAATAAAACCACAAGAAATGTATGCTGATCCATTAGCTAGTCAATTAAATCAACCTTAATCTATATCAACATGTCCATATATATATACCTTACCTTTCCCAATGAAAAACAATATAATAAGTCCACGCATCCTTTGGTTGACAACAGTTAATAGAAGAAACTACCACTACTAAAACCAGATTAAAACAAAAAATTCAATTTATTCCAACTAGTCCATATTGAAAGACGTCTTCGAGAAATGCAAAGAAAATTATCAGAAATAGCTGAAATCCCTGTTTTGCTTCAATCAACGTTACAATCAGTTTCAAGGACTTTTGATAAATTCATCTCATCCGAGCCAAAGTCCATGTATTATCAATCACAGCTGAATGAAGACATCGAACAAGAATTTGATACATCACCTGAAGATATATGTGATGAAGAAATTTTATCAGAAGTCGATAGCATAGATTTGGATAAAAACAGAGATGAATCCTCTGAAATAGATTATGATTCTGAAGAGGACGAAGAGGAAATAATTTTCTCGTATCATGAAATTCCTGAGTTGACTGTGGTGCAATCAGAAACGGAATCGATTACGCCAGAGCTTACTGAGGAAGATTTACTAAAAAAAGAAAAACAACAAAAGGTAACTAACTGCATTTAGCAGGTGAACTAAATAAATTCTTATTTTTACTAATTAAATATAAATTTAAGATGCAAATATTGGAACAATCTTGGCCATGGGCGGATCGTCAAAGGAAAATATATAAGTACGTTCAGAATATTTTTTAATCATTTTGTAAATACTTTTGCAGCTAAATAATATACATATTTGTGCAGGCAATCTACATGCCATCTTGTACCAAGGCTATCTATCGTGGAAAATAGGTATTTAAGGGAAAAGAAGTTTTATTAAATAAAAAAATCCATATTCTAAATATACATTTTGTCATATTGCAGGATCAAACAATTAAGAGCGCAAAATATAGTTGCTTTATGTGGTGGATCCAGGCGCAAATTATCTCGTTAGCTTTCGCTAAGTTACTATTTATGCTCGAAGTGTATCTGCTTTATACTATATACATATGTAATTACTGATTTCTTAATAAAGCCCTATTTCTAAAATTACTTTATTTGTCTTCATAACGTTTACGTAATTGAAAAGAAAATTACGAGTTTGCATGAATCAGTTTTTTGTTAATTGTGGGATATAATTTTAAAATTTCTCATGGGATTAGTAATTAAAAAAAAAACAATATGTATAAGCTTGGTAGCTGCGGCAATAGCGTGAATTTTGTGATCTTTTGAAAAAATGACTCGCAATAAATACATATAACGTCAGCTTAAAATTAAATATTATTAAAGATTATGAAAATCGTGTTTCTTAAAAGAACATTTGTGTGGAATATACAATTTATAAATCTATAATTTCAAAGTTAGTCAAAAATACAGGGTGGTATACGCTCAGAGATCCATACGGAATGAGGTGATAGTACTCACCTAGGCAAACAAAAAATTTTAGGAGATGGGCAGCCAACAATTCCGGAGTTACAGATTGGTTGAGAAAGTATACTAGATTTTCACAAAATACCCTATATCTTAAAAAGTACAGAGTGTACAGTCACCGCTAAGACCTTATTGTATAAAAAGCCTCATGTCTTTTTCAACGATTGCTCACCCAGCCCCATACTTATCTACTCCCCAGAGTTACGGTGACGTAAAATAAAAATTTCGATTATTTTACTTTTTGTTTTTATATAATGTGTTTCGAATCAACAGCAACTAATACTCTTCAGTACGGCTAGCTCCTCCCTGCCGTTGACGCTAGAAGAAAAATGCTAAGCAGACCTCATATTATAATCTCAGTTAAAATTCTGAGTATCAATCAAATGTGGCGAAATACTAAGTATTCACTTTAGAGCTTAGTTAATTAAGCCCTTATGCGCGATCAGCCAAGATGTAAAAGTCTTTATGACTTTTCTTTTGTTCTTTTGTTTTTACTTTGATCTATATTTTTGAAAAAAAAAGCTGATTAACTGTGAATTCTTCTCTTTAATTTGATCTATTAAACCTGTATCCCAACTGTAGCTGTTAAAGAATTATTAGCTTTTAACCTATTCAGGTCATATGTAAATACATATATTAAAATTATATTGGTGGTACGTACTCGTAAATAAATCTACAATATAATTATGGAAAAATATGTCTAATAAAGTTTATTTTCTTATATATAATAGCTACATAAATACATATTTAAGCTGTTGGTGGTACTCCACCTAATTGCTGATGTATAATAGGAACATAATCATCATATTGCGCTTGGTAAAAATTACCAGCAATGGGTATCCCTAGACCGTAATCAGTTATTAATTGACGTGTTGAAGTCGATAGACGTCCTTCTCGAGTTCTATAAAATAATTTTGTTAATATTATTTCTTCGAAAAATAAATAGTAAAATATTAAAAAAATGATTTCCATACCTTTTGCTAATAAAGGTGTCAGTTAAAATTCTTCCAAATTGTTTAAATACCAAAATCACATATCGATGAAGTCCAGTATCCTTAGGAGGTCCAGATCCTAGATACTCATAAATTATCTGTCCTTCGGATAATTTGTTACCAGGTATATTCGCTACAAGCCAGTGTCTCACTTCTCTAAACGTCGCGTTTTTCCTAGAAGGCGCATCCGGATCAGTCATAAGAAGAGTATACAGCTCATTATCATCAGCTTCCCAGATAACATGTGGAATATCTTTTACTTCAGTTGGTGTTAATTCATTTCCTAAATTTACCTTAGCTCCACTAGGATAAGTCACCTAAACTCAAGATAAAATAAAATTCATTTATTTATAAAAGTTGTTGTTGCAGCGTATTTTATATATATATATATTTTATATAATATTTGTAAGAGTGGAACTATTGATTTAGTGACCCCAGAGCTGCTTGCACAAAATGAATTCAACTTAATAAGTTAGTTTCTTTAGTTCAGGGAAATATTACTATATTAATATCGTTAGAGGCCTATAGGCTTTGATGGATTCAAAAATTAAACTATTTCCGATTATAATAATTAGACAGTGATGCATTTTATTAGTACATATGATGACTGACTGATGAGGCAATCAAATTAATGAGTAATTCCTGAGGTAATCAGTTCTGAACAGCTAAATCTCTAAATGCTAAAGTTATTACATGAAATCTCTAATATAAAGTGAAGAAAGTGAGGATAACTTGCTAAATTTCATATTGAAACCTGTAATGTAAGACGTTATACAAGGTACAAAAGGTAAGATTGTGAAAATAGAGGCGTACATCTGAAAGCCGTGACTACACTATCTTTTAAGTTCTATGGTACGAATTCGGCTTCGGTTTTTTTGTGAACTCTGAAATTAAATATTTTGGGAAAGTGCTATTCTGCTTTCAACGAGAGATCGTATATGTATTGCGTATCAGAGGTGTAATATCACTTTTCTAAGCACACGCCAATAGAATAGAACCCGAGAAAAGCGTAAGACAATGTCGCTTGATATGCTTTTAAAATTATTCCAGGTGCTTGAACATCTTTCATCGTACGACTAATAACAACCAACTAAAGGACTATTTATTTAGCAGACTACTAGGATTTCTTATAGCATAGCATATATACGGTGTCCAATATATTTGAATATAAAAAGATATTGAGATATAAGAACAAGTATTTAATATTTTGCAAAGATTTTTATTGAAATTTAATGGTACATGAATAGTTAAAAACCTACAATATTTTTTTTTTTTTTATAATACCTCCTTTTGTTTTTTTTATCAATATGAATCTTTTTTCGAAAGAGTTACAGGCGCCACGAACGTTTTCCATTGGTATTTCCTCCAAAATTTTGGAGATAACTTGCTTGAAGTACTCTAAACGATTAATTTTTCGATCCTTGAGTTTCGCTACCATATAGCTCCAAGCAAAGAAATCCAAAGGATTTAAATCTTGATTACTTGAATGCCATTCATCCTTCGGTAAAAAATCGGTAAAGCTATTAGCACACCATCTCTGAACTACCACTTCAACTCCTGTTGAAAGCAGTAATAACAATAAAAACAAAGGAAGTCTGCCTTTTCTACAAAACCCGCCCCAAAGCATGACTGAGGATGAATTTTGATATCTGGGCACATGAAGTTCGTTTTCGGAAATATCTTCCATTCTCACTGCCTACACACGATCATTTTGTGGATTGTGTGGTTGCTCCAGAATGAATAGTTTTTCATCGGAAAACATGAACTCATCACCACCGTGCCAAACAAGTATGCTTTCAACTCTTGCTGCTCTTTTTTCCTTGGATGAGGTTGAAACTCCATGAATTTTCTATACGCCCACTTATCTTATGATCGTTAACAGAGGATGTTTTCTTATACCGTTTAGTTGTTTTATATATGAAGTCCCGCTTTATCTCTTCCTTTCGTAGGTCCCGAAAAATTCTACAAGGTTTCATTCCTTTAACAAATTTTTTAACAATTAGTTCACGTATGGACTCCACCGCTCTCCGCTATCTAAATAAGACTGATACAAATTGTATTTTTTGTTTTAGCATGGGGACTGTTTTGTGTAACTATAGGAACTAAACATTTTTGTTTCATATTTAAACAGTAAATAACTTTTATATTCGAATTTATAGACACCGTATAATACACATGGAAAAATTCCAATAGAAGATAGCCCAGATTCACCATATTTTGATCGCCCGACGAAAGTTTTAAATTCCATACATATGAGATATTGATTATTTTTCGTTACATGGTGCTTGAAAAGAAATTTAGAAACAATAACAACCCTGTAAATGTCCCAGAGATTTAATTATGGAGAAATTTTCATTTGTATAACAGGGATATAAATGAACGATCAAAGCCAATTAAATATAGTATGTATATAGTAAAAGATGAAGGTTGCTTTGATTTCAATGGCATTTGAAATATTTAAACCTTGTGAGAAAAGAAAAGTCGTAAAGTAGACAATTTCTGTAAGACCAATTTTAAACAGACTCCAGATGAATATCCATAAATATAGCCAGCCTGTTGTTTTGGAAATTATATCATTAAAGTTGTTTCTACATTTTCTTATACCCTAGTTCCTCATACGGTAAGAACGGGCTTTTATATTCCGAAGTTCTTTCAGTGTATGGTTTTGAGCACAATCACAACCGGTACGGCGACCGTAGAATGGTCATTCAGTATGCTTCGAATAGTGAAGACCTTACTGAGGAGAGGAATCGCTGACCGGATTATGTGTAATGAGCGTGCATCATAAAAGTAGAAAAGAAAATTTTAGAAAAAATTTCATTAAAACCGAGAAAATTGTTATTAGGATAAAAATAAAACTCTTTTAGATAAAAAATAATATTAACATAATAATTTTCTTTTTATGTAAATATGTTTTTCAAATCAAAACGTTAAAAAATGATTTAACATGTAAAGTGCTTCTGAAAACAGAACAAAATGGTTCTATCTAAAACTAAAAGGGGGACGCAAAAGGCTCAAAAAGTTCAAAGAACTAGAACTAAACAAGAAGTAAATAGGACGCACTAAAAAAGTTATGTTAAAAAGAGAATTAAATTTTCAGAGTTGTATGATATACTGTATATACAGGGTGTTCCGTGAATGTCTTTAATCCTTTAAGGGGATGAAAGTAGAGGTCATTTGGGTCACAAGATAGAATCCTACGAAAAACCTGAAGATTACCTCGATGGGCACATCTTCCAAATGTTTGCTTATAACTTTTGATTGTTATTGTTGATAGAACTTATGGAGGGTATTTTGGAAAGGGGACATAATGCGCAAATTTTTTCATAGTTTTGCCAAGTTCGTGCAATGGTGATATTTCGAATAAATGTACACTGAAGCGCGACAAAAATTTTGGTGAAATAAAAAATTTTAGAGATAACTGTTTTTTTTTTAATAATTGAAGACACAATTATAACTTATTATACACTTTTAGAAAGGCCAATATGTGTTCTTTTAAATAAAAGTTTGAACGTCACAATCCATTAATTACAATAGAACTTATAACGAAATTACTCTGACAAGGTATGCAAAATCTCGAAAATCGATATTATCGATTTACTCGAAAACCAAGCGGAGTTCGATATAAAAGTATCTAGACTTTTGTGACCCAAATGAACTCTACTTTCATCCGCTTAAAGGATTAAAGACATTTACGGAACACCCTGTATAATATATATTGTACCAAAACTGGTACTGGTGTGTACCAGTAGTTGACAGTACTTACCAGTATTCGCCAGTACAACACTCCATTTATAGCGCGTAGTTATCAATTAATCATAAATATTTTATTTAGTGCTGTGCACTCTTATCTGCAATGCAAGCAGAACTGTAAAATTTTATTTTCTACATTCCTCAATCTCATTGTGAACATGTTTTAAAAACGAAAATGAAAGACTGCTATGTGGATTACATATGATTATGTGAAATTGATTTCATTGACTTAATAAATTTTTTTTATGTAAGTACATCATTTATGCGTCTCATGGCCAGTTTCACAGTTGAGTTTAAAATAAGGATCAATTTAAACCATCCTTCAAGTTTAAATGTAGTTTAAATCTAATCGGGTTTCACAGTGCATTCTTTTAGCAACGATGATAGTACTGGTTAAATTTTGAACTAAATTAGTTATCCAGCCATTGTGAAGCAATTTTTCTATCAATCAATCTGTTAATCGGAAAAAGCAAATAAACCAGAAGGTAAAAAATAGTAGTTATATTGACTAATTTTAAATATGCCACCATCGAAGAGGGCTGCAAATTTTAGTAGAAGTGATGTTGGGCTATTGCCTTCTCTAGTGCATAAAAAAGACCGACAGTAGAGTGAAAAAAAAAACCGAAAAGTATACATTCGAAGACAAACTGACAATTTTTTTTTAATTAAGCTAGATTCCGTTTACAAGTCAACGTGCAATTCATTCAAATTATTTGGCTGATTTCTAATTACTCTCGGTCGTCGACAGAGTTTTAAATTTAACTCAAAACAGATTTTTTCATCGCCAAAAATGTCCAAACCTGAATACCTGATAAAAATATTTTATTGAAACAAATGCCTAATCTACAATGCATGGTAAAACCACGTCGTCAAAACGATATCGTTTGCTGAAGAATGCATATAAATACATGAAATATGCAAGTAGTGGTAAACTGCAATATTAAACAGCTGTTGATCTATCAATTATCATAAATGTAATTGCTTTCTCGATTGCATTGTAGAATTACATCAAATAAAATATTTGGTCTCAATAATTTATATTATAGTATAGTAAACTAAAAAATTGCTTGGGACAAGTCAAATAATATAAAATATTGCTTTAAAGACTGAAAGTACAAGTTCCAGTTTACAGCTATTTTGTTTTAAATTCCCCTACATGGTACTAAATTAGCTGAATACACCTGAGGTATTACTACATCGTTTTTGCTGACTATGCCTAATCTACAATCCATGGTAAAACCACGTCGTCAAAATGTCTCTTCTCTTTCACTTAATTGACGACATGAGCACGAGCTTATGTGCAGTAGTTAATCAACAAAAACGATATAGTAATACCTCAGCTGTATTCAGCTAATTTAGTACCATGTAGGGGAATTTAAAACAAAACAGCTGTAAACTGGGACTTGTACTTTCAGTCTTTAAAGCAATATTTTATATTATTTGACTTGTCCCAAGCAATTTTTTAGTTTACTATACTATAATATAAATTATTGAGACCAAATATTTTATTTGATGTAATTCTACAATGCAATCGAGAAAGCAATTACATTTATGATAATTGACAGATCAACAGCTGTTTAATTTTGCAGTTTACCACTACTTGCATATTTCGTGTATTTATATGCATTCTTTAGCAAACGATATCGTTTTGACGACGTGGTTTTAGATTAGGCATCAACTACTACACATACTAAGCTCGTGCTCATGTCTTCAAATGAATGAGAGAGAAGAAACATTTTTGCAGCTTGAATCCATGTAGTTTTGACGACGTGGTTTTACCATGCATTGTAGATTAGTCAAAGCAAACGATGCTACTGTCAAAATAAAATGTCACACTTATCAAATACTTTTATCTTGAGTTTAAACCGAGGAATGGCACAGGTTAAATTCTAGTTTAAACCGGGGTTTAAATCAAACTGTGAAACCCATTCGTCGAGCTTAAACTAAATATTTGGTTTAAATTCAGCCTGAGAAATCGGCCATTAATAATTAAAGTAAACTAGAAAATACTAAAAGGGTGCAAATTTACTGATACTTAATTCTAATTACTGGATTTTATAAATGGGTACTAACAAGTACTCGTAAGTTCTGGGAAGTACTGGGAACTACTGGACAGTACTAGAAAAGTACTGGCACTGGACATCACCAATATGCTTACTGGTAAATTTTCGAGTAAAAGTATAAAAATGTGGCCTTAGACTAAATATTTTTTTTTGGTATGAGTCCTGGTACTTAAAATCAAACAACACTGTAAATTTTACACAATAATATGAAAATAAAAATTAAGGGCAGGGTAAGGTTAATTCGTACAAAAAAAGGCATGTTTTTGTGAATTTTTTGTGACGACACAGTTAAAATCTCATTATTAAAATTAATGGTACATTAAAGTATGACATTCGAAGAATATTGTATAAAATTTTCACGAAGAAATATTTAAAAATACGGCAATGGCAGCAATTGTTCGGACGTGTCTCGAAAAAGAGTAGAATTGCGGTGCCCCTCATAACTTGGTGCTGGATCATTTGAAATCAAAAAATCAAAGTTCGTTCGTTAGATAATAGTTTTCTCCAGGTAACGCTGGGAGGGTTTTTCGAAATTTCAGTTTTTCACTTTTTTGGAACACTTTGAAGGGAAAAACGCGATTTTTTGCGAAAAAATCGTCTAATTTGTTATTGTAAAATAAAAATTATTAACAAATTTGAAAAAAAAAACTCCAGCGTTACCTCGTAAATTATATACAGAAATAGTGTTCAAAATTTCAAAAGGATCGGTGCAGTAGTTTTGCAGTTATGAGGGGCACCGACTTTGAAAACGTGAGTTGTGGGGAAATCGCTTTAAAGTTTCGAACACTAAAAAATCTGGTATAAAAACGCGCGTGTACGTCTGCTCGATAGAACATTCACTGCTAGACTCAATTTTATACTCTTCACTGACAAAATATACAGTACAGGTATAAGCACGTTTGTACTTGTGTTGAAATTTCTAGAAATAAAAGTGGAGGGTAAGATCGGGTATTGCATAGAGAGCGCCAGGTTACAATAGCACGCTCGGGTCGGGTAGGTATAAAAATCCGTCAGGTATAAAAATACTCACAATTTCGTCAATTTTGCTCCAATCGACTTGAAATTTTGACACAATATTCTTGAGATATTATGCATTCAGTTAAAAATATAAAAAAAAAGCAAAAAAAAAATGTTTAATACCTTACCCTGCCCTTAAAGCCAGAATAAAAATTGAGTGTGCGCCTATTTTGTGAATACGTAACGGTTCCAAAAAAACAAGAGTCCTATGTAGATTTTCGAAATGAACTGACAAGAATTTTTAGCTGGGTGCGTGCCCATCCCTCGCCGTAACCATACCCTCAGCCCTTTCGATCTGGCATGAGTTCCCCCCTTCTAATTCAGAAACTTTGTATGCCGTTGAAAGTAGATATCAATTGGTTTTTATGGAATTTTAACATGATAATAATAATGTTTCGAAATTCGAATTTGAAAATAATATTAAACATGTTCGAAATATGCGATTTTCGATATATGATAACTTTTCATTTTATGCTATACGATTTTTGGAGTTTCGGAGATTTTCCAAAAATGCTTTTTATTTTTCTAATCCGATTGGTTTATGTATCGTCGGAAAGACAAAATTCCGAAATTTACAATCGTCGGTCGACGAAAGTGTAAAAATAATTTTCAATAATTGGAAATTTCCTTTGCTTTCCCATAATTCCCACTAATTGAATTTTCTTAAAGCTGTTTAAGCTTAAAAACTCGAAAAAACTATTTTTTTAATCAAGTGTTGCTTTTGATACTTAACAGACCATAATATTTTTAAGTCAATATAGTGCAACAAAACTCAAAACTGATTCGCTTGTAAAAAATGGTCCACCAACTGATTATAGTCAATATCTTTATGCCCTTTGTTTAGGTATATTCCCTTAGTCCTGCATCTCAATTTCAGCCAAATTACTTACAGAGCTTCAAGTTTCAATTTGAAGCCAACTGCCATTTAAAAATGAAACTCATCTTAGGCATATTCTTAATTTATAAGCTGAGGCTCCAGTTTTGCTAATTAGAAAAATAAACATTGTCGCGATTGATGGCAAGTTACAAACAGTTTTTATTCAATAATGGAAGAGAAAATTATTATATTGATTTAAGAAAACTTTTTCATGTACATATTATATAAAGGCCACAAATATAAAAATATCAACAAAAAACTTTAATTTGAAGAAATCAAAAATTTTGTAAAAAATCAAAAATAAACGATAGAACTCTTCAGTACTTAAAACTGATTGAAGACCTGTGAAGCGATATTTTATAGCAAAAGGCATCGACTATAGTATTATGTGAATTTTGTTTTAGCTTTGCATTGTCGAGAAAATTGTAAAATTTTGCTTCTATAAAATAATTCTGAATAAATGAAGTATTGGACCAAACACCTTGTGTTCTTCGTTAATATACGCATGATCAGTACTTTCAAGCCTTCCTGTTTGTAAAAAGCACACCCCGTCAACAGTTAAATACTCTTATTGAAATAGAAGATTAGAGCTACTTGGTTTCGTCGCTGAAAATTTGGACCTTACGCATTGACTTTTACCCAGGAATATATATTTATATGTAGGTGTGTGCCTCAAACAGGGTAAGTCCCCTAAACTCAAAACGAGATTTAGAGTCACCTCCACGTTATGCTATTAGGTTTTTTTTAAATGTTCTAATTGTATAATTTTTTTTATTTTTTATTTAGATAGTACTGCTACCCGTTGGGGTAACTAGGTAGGGGCTAGGGTAGGCCTGCCCCCTCCCCCAAAAAATGCGGACTAGCCCACCCAAGGAAATTATAAAAATTCAAAAAACATTCATCAATTCGCACAATCTTAGGCCTAATTAAATTCGGATCGGACTCGAAAAGGCTTTCCTTTAAGCAAATCTATTGAAATTTTTTTTAAATTTTTGAATATTATCCTGAGATTGTTATGATTCTACTGAATTTTGACAAAGGTGTATTCCGTAGGAGAAATCATGCTGTATTATTTTGACAGTTTAATTGATAATCTTTGATATCAACGAAGTCTTGAATTTCGTAAAAATTTGCTTAATTTTCCGGAAAAAAATCTAAAGCTTTTTCGCTTCCGATTCCAATGGATTCAATAATTAGACTGATTATCTTTAGAGGGAAGAAATATTTAGTGCGCAATTAAAAAACTTAATAACAGTTTTATTACGTTACATAATGAAATAAAACTATATTAACAACGGGGAGGTTACCGTTCATGACGATTAAAAATTCGATTTTTTTTACATAATTATCATCCTTAAAGTGTTTGGAACACGTATGTAAAAGGATATTTTCATATCTAAGGTATTTTAAAATTCACAGCCTGTGCAGAACTGTCCGCCGACTAGAAAACAGGTAGCTGAGGCGCTCGGAGCACGCTTGCTGGGGAGACCTTTTCTCGCTACCTGAGGTACCCTCATAAATTTCGGGACACCGTTAACCTTCAGATTCAGCATAATCAGTTCTTGAAGGAAGAAGAAGGGCTACTGTATGGTGCTGGAATAGCTGGAGCTGTCAATGCTTTTTTATAACGTTAAACTTTATATGAGTTTTTCTGGGAACAAAATTTTTCAGCGCGCGGGACGCTCTACAGCTTCAACGGATGAACCGATCCACATGAATCTTTGAACAATTGAAAGGAAATTCAATTTGCGGGACATCAGAGATCGATTTTAGTCAAAAATTTATTTACAAATAGTTTTTTCCGTTGAAGAAAAAAAAACAGGGCAAAAATGTTTTTTTTTTAAATGGCTAGCATGTTTTTTTCCGAGGTTTTTTTGAAAACAAGAACCGGTAAGGCCCCCCAAATTTTATCAAGTTTAATCATTTTCAACCCTATACGTTTCGAAAGAATTAGCAGAGCTGTGGAACGCCCCGCGCAGACCAAAACACGCCGTACACGGTTTTGTTTGAAGGATGCTGGAGCCGCCATTTTCGATTTTTTTTTTATATTATATATATTTATATATATAATTTATTGTCAGGTAAATAAAGTGTGAAGCCTTTAAAGGCTGTAAAGGCCTAATCATAATTGCCGTTAAAGTCGGAATTTTGGTTAGACCTTAATAGCTGGAACAGAATGCAACGTACCCACGTCGCAGTAAACGTAAGGAATTGTCATACAAAAGTTGAATGCATTTCAAATAAATTATTTAGGCCATAGTGAACGCAGTCTCTAAAGCCGCCACAAGAAAGTTGGTCAGCGCTCTATTATTTGGCTTCATTATCTAACTATATTACTTTCTGCTGCAATGAGACTGTTCATTGCTCCTTTGTTAGTTTGCTAAACAACTTTGTATTTCATCGATTGTTCCAACTGTCGGATTACTTCCTCGATTTACCTAACGTTGTAACATAGCGTGAGCTGAGGTTTTTTAATAAATGATTTACTATTCTATTCTCACTTTAAAGTAGAAGCAAATATTTCTTAAATAAAATCTACTTTTGTTTGAAACTGTTTTTCTTTTGAAAATAAATAAATCCCTAATATACAACTTATACTATCATAAATATAACAAATTTTCCTATAAGATAGGCTAATATTTGATTTATCTTTTTGTTTCACAACGCAGTGAGCAAGCGCAACTAGCGAAAATATGAGGCGAATGCGTAGCTGTGCCATTTCACTAATTAAAAAAAATACTTTGAGTAATGTTTGAAATGAAAAACGTGAATTAATGTAATGTGGAAGGTGGAGAATATTAAATTGATGGAAACATTATGGGATAATATAAAAAAATGGTTAACAATGTTTATTGGTCTTTCTTACAGTTAAGAAGTTATTGTGTGTTAAACGTTGAAAGACTCATTTTTTCATAAAACTGAATAGGCAAGCACAAAGCTCTGATTGTATTCCAGTGTGCTTTGTGGTATGAAGGTGTAGGGTTATGTTTGAATGAAAAAATATAAATTTTTATTAAATAAAGTACTTAGATTTTTATACTGTTAAATACACAAACAATTAAACAGCAAAATTCCTGAATAAAACTTTTAGTACGGAGGTTTGTTTACTTTATACAGAAGGTTAAAGTTGAAAGTAATGCATTTTCTGTAAGAAAACATGCTAAAAGGAGTACGAAATCGTACCACTCTAATATGTTCAAAGAATTTGCTGTCACGGCCTGAAACATAAAGACGATAAGCTGAACTTAAAACTATTTTGCCTGTGGAGAAAAACTACCAAATAATAATTAATCTAATGGAAGAAATTTATAGTACTAGTCGAACTATGATATTATCCGGAAAATCGGTGAAATACATCTTTGACATGTTCCCAAGAATAATTGATTTTAAAGACGCAATGGTAAGAAATTATACAAAATTTACTATTAACACCTTTACTTATTATATTCGTATTTAGATTAACCTAGAGTTCCAAAATATGGGACAGCATGAAAGATGCATTGATGACCTTGCTATGTACCAAGTAAAAATCTTTCAAAGCGATACTTATATAGAATTTTTAAAAGATGGTAAGATTTCATACTATCTTAAAAGTTTGAGTTAGTTCATAAGATTTTATTTAGGTTAATTCTTATTATAACTTATTTTTGATGCAGAATATATATTCTAATTCTAATAAAACAAATTTTCTTTTTTTCTTAAATACTTACATAGATAACTTAAGGATGCTCGCAATGATCTTAAAAAAACTGCCCAACCGCCAAATAAAACGGTCATACTGCCAAATTTCCACAGATATGGAGAATTGGGAAGAAAAAACTTCAAACAATTTTTAATGCCACTAATAAAGTGGATCAATGTAAGTTTGAAAATAATTTAGGAATGCAACAATAAATTCTTACTTTGTACTTTTCATATTTTCAGCTCGAAGATGACATCAAGGCCATTATAAAAGAAATAAATGGGGGTCAACCCATAATCTTCTGTTGATCTGAGCGACTTTTTGAAACAGGAGTTTTTTATGTTTTTTTTTTTTGAAGATATTTGTATAGAAACAGGGGACGATGTACGGCTTTTGAAATATTGTATGAGTCTCAATATGTATTAAATTTTAAGTACAGCACACATTTGACAACATTTTTTAATTTTTTTTACGCTTTTATCTCTATTTCACAAAACTCTGATTTATTGATTGAAAATATTGTTTTTTTCTTTTTATTTTTAATCTTTTTTTTCCGCATACAGTATAAGTACACATCTATTTGCAACTAGTGTTTCTTTAAGAAAATAAATAAGTGTATAATTAAATTATCCAGTTTTTGGCTTATTCTTTCCCCTTAAATAATAAAAAAAATATTATTTCCTGATAAGAACTAATGCCATATAAGTATTTTCGGCTATCCAATTCTGTTGCACCAAGTGAAAATCTTACAAATAAATGAGCACAATGTTAAGCATGTACATATATACGAGTATATTATACAGAGTGCAGGAAATTGGAGACGAAAATTAGCGAGGATAAACAGGAATGTAGTCTTCGAATCCAGAGCAGATTTCTAGTGAAATTAAATGAAAGTTTTTGATTTTACTAGAAATCTGTTCTGATTATGAAAACTGGATCTCTGTTTAATTAAACTGAATTCGGCTTAAATTGACTGTAAACCTAGGTGATATATCTAACTGATTAGGTCGGCTGGTTAAGCTAGAAATCTGCTTTAATTAACTGGAAAAGTATTTTGAAATTTAATAGTTAATCTAGTTGACAAATGGGAAATAACAAGTAAATTTACTTGAAACCCAGTTCATGAAATAAGACTGGATATATAGTTTTCATGTTCCGAAATCTGTTACATATTCACTAGAAATGCAATTGAAATATTCAACTGGACTTCTGCTTAAATGACTCCAACTAGATTTTTTACTAGAATATCTAGGAGATCCACTCTAGTTCTTTAATACGGATCTAGTTGAAAATCTTTTACAGTGTAGGCAATCATTATCGGATACGACATTTGAAAAGCTTGTTTTGCTAAAGGCAAACTCAAATACTGTATATAAACAACTAAGAAAATTAGAAATTAAAACAGAAAAAGCTTCTACGATTCTGTTTCCTTTCATATCTTTTTGCAACATAATTTATGATATTTCATAAATGAAAACCTCATCCAGTCATTTCAAAATTTTGATTTGAGTTTTCGAAAGCTCTTGAACCTCTATTATTGGAAAACGTAATTAAATAATTGACAAGAACTTAAGTATTTATTTTATTTTTATTTTAAAATCGTGCAAATTTAATTTAATATTTCAAATAAACAATACTTACTATCATTTAAACAAATTAAAATCGCGTTAGATGTTTGGAGTGGACTGTAGGGAATAGATGAGAGTCGCTTGGATTCATTGGTATTAAAGAAAATAATGCACTTTCACTCAATTCGACAATTACATTATTTACCAATCTTTTATCACAATAATTTAAACTGAAATTAACAAATAGAAAAGGAATCAAGGATGTTCAAATGTTGACTGGCTAAATTGATTGAATGCTGATGACTTATACTAACTGATAAGCGATGTACCATGCTTCTCAGTCTCCGGGTGCTCAATAACATTCAATGAGAATTATAATAATGAATGGGAAACAATTTAAAACTGTTCGTTGCTCGTCTGGCTCATAAAAGCATTTCTTATTAAAATCGCACATTGCAGTGGATTAAAAAAAAAGTACAGTCTTTTTGCTTTCTTGGGAGTGGAGTTAAGGTACCACGTAGTAGGACTGCATATTAAAAAAGTAGTGGCGCGATGTTTGCGACTTGTAAAGTGAATCTTATAAGTGCTAAGAGGAATGGATAAAAAAATTCAGTTAATAGCTGGAAATATGCATGAGCTGGTATACTTCTCAAACATGTTTGTTAAGGCCTATGTACGAAAGTTGAAGGAACCTGGCCTCCCCTAGACTAAAATCCTAGTTACGTCTATGGTGCTACCAGTTATTAATCTTTACTTATCTTATTTTATGAATATTTCTACAATAAAGTGAAAAGAGAAAATAACTTTTAACGGGCAATTTACTGTGTTTTAAAGTAACACAATAAATTCTGATTAGTTTGTAATTGTATTGTATTCCAGTTTAGAAGGTGATCTCAACACAACTCCAAAATTTGGCTAATACAGTTAATTAGTTACATAACAGAAAACCTTGTTGGTTTCATTAATTGTACTTTTTTATAACAGGGACAACTATTTCAATCATTACACTCTTATGAAAAAAAAAATAAAACTCTTATGTAAATCTAAATATTACAATGCACAAATATGTCCCTATATATTCCACAAATTACAATATTTACGTTTGGAAAAAAATTAATAAATGTTTATTACTAATTGTTGATGCAAATAAAAGTAGATTAGTTAAAAACAAATTTTTGTTATGTAATCTAAAATTCAACGTCCATCAAATCACATACAACTACTAAAATACGATATTCATATTGAAAAAGTCACTCGCGCATAATCTCAAATAAGATAATCACCTCAACCAGATTTTTTGGGGCAACATCAATTATATCAGGAACTATGCTATTACTCTCCATTACTGATGAAACGCTGTCGTTTGATTCAAGCGCGGACACAGAAATCACTGTTATCACTAACAAAATGAAACTTATTCTAGCCATTATCTTCGAAAATATATACAGCAGAACACTCTTGCTATTATCAATTCCGTATAGCTACTCAGTTGTAAACACTTCTAACTAGTTTATTTATGCGAATAATATTAAGTAATGCTATGTACTGTTGTGTCACTCTATACGAAATAAACCTGAGATGTTATCTTACAGGTAGATGGAATGAAAGGTGGAAATTCATTATAAAAATACTATGGAGATGAAAGGTATAGTAGAAAACCGGTTACAACTAAGCAATCTGAAAAGACGGTCATCATTTACGAAAGCTAAGAGGCTATAAAGTTCAAAAGAGCAATACGATTGGGAAAGATTTGTATTTTTTAATATCAATGACATTTAAATATGCTCTTTATATAATAATATTTATAATAATAATAAAAAAGAAAAGGTTTTATAGTCTAGACGAAATAGAGAAATCACTTAAATTTAATTTGAGGCGAGCTGAGCGTAAAGTTTTAGTACATAATCATCCCACTGGGCCTGAAAGAAATTGCCAGCAATTGGAGTTCCAAGTTGATATTTTTTAGCAAATTTTCGTACGGAAAAGCTAGGTCTGTTGTCTCCGCTCTTGTTTGTCAATCTTGGTTCATCAAATTCTAATTTTCCAGGCTGTTTATATAATAAGAAAACATAACGATGAAGTCCAGAATCTTTTGGTGGACCAGATCCAACGTATTCGGAAAGAACTTCGCCTTTACTAATATCATTGCCGGGAATATTTCCTACTAGCCAATGATGCCATTCACGAAATTTAGGTGCTTTTCGACTCGGCGCATCAGGATCAGTCATAACTAATGTATAAAATGAGTTCTTGTCAGCTTCCCATTCGACTTGTGGTTGATTTTTTACTTGTGTAGGTGTTAATTCTACTCCTTTGTCTGCTTTGACATTGTTATCATAGGAAACCTAGAAAAAATATTTGCATATGAATATGATAATTTATTTATTTAATTATAGAAGAAAAAATCAATTATATAGAATAGACTATACGAAAAGAGTGTTAAAGGGGTAAGTAAGTGCTGTGAGGTATATCGATGTGCATTTGCCATTCTTTAAACTTTCGCAAAGTGTAAAATCGAATAAAGTTAGGGATAAAAAAAAACGTTTCGCAGTCTTACTGTACGGCGGAAAGAATGGATGCCGTTTGTAATGCGAGTACTGCGTGTAAGCGTTAATGTACAATGAATCAGTTAAGATATTTCATAGCAATACAACAATGGATTTGTATGTATCAGGAAGAAAAACTCGCCTCGCATTGCAGCGAGGATGGTACTTCGATTAGTCGATATGGCAAACTGTCATCCCGCCATCAGTGAGCTTAACGACTCCTTAGATCTGATATAGGACTTCTCGCAGAGCGCTGGATTTTACACCTTTTCCGATTAACCTTTTCTCATTACCGAAGAAAGGTAAGTACCTACATTATTTTTCGAAAAAAAAATAAATAAATAAAATAAAATATTTAAGAAAGCTTATGGAGATCTCGCCAGACGGAGTCGAAATGAAAGTCTTTATAAAAAAATTATCACAAATTAGGACAGTAAGAGTCTGTGAAATTGCATAATATAAATGGTTAAAATTACCGCACACTGCCATCTCAACATAAATCACTCAATTATGGGAAAGTTGATAATTGAATACGCAGACTAACAATAAGTTTACAAGACAATAAAATTCCTACCCACATAATATTTAACTATTTTAGCATCATAGAAAGATCATCACTATATTATCACAGAGTCCTATACTCACCAGCAGAATGATAAATGAAATGCTCCGGTAGTATAAAGGGTCTTTTAAGTATATGTATATGGCCCAAAAATGTATGGATTTGCAAAAGTGTTAAAATGGCTAAATGCATATTCAGAATTTGTTAGTTAATGTAATTTTAAACTTCTATGCAAAATTTTAGTCAAATTCATTAATGTTTAGAGGTCGCTCAAATCGAAAATAGTGTGTTTTTGGCTTTTTTGGACTTTCAGGAAAACTGTTTCAACATTTTCTGTTATAACTTTTTAATTTGATAATATTTTTTCTTGATTCTTTTTTTAAATTAAAGGGAACCTAGTTATGAAATATTGCAGTGAAAGCCGTTTTAAACAATTAAATTCTTCCATTTTTTAGAAATTTTTCAAAACGAAAATTCACGCGGGTGTACTTTTCCTACTATAATGTAACCTACAATCGACTGTCTTGCAAACAACTACAACTTCGGGGGTCGTGTAGTGTATGAGCTGTTCTCAAAATGCGATTTTCGAAGGTGAAGCATTTTTGGAAATTATAAAGATGTGCCGATCCATAAGTGTAACGACTTTGTGCTAATGACATCTTCTTTTCCAATTATCGGATTGGACACGCACACATAATATAAAAAGTTATTTTGATTTTTGCGTGTCCGCCTGTCCGTTTGTTTGTCTGTGCCTCTATCTGACTGTCCGTCCATCCGTCTATACGATAGATTAGGTTAGGTTAGTTTAGGTAAGTGGGGTGCCGCAAGATAACTAGCCTACATCACTTAGACGTCTAGTGGGTCCACATGGGATAACCTTTTCAAGCCGACCCAGATCAATCCTGCTTCCCTTAGGGAACTCAAGATATCTCCAAGGCTCTTTACCTAGATCCATCCTGCGCTTGTTTCAGAAAACTCAGGATATACCTAAATTATTTTTTTTTGCAGCTCCACCAGACTTGAAAAGAAGTAGCTACCCAGTAGCCTACTTCTTTTATTCATCAGAGCGGGGCATTCGGAAAGCACGTGTTAGACGGATTCGATTTCCTCCGAGTTCTTACAGCTCCTGCAGAAATCGTTCGCCGCTATCACCAGTCTTCTAGCATGGTCACCTATGGCCCAGTGACCCTACTAGATTCCTGGTGTTTGTTTTGCTGCCATCAAGCAGCTCCCTTGTCCTTTTACTATCATATGCAGGCCACAATTGCCTTGCAATACTGCAGGTATCCCTGTTGGTCCACCGAAGGCTTGCCTTTTGATAGGCGCTCCTGATGATTTCCTCTTTTATAGCTCCGATTGGGATTCTCACAAAAGCTACCGCTAAGGAGCTATCCAATTCAGAGCCTGTTTTGGCCAACTCATCAGCCGTCTCGTTGCCTGAGATATCCTTATGACAAGGTACCCAGCATAGGGTCACTCTGTGCCTTGTAGCCAATACCTCAAGGCTAGTCTTTCATAACTGCACCAATTTTGATTTTACCAGCACAGCATCCAGCGCCTTGATGGCTGCCTGGCTATCAGTATATATGCATATGTGCCGTGAAGGCGTTCTGCACATAGATACCAATGTTGCCCTCTGATAAATCGCTGCGAGTTCTGCCTGAAAGTCTAGGGAAGGTTTTAGCTTACATTTTGATTGTGCTGAAAATTAGCGTAATTTGTGGTGAAGAGTTTTTAATTATAAGACACCGTTCAACTTGAAATGATACTTTAATAATTTACTACCTTAAACCTCTGTTATAAATTGAATGATCTTATTACGGCCATCCTTAATCACACTTCCATCTGATACCACTAAGATTAAATATTCTACATCTAAATTAGTATTACTTATTAATTTAACTTCTTGTAATATTTTAAATTTATTCAAAGGATTAATTAAATTGGTACTCGGTATCTTAGCTTTGATATTCCACTTGGATAAATCTCGACTCTCGGCGAACTCCTTAGGGTCGATCTTACTGTCGGCCCAAAAAATGAAGGTAGTTCTCAATCGGCTAGCTACGAATCTCTTCTTAACTTTTTTTTTAGTTTAAAACCTATTAATAACTTTTCTTAAAACTTGCAGTCTTTTCGAGCTTAACTTTTGCTTACTTTCGTGTTCGTCGGATCCGAAAAAGAAGACCCAAAAAAAAAACCGGAAGCCATCTCCTCTTGAGCTTTCTTATTTTTCTCTTTACAATGTTGTTATTAGAAAAATTTCAAATTTCCTAATAGTATATGAGTGTTATTTGTAAATAATTTATGAATAATTGTAATTGTTTGCATTTAGTGTTACTCTTATAACTTATTTCTAATATTTTTTAAGAAGCTCAATTATATTTTCAATAATTCATTTACAACTTGATATTTGTTCAAGAAGGAATTTATTTGGATTTTCCGGTATATAGTAAAAGCTAAAAAATTTGTTTATTTGTAATTTCATCACACAACTCATTTTATTCTTTCAAGTCTTGGTTTTGACTCATCAACAATAGCGAAACTGAGTGACTTGAAAAACAAATGAAAAAATTTAAAAATCAGAAAAATTGAGAAAAATAGAAAAAAAAATGTTTATTAAAAAAATTTAAAAAACCAGATTCATTCGAAACGAATCGAACCTGTGTACGCCCAAAAATAAAATGAGTGAAATATCATTTCCACAAGCCTTTAGATTTCATTAACAGTCTTAACCTGGAATATGAATAAACAAAAGATCTTTCAGGTTGCAATGAAGGCGACACCCTTTACGAATCAACATCTATATACACGCATAATTCATATCGATATCGACCTCTTTATACTCTGTGGACACCTGATCTGCGATTACCTGGTTGCAACTCCAAAACAACACACGCAGTCACATTTCTGCAACTTGTATATTCATTAACAGTGTTTGAAATAAAAAACCGGAATCTGAAAACCGCAGCCCTTGCATTCTCTACTGTCGGCGAGCAATATTGCATAAAAATTCGTATAAAGAAAAATTGCTGAGGAAAAATTCAAGAAAAATATTAATTCAAATCCCATATCCAATCCAATTCTACCATTGACTTCAGTTCATCGTAAAAGTTCATAGCGCTCGTAAAACACACTCAGTTTCACTCAAACTACTAATATAAATAATAAAAGTTTAATAAACATAAATATGTATAAAAAATATTTACATGTTGAAGAAGAAACTTTTCAAGAAACAAATTAATTTAGCTGCATTTATGTATGAAATACTTTCACCCAAGAAATATCCAATTTTAATGGCATTTTTATTACACCGAATTCCAAATTCATTCCGTTTACTTTGAAATTAGAAAAATGTAGATCTCCCTTATTTCACCTCTAATAAATTGTAAAATTTGCACTCAAACCACCCAGAAGGACAATTCGTTCAGGAGCGCATGTCTATACTTCTCATCAATTAACAACAAACTCCTGTTTCGAAGAGTAATGAATGAACATAAAAAGAAATTAGCTCAGAGCTGAAAATTGATGGTCTACTTTTAATATTTTTGACAAGTTTTTTTTTGTTCTCTACTTTCGATAGATACATTTAAGATAGGACGCAAGATCTTTCCAAAGTTTTCGAGAAACTCACAAGCTGAATTCGTAAGTGTTCAATGTGTGCGTGCAGCTCACATGCTGTACGCGCGCTTCAGTGAATACAAGCCTTAAATCTAGTATTCTAGACCCACTGTCACCATAACGACTTAATTTGAAATTCAGTCATTTCAAGGAAATGAAGATAATTAGCTCATAATCTATTCAGGTCGTACCGAAATTAGACGATATTTTTTTTTAATGACGTGCTTTCAGTTATTAAGGGAACAAATTATTTGTGATCTGAATAGGCTAAATGTTAATACCTACTTAACCGTCACAGATAGAACATAAGTGTAACAGGTTAAATTAAAGAGAAGACTCTGGGCTTTCGAAATTTTGTAACAAAAATGTATTATCTTTAAAAAAATAATGGAAAAATAAAAAAATAAAACGAAATTTAAAAACCGCAATTTTGAATTTGAAGCATAATAACTCTTGAGTGAATTTTAGAAAATCGTTGCAGTATTTCAACGATTTGATACTCGAATAAATTTTTTGAAAAACTGGTAAATCAGTGTCTTTTCAGGCGTCATAAAATTGTTTTAAAATATCTACATGCAGCACGTATAATAACAATTTAGTAACGTGAAAAAGGCAGAATATAAAATAAGTAAAAAACGAGTTTTCAAACAAAACTGAGGCCAAGCCGCATGAAAAAGTAGAAAATAAACTTTTCTTCACACACAGAGGTGGACTCAGATTTTTTGATTGGGACATTTCTCTTCATGAATCAAATCACTTATTACCTCTGATTGATCATACTGAAATATATCGGTGATTGTCAGCGAATAAAAACTGAGTCCACCTATGTGTGTGAAGAAAAGTGTATTTTCTACTTTTTCATGCGGTTTGGCCTCGGTTTTGTTTGAAAACTCGTTTTTTACATATTTTATTTTTTGCTTTTTCACGTTAACTAAATTGTTATTACGTGCTGCATGTAGATATTTTAAAACAATTTTATGACGGCTGAAAAGACACTGATTTACCAGTTTTTCAAAAAAATTTATTCGAGTATCAAATCGTTGAAATACTGCAACGGTTTTCTGAAATTCAAATTATGTTTTAAACAGCGATTTTAGCTGTATTTCAACTTGATCCCATATAACATGAATTTTCCCGATTTTCCATGTTTTCCACAGACTTTTCCTATTATTATGAAATTTTTTTAAAAATTTACATGAATTTTCCTCTATTTTTCATGCAAGTTTTCATGATTGTTGAAGAGAAAGTATTGATGACAGTAGCACGGAAAAAAAATGATTCCACATAGATTATAAAACTTTTTTGTCGGAAAATTTTCTGAAAAAGTCGGAAAATTCCGGAAATTTTCGAAAATTTTTCCAGAAAAATTGGAAAATTCTGCATTTTTCCTGAAACAGATTTATCACTAATCATATCAATGAAATTCCGATGATTTTCCCGCTTTTCCCGGTTTTCCATGGAGTTTTCCACAAAAGCAACTTTATGCAACTCATTTCGCTCTACAACTTTGTCTTAGGTTGCAAAACGCTCAAACGCTTCCTTGGTCGGAAAAACTCCGGAAAAGCGTTTGACATAAATTTTTTCTGCAAGTTTTCACCATTGTCGGAGAGAAAGTAATGATGCCAGCTGATGCCAGAATGATACTACTTAATCCTGCATAATTTAGAAAAAATTTTTACCGGAAAATTTTCCGGAAAAGTCGGAAAATTCCGGATTTTTTTTTGGAAAAATCGGGAAACTGCATTTTTCCTGAAACGGATTTATCATTGATTTTTTGATTTTGCCCGATTTTCCGGGTTTTCCATGCAAATTTCCGGTTCAAATTTTGATAGATGCAATTGTCACGCGACATGCACCTGTGTGCCAAATTTCAGCTCGCTGTGATTACGAAAAGTGGGTCTACGAGAGTGTCGAAAATAGTAAAAAAGAAATATATAAATATACAGACAGACAAATTCGTGTATGAGTTAAAGGGACGGGCTGGCCTCAAAACGGATGAGGCGGCTGCTTTTTCTTTTGTATTTAATAATTTAATTTAGAACCGAAAAAATAAGAACTTCAGAAAAATCTTCTATTCCATATATGATCGATTCTAAAAACTGTGAGGTCAAGTCTCGTATGGGATAAGATGTTTATAAATAAATTGCATGTAATGGGGGATCAAACATATACATATATGTTTAGGACAATGTCGACTTTGGCTTTAAATTTATAAACACTGCCCCATAGCAGCTGAGATGTTTTTTTTTTAATAACAAATGAAAAAAAGGAACGGATTATTCTTCTTAAACTGTATATCAAAGAGAAAAACACTTAAACTATACGAATTCCAACTAATCTTATGCATAGTCATTATGAAAAATATTTTCTTAAGACAACATTGCAGTTAATTATTCTACAGTGTTATAATTTTAACTTTTCTGTAATTTGTTCCCGTAGGGCTCCTTAAAACACTTCCGGGCTACGCTTAGAAGACCTTAGCTAGACTAGAAATATTTAAAGTAGCAACACTGACTGTGAGTAGTAAAGATCATGGCTGAGTTGAATAATTTAATTTAATTTTATCAAGAAAATTTGCAAATATTTGCTGTAGTTACAAAACATTTAGACAGAAGATTTTTTTTTTTATTGAAAGAGGCCAAAATGTGAAGAAACAATGCAAAAAGGTTTTATAATCAGCGTATGCTATCACTGCTGACTGTATTGGAAAATCTTTCCATTTTCCAATAATTCAAATCATTTTAATAACCACAGTACTACAATACTACAATTTCACTAATACATATAGAGTAAAATTTTTTCATTTTAGAATTAAACTGGAATATTGTAAAATGGTCCTTGAGGACCTAATTTCTGTGACACATTGCACATTGGACTCAATCTAATTAAAAATTAAGCCATTATGGTGATAGTTTGTCTAGGATATAACAGCAATATTGCGACTATTGCTAAAAATGCTTACCAAATTACTACGGAAAGACTTGAGTAATTTACAGCCTATGAAATGAATGAATTTAATTTGGGGAATGCTCAACGAGGTAATAACTAGTTATTACTAGTTAGTACCTCGTCGGGAGTGCTTTGAATAAGTGAGATATTTTATTTGGTCGAGGAAAAGTTTACGAATTTAACAAAAGCAGAGCATTGTATAATTCGGACACAGTTTCGGGGCTTTTTTTTATATTTCACGTAAGTAACATGTCATTAAATATTCCGGGACTAGCCATTGCCGTCTTTTTGTTCCAGGCCGAGACATCAAATTCTTTAAACATATTAGAGAAGTACGATTTCGTACTTCTTTTAGCATTTGTTCTTATGGAAAAATGCATTACTTCCAACTTCAAATTTCTGCATAATGTAAACAAGGCTCCGTACTAAAAGGTTGATTCAGAAATTTTATTGTTTAATTCTTTGTGCATTTAAACTTAACAGTGTACATAAAAATGAGAAAATGTGCTGGATTCTATTACCTTCATACCACAAATGACAAGATAAAAAGCTCACTTCAAAGTGAGAGTAAAATATTTCCTAACTAAGACCTGCTTTTGTTTGAAACTGCTTTTCTTTTGAAAATAAATAATATAGGCCAATATTTGAATTACTTTTGAATTACATATAATTTAAAAGTTATGAAGAGTTAAATACAAAATACCGCTGCCGCCTTTTATTTTCACAGTGCAGTGAGTAAGCGCAATTCGCGAAAATATGAGGCGAGTGTATAGCTCTGCCGGATCATTGATTAAAATATACTTTACTTTTTTAAATTGATTGATTAAATTGCGGGATAATATAAGGAAATGGTTAACATTGTTTATTTGTCTTTCTTATACTTAAGAAGTTGAAGTGCGTTAAACGTTGAAAGCATATTTGTTTTTTCATATAACTGAATAGGCAAACACAAAGCTCTGATTGCGTGGTATGAAGGCAGCAGAATTCAACACATTTTGTCACTTAAGTAAAAAAATATTATCAATTTTATTAAGCAAAGCACTTAGATTTTTATACTGTTAAATGCATATCGAATAATACAACAAAATCCTTGCATCAGCCTTTTAGTGCGAAGACTTGTTTTACATTATGCAGAAAGTTAAAGTTAAAAATAATGAATTATTCCATAAGATCAAATGCTAAAAGAAGTATGAAATCGAACTTCTTTAATACTTTTGCAAGTTGTAAAATCGCTTTGTGTCATGGCTTGGAACATAAAGACGGCAATGGACTAGTGTGATATTTCTAACTTGAAAATAATCTTTCTTTTTGGTTTTTTTGGTTTTTTTGATTCGAGGGGACGACGTGCCTATCAAAATAGGGCCCAATCTCATATCACTAACGAAATTGTTTACATTATGTGAACATCGCCATTAAACTAAAGTCAAAAATTAGTTGCGTGACCCTGAAATCAAATGCACATTAAGTAATCAAGTCTAGTTAAGTGTATCAAAATGAAGTAAGAGAACTACATATAGCAAAGTTCACCTACGAATCCGCAACAATTCAAGAATCTCTGCTAACAATGATTTATTTTGGGAAAATTAAAATTCATTAAACAATTTTTTCACGAAAATGCTCATCGAAATTAAACATAAATACTTCGTATCTAAATGCAGCATAACTAAGACAAAGAAAACTAAGATAGAGACAGGTTTTTGAAATATATCCTATAAAATCGCAAAAAAAAAACCCACAGTAATACTAAAGAGTGCTACATACATTTATCGCAGCTATAGTTACATAAAAAGATATTGCCCGCTCATGATACATGGCCCAGTTTTATGAGGCCATAGCACAGAATATGATACGTTTGAAATAAATCGTGAATCGTAAGTAGATATGTATTACATATAGAGAATATGATTTTTCGATTAATTTGAATAGTATTTTACTACTTGATCTTGAATCTGCTGTTATTTTTTTCTTATACATCCGCGACAAAAAAGACGACACCCCTACAACAATTCTTTTGATTTCCTGACTAGATGAATTTTGTGGTAAAAACGAAGCCGAGCATAGTCGATTTTTTTTTGCCCATAGGTAGATAAGGCTGAAATATTCAAACAAATTTTCAAAAAATACAATTATTAACAACAAAAAATCTCGGTCGATGATTCCGTATTTTTTTATGAAAAACCTGCATTTGGAATTAGAATCAGAAAAGTTACTGCTCCGTTGTCGAGATATGATAATTTTTAAAAATGACGTTTCATTATAAAATCACGAAATTTCTAATCTTCCAAGTGGGGGGCATCACTCTTATCGGTTTTTGAAACATTTTTAAATTCGAAAGAAGAGAAAAAGTCAGTATTTGTGAATAATAATAATATATCCTAGATGTAAAAAAAAGTTAAATAAAGTGAAAACTCAAGGTTTTGCATGGCACCATGTGTGTGTGTGTGTGTGTGGGTGTGGGTGGGTGTTTGTGGGGGTGGCGTAGATCTGTTCGCAGCCACTCCCTTCACCACTTATCTCACTCTCTTAGTATTCGGTTATATCGATTGGTATTACACTATCGGCGTAAAGGTTCGCACCACTTCATGAAGAGACTAAAAATTTCAGTTAATCGCAAACTGTTACATTACTATCTGCTTACACTTCATCAAGTGTCTACATTTTTCATGAAGTGCTAAAATACGTCAAATACCTGCAACATATACATGCTGTGAAAGTTTCATTCAAATCGGGTTACAAGATGACCAGTTTCGTGTGCAATAGCTGTATACATACTTACATATGTAAATACGTAGTTCAAGCAGTCAAAATTAAATTTCAAGAATACTTTTGTATTTTTGAGAGAAAACCGACAAATTTTGAAAAATTTCTAGTACGTAATGAATTTCTTTTAAAACAGAAGAGCAATGGTGTAAGCTTCAGTATTATTTTATCCAATATAATTTCAATAAAACACAAAGAAAATCTTATTATGAATGTTAAATTCTGGCAGTATATAATTTATATCGTCGGATCAGAACTTAATACTCATAATGAGATTTTCCTCATACGTTTTAAGTTTAATTAAAAAAATGAATATAGAAACACCAATGATTACATATAATGATAATTCAACAAATATTACGAGTTTAATTTATCTCGGTTTATAAAACTTTTGGCAAATGTAAGTGCTTATAATAATTTTAAACTCAAAAACAATTTATATTGGTGCGATAGCAACAAATTCTGATTGATTCATCAAATTTAACAAATTTCACAGAGCCAAGAAATAATTGAGATAAAAGAAAATTGTCTAAAATAATATAAAATAGATATCTACTTTACCTAGAAATATTTAACAGGGTAGATATTAACAATCGAGCTAGGTCCGCAGTGCAGCCTTTAGTCTCAGAATTAATAAAATATGCTTAACGTAAATCAAAAGCAAAATAACTGGAACATGAAGAGAAAAGAGTTTTAAATTTAACTAGTGAGATAAGAATCTTAAACTGGTGGGAGATATTTAATTGAAGCAATCTTTGCTAATAAAAATAAAATAATTTATTGGAGGAATTTTCAGTTTACAAGATAGCAGTGCTACTGTTAAGAGAATTTTTGATGATTTAAAAATGATTTGAAATGAACACAAGAAATTGCTTTAAAGTAGAAACTTTAAATTGAATTATGTCTGCCAAAGAAATTTCATATACGAGTAAACATAACGCCAGTTCATGGATAGCTTCCGGAGATTTGATATAAAATCGGCTTTTTATTATTACTACATAAGTAAATCTTCTTATGTTTTGGATTGGTGGAATTTTTTCGTTTTTTGTTATTCGTTGATTCTCTAATAACTTTTGACTAGTGTTTTTTATTACATAATTATAATATAAAAATTTTCTAAAATAGTGAGATAATAAATACTATGTATGTATTATCAAAATTTAAAAATGTTATGCCTTTTTGGTTTTATTTGAATATTTCGTCCAAAAATAAATGAAATAATTGTTATTAAATTTTTAATTAAATGCACTTTCGGAGCAAAATAGATTTTGTAAACTGTTTTAAAATTTTTCGAAAAAAAATTTGGATCACTGAACATTATAATTGTATCACTTTACTTAACTCGCTTTAAGTAGGTACATCATAGGAAATATATAATTCCACTGCTATTGCTGTACGTTTCCTGCATATGTATGTATTTTTTCTACTTTTTCTCCAGGCAAGAGGGCGAACAATCGCAAGCACTGAGGCCAAGGTGGCTTATTGTGCTAATCTGCTAAAAAAAAAGAAATAGGAAAGTTCTCTCACCAAAATCTTCTTGTCCTCTTTATGAAGTGCGTTAAATCTAGGTGAAGTAATCTTTTCAACTCATATGCAGATAGTAGAAGGGCATACGCAAACGTATCCAGCCCAGTGATGGCAAATTTGAGAATAAAAGTTATCAAAATTTCCAAAAAGCTAGCAAAGTGACTAAAATAAAATGAATATAATTCTAGAAAACATGAATTTGGTTCCAGATATCTATCCTTTTATTTGAACTGTTATATTAAAATGTAAACTACAATATTAATATTGCATATCCTGCCAGAGCTTTTAGATTTGTCATAAAAAAAAGTAATAAATTAAGTTATTATTCATTATTGAACTGTCACAGAGAAACACAATTCCTTGAACATTTCATTAAAAAGATATTTGACTTCTTCTTTTTTGTTCTATAGAAGATATATACGTGGTGGTAGTAGATATATAGTCTTAAGATATTGAAGAATTCGTTAAGATATTCCGTTTTCACCACGACGTGCTGCACAGTATTAGGATTATGGACAATTAAATTAAACGTTCATAAGGGCCTTTCATAAAATGAACACATAAGAATGCAGAAAAGGTTTAGGCAAGCATTGTTGAAGATCAAATATATACGTTCTTACCGCTGAATCCTCTGAAGGCTCTTCTTTATATTTCGTCTTTGGTCTGATTTGTTTGTATATGACATATGTACATACATATCTCAATTCGTTTCGCACGTAACAATGATTCCTGACTACAGATATTTACAGTGAAAGTTTTATAGAGAAGTGATAATATTCTAGAAAAGATTCAATATCGACATTTAGATTAACTTCTTTTTTCTCCTTCATTCTTTGCCATTATGAAATATGTGTTATACATATGTGAGCTTTTGTAATCAGTTCTGTAGAATGACTGCATTTATTTAACAAGGTAAAAAGTAATAAATGGTTTAACCGTAATCGCACCACGTTTTTCCATAACGAATCATACCACGATATGACTCTCAGCATAGATGGCACAAGAACTAGATGTCGCATGGCATACTAAAACAGAGTATACAGATTGTGAAATGGGTAGTGTATTCTGGAATGGACCATAACATATTTTAGAGCATGCCAAAAGCAAATATTTTTATAATAGCAGTTTTGTAAACATTTAACCGACCTCCTCAATACTTCAGATACGAAAAAATATGAATCACTCGACGCATACATCATTTTAAATCTTGTGGTCCATTCCGGAATGGACCACCCAGCCATATAAATTTTGTATACTTTTTTGGTACTGTATGCGACATCTAGTTCTTGTGCCATCTATGCTCTCAGTCAATTATGAGAGAAATTAGAATGTTATTGTTTCTGTTTATATCTTAAGACTCATTTATTTATCCAAATAAGTTATACCTATATAAATATAAAATATTTTACACACGTCATATATTTTTGGAAATGCAATATGAAATAATCAAAAAATTTAAGTTCAAAATTCAAATGTAATTCAGAGTCACATCGTACTATACAGTTAGGATTAAGACCAATAGTATTATACCCTAAATTAAAATAAAAGTTAAATAAAGTGAAAAATCAAAGTTTTGTATGTCAATACCAAGAAGGGGTTGCCCGATTAGTCGATTTTTAAAATAGTATTTACTATTTTTATAAAAATTCCGTATAAAGAATTTCAGCTCTCTACGTTGACATGTTCTCCAGCAGCTGAGACAACTTACATCTAGATGTGCAAAGCCTCACAAAAACGCGGACCAAATAAAACGAATTAATGGCCCTCTAATAGAAAGCTCTACACATTCTCTTCTTGCTGTATTATGTCACATAAATTCTTCGCAATGATAGCTTTCTTTGGTTGAAAAAAAGTTAAAGAGTTTTCAAAAAGTGATCCGGGTTTACATGGAAATTTTCTTATCTAGTTGTAAGTTGTATCAGACGGCAGTGTCCAAATATATAGTGAAAAATGAAGACGTTACCCGATTAGTCCGATTTTTGAATTTAAATCTACAATTTTTTTAAAAAGGCTGTGTGTGAAATTTCAGCGCTCTATGTGAACATGCTCTCGAGCTATCGTGCGAACGACAGACAGGCGGACAGATTGACATACATTCAAAAATCGAAATAATTTCAAATATTATGCATGGGTGTCAAATCTATTTTTCTCTACCAGAATTATTTCTACCCGTTACAAATGGAATGATAAACTTAGCACCTATACCCTATGATTTCATTATCTACGGCATAAAAAGAAGCAATCTTAGTGCCTTAGTCGCTATTTTCTAATTATAGCGAATATTTTATTAAATAGATTTTCGATAGTCTGGTCTTTTCGTCATTTAGTTATAAAAAAAAAACCGTCCAGGTTTTGTACACGGTGTTTTCATAGAAATACTTAGTAAATATAATTTCAAAAGCTAGAATTGGTCTAGGACCAATTGTTATGACCATATTCCGATGGTCATCAATCCGTGCAAGTTTGATCGTTGAAGTGGTTTTTCGTATATATTTCTAGAACGGTTCGTTGGATAGTAAAAATGATTATAACCAATTTCATAGGATTTCATATTCTGAAGAACTTTTCAGTACAATAAAAACGTCTGGGACTGATCGTTTTCACAATATATCTACGTGAAAACCCAACATCAAAAGGGGTTGCCCGATTTAGCCCATTTTAGAAATTGTATTTACTATTTTTATAAACACACTGTGTACAAAATTTTAGCTGTGTACGTTGACAAGTTCCCAGACAGTGTCCAAATATATAGTGAAAAACGAAATTTTTGTATGGCAGCCCTACGAAGAAGTTACCCGATTTGTCCCATTTTCGAACTTAATGTTACTTTTTTTTTAAATTTTTAAAAGTCCATGTGCAAAATTTCAAATTTCTAAGTACACGCGCTCTTGAGTTATCGTGAAGACGGATAGAGGGGACAGACGGATAGAGGGGACAGACGGACAGACGGACAAACAGACAGATGGACGGACAGACAGACGGATGGACATGTAAAAATAAAAATAACTTTTAATATTATGGTTAGGTGCACAATCCATTTTGTTCTACCATCTTCATTTCTGGTGTTACAAACGGAATGATAAACTTAGTATAGGTACCCTATGATTTCATCTAGGGTATAAAAGTGGGCTAAATCGGGCAATTTTTCTTTTTTGCTCTATCAGGTAATTAAGCTGCTGTTGTTTTTGGGAATAAAGTTGCCACTGTTTCCATCTAAGTTCTTGTTGCAGTAGCTACTATTGTTTTTCTTGTTGAAATAGTGTTTGATCTTGCATTTTAGGCACTTAATGCCTTTCTTTTACCGGTAAGGCAAAAATTTCCTACAAGTGGCAAACAAGATATACCCTGTTTATAGCGAAGGTACTCTAGCTGCAAGATCTGTGCGGAATTGGTTTGCTAGGCTTAAAGCTGGTGATTTCAACCTTAAAGATCAAGAACGCCCGAGTAGGCCCTCCACCACAGGTGAAGATCAGATGAAAAAACTGATCGAGAAAAATCCACGCTATACAACATGAAAATTTGCAGAAATGTTAAATACGTCTAAATCCACTATCCACGAGTATTTTGTGAAGCTTGGCTACATAAACCATTTTGATATATGGGTTCCCCACAATTTAACGGAGAAATATCTTATGGATCGCATTACCGTTTGCGACTCGCTCTATAAACGCAACGAAGAGAAACCAATTTTAATGGAAGGTAGTGACGGGGGATGAAAAACTGCTCATTTATTATAATTTTGAGTGAAAACAATCTTGGGCAGAGGGGAATGAACAACCTTTAGCCACCCAAAAGCCGGTTTTCATCCAAAGAAGGTCATTCTCTCTGTCTGGTGGGATTGGAAAGGTATCCTGTGTTATGAGCTTTCACTAAACAACAAGACGATAAATTCAGAGAAGAATAGCTCCCAATTAGAGGAATTAAAGATAGCAATTGAACAAAAACGTCCAGAAATAGTGAATGGGAAGGGCGTCGTGTTAAATATAACTGGGGCCAAGCTCGAGCTTAAGGCAATCCAATTTAGTAAACCTTTAAATTTAAGTTTATTTACAATCGACTCTAAGTTCAGTAATTTTATTAATACCTAATATACATAGAGCTCAGTGAATAGAAATTTAAATGAATCCTTAATAGTAATCTTTTGATTATCTATTTATTGAGGTCGAATTTATAGTTGGCGGCCCTATTTCCAACCCTACCATACCAGCTGTCTCCAAGCAATTCTACCGCGCTAATAGCATGCATGAAAGTAAAACTCTTGGAATAAAATAAATCCGCCTTTTCGAATCTATAATTAACAAATATTATGCATGTAAATAATTAAACGTAAAAGTGAAGTGAACAAAAATCAACATTTAATATACATATTTTATGTTATGCAAATATCTTCCAACTTGCTGTGATATCGAAAATGTTTCTAAACTTTCCATTTCGTTTGCAAAAATTTATGAGATAATAAAATTCTACATTCACAGGAAACTCCATGGCCTCGATAAATTGCATTTTTTAAGCCTATATACATACATACAATATTACTGTAGTTTTGTAGCATCTAACGGAAACATCTCAATAATAGCCCCACACGAAAAACGGTTTTAGCAATTTCAACATTAGACCAAAAAACTTGGAAGGTTAATTATAATCGGAACCTCTTTACAAAATGTGTTATGTATATGCTGTATAATTACATATCATATTAAACGACTGACTTTTAAAGAAAAACTAAATAGATTTTTACCAAAATTTGTCTGATAATTCAATATAGGCTTACCTTCAGATAATCCTTAGGTCCTTCATTAATAACATCCGGAATTACTTCAAGATGCTTCATAAACTTCGTTATATCAGATTCGCCTTCTGCATTCGCAAAAGATAAAAGGACGACACAAAAAGCACAAAATAGTAGTAACTTCATATCCAAAGACTTCTGAACTTTCATTATATTAAAAAAAAAAAGCACTAATAAATTAATAATAATAATAATTCACAATTTCTGAGACACCAATTACTACTGCGTCTACTGCCCGCGACACCACAAAGGCAAATGTTGTGTTGTGAAGCCTACAATTCAGTTGACCGCGATGATTTAATTTAGCAAACGCCTGCTGACATTATCAAATCAAATGACTTTGAGTCTGGTTTGGACTCTGGTAATCTGGTGAACCAGTGGGTTTTAAATATGCTTTGGTATCATCTGCCACAAATCACCGGTTTTCTCAATTGCTACTCGGAAATTTTTCAATGTTATGTTTATTTTGTAATCAAAAAGAAATTATGCATAACGTAAATACCACTTAATTAGTGGATTTGTTTTGAGAGCTGTTTTGCTCGCACTCATTCATATACCTATATAGATATATACAATTATATTCTACAAGACTGCAATTTCGCACCTGACTTATGCATTCTACATAACGTTTGCTGCAATCCAGCTATGCCATTACATAGTATACGATGACCTTGCTTTAAAAAAACTTGTTTTAAATAATTACTAAGCTTCGAAAAGATTGGGAAGTGACGTTTCCTGTAACGTAATCGGTAACAATTCCGGCAGTTTTATATTCTACACATTTATGTATAGTTGGTGCGGTTACTTCGGTTCCGGACTTTGAGTCGGTAACTACAAATAAAAATACAAACGAAATGTGAATTAAATCTGATGACAGTTATTGTTTTTTTTTTTTTTTTTTAAATGATAATTATTAAATTATGTTAGTACATACATAAATATATAAAACAACAATAATTTACTGTGGTGGAATTTTACGCTAATACTTCTTTCGAACTCGAGACCTCTTCCAATTTTATTCATGGCTTTGGTCGCTTAAAATCAGCATTAAAGCAAAACAATAACAAAAATTACTTCATCAAAAATTTAAATTTAATAATTTCAATCCTTCTAATTTAATGTGTGTAATTGATTACGTAGCTCCATACTAATTTTTCTTTTACATTTAGACAGAAAATGATTTATATATTATGCATATCTTATGCACATGCGGTCCAATGCGGTTATAATAAATGAGCGTACCTATTGCAGAAATAACTTAAAGGTCATTTGTATAATCTATGCTAGAAATTCTTATTCGTATTTAAATGTTTTCTTAATATTTATTCAAGCAAATTGAAATGCACCTTTCGGTCGCCTTAGGCTAGATCGACACTCATACCATCGATGGTAGAATAAATCCAGCTGTTAAATTATTTCGAAGCTCATACAGGAGGAATATGAAATGTCGCCTTTCAAAATATCAATTGGGGTTATAATGTCAACCGTTAAAAATGTAATTCCTACAATACCCTAGATGAATGCCCATATGTAATTTCGTATGGTCTGGTCACCCTCCTGTGCAAGTTTGATTGTTAATATGGTTTTTCGCATTTATTTCTAGAACGGTTCGTCGGACAGTAAAAATGGTTATAGCTGATTTCTTTGGATTTCATATTCTGTAGAACTTTACAGTACGATAAAAACGTCCAAGACTGACCGTGTTTACAATTAGGGAAGATCGGGTAGCCCCGGACATTTAAATGTATTGCAAAAAAAGTACGAATAAACAAAATTACTGTCTTTATTTTACTCTTAAAACAAAACTAGGAACTTCTTCAATCACATTAATTAAAAATTATTTATCATTTACATTGTTTTTTAAGAAATATTTAAAAAATACTTTGGTCTTATTTTTTTTGGCGACAGAAAAAAAGGCGGGCAGCCCCGGACATAGTAATCACTGGTGGCCCAATAGTTTTTTGGCCTTACAAACATCACAATAATACTGAACATCTGAAGAATCTATATAAACACAATCTTCATGGGCCCAGTCTTTTTTTTTATGCATCAGGAAATGGTGACAACTGTTGTAATACATCTATTGAACTTGTTGAAGGCACTGGTTCAGTTGCAAGCAATGCACGACTATTGGAGGGCATTGGCGATAAAAAATGGGCCGCTGAAGGCTGATTGGGCATATTGTCTTTAGAAAAAGCTTCTTGCGCAACGCCAGTCATCATTGATGGCAAAAAATTAATCTCAGTGTAGATTTCAGGGTTGAAAGGATAAAATCCTGTACATTTGAACCCGTTTTGTGCTATGTCAACCCTTGCAGCTCTTCTGAAAGCTACCCGCAGGATTTCGTCGCATCCACGCTGAACTTGCAGTTGCGAATGCTGCCTTAAAAAGTTTAAAAAATGTCCTGTCCAACGGCTGTAATTTATGAGTTGTATGAGGAGGTGTGCTAAGCATATGAATGTGATATTTTCGTGCATATTCTATAACTGCCAGCTCTTTATGGTTAGCATAGGCTAGGATTTGTTTCTGTATCTGGTGGAGCTCTTATAATCAAGCGACCGTTCTTATTCATTTTCTTCCGAGGAAAAATGAAAAGGTGTGATATAAAATGGCCTGTGACATTTATTGCAAAACTTAATGTGATATTTCGACCTCTTTCTGCAGACGTTAATTTGCCAACCTGCTTTTTACCTTTTACTGAAATGACTTTATCATTTTTATGTACATTTGATACCCCTGTTTCATCGGCGTTGTAAATTCGAGAAGGAGGGAATTTGTATTTTTCTTGAAGGTGATCAAGCTGATCAAAGTAACGGTTAACTTGCGGTTTATTAAACCCAACAGCCCGCGCAATGCTAGTCGATTTGGGAGTTAAAACCATATCCGCATATTTTTTGGTAAAACTGTAAAAGAAGTCTATGAGGGATTTTGAAACTTTCTGCTAGATCAATTGCTAATTAAAAGAACTCCTTCCTACTCAATGGCATTAGACGATTGTCCAGTTCTTTAACGTGTTCATATAGTTGCATAGAAAAGTTCTCAGAAAATGTTGACTCAAATCGCTCCAACTTCGGGTGAAAAGTAATTTCTTTGCCACTTTTCAAAACTATCAGACGATCGTGAAGTGAGCTTTTTGGTACATCATACCTGTTTGCCGCTTGTCTTACTGATAACTTCCCTTAAATTTTGGCATATTTCTAATCTTTCTTACAACATTAAACAAAAGACAAATATGAACACTTATACTTACTGAACTTGATAACCTTCAATGAGGTTTGACAGGAGCGACGAAAATTGTTTGCCAAGAACAAAACACACACTCACGTGTAACTTACTCGGCGCCCACGTCGGAACTGACTCCAGAGGGCGCACATTTAAAATGAAGCATTACTAACGCAACGTGGTTAGTTTCTTAGAAATTTAAATGTCCGCGGCTACCCGCCGTCCTGGGCTACCCGATCTTCCTCTATACTTAAAAAGCCTAAATTTTGATAAGGCAACACGAAGAAAAGGTTGCCCGATTTAGTTCATATTTGAAATTATATTTATGATTTGCATAAAAACGGCGTGTACAAAATTTGAGCTCTCTACGTTCTCAGGCAATGTTTTCACTGTTTATTTGAATACTGCCTGAGAACGCGTCGACGTAGAGAGCTGAAATTTTTTACACGGAGTTTTTATTATAAATATTAAATACTATTTCAAAAATAGATTAACTTAGGCACCCCCTTCTTGGTGTTGCCATACAATAATTCAGATTTCAGGTCCTAGACTAGATGTTTTCATTGTACTCAAAAGTTCTTTAGAATATAAAACCCTATTAAATTGGTTGTAATCATATTTATTCACTCCTCTGGACTACACAAAATTACATGCTGGCATTCATCCAGGGTATAGTAAGAAATCCAGCTTTTTTATTTCTTTAATATTGACGTTGTTTTTTAACTATGACAGTTCAAACTTGATCATCCAGGGCAGGAATTTTTTCCTTAATGCTTCCTCTTTACTATTTATTTCTTGGCTGATCATTGTGAAATACAGTACGTTTACATGAATACTTGAAGTATACTTCAAGTAGAGATCACCGTGCGTTCCGGTGTACACACCGGTGTGCTTTTCAGCACATCGGTGTGCACATCAAATGATTGAAAAAGTAGGGATAGTAACTGAACGGCTGGTCAATTTTGAAGGTTCTTTAAGAATAAAACTACGCTAAATGTCAAAACTACTAAGCGCACCGAGACACTACGCTAACGTAAAAATGTGCACATTGATGTACTGGGGAAATGACAACGCTTCGGTCACCTGAACGACATGGTGTGTAAAGTGTGACATTCTGCGTGCGGCTAAGCGCAGCAATCATAATATCATGTAAACGCGTATTGACTTCAAGTATACTTTGTTCGATTTACTTGAAAAAATTCATGTAAATGCAACTTCAGTACCTACTTGAACGTTTTTTTGTGCGAATTATGAAAACGGCAAAGAGGAACAAGAAGAAGATTATTATTGATAATTCAGGTAGTGATTTTTAGCACTTGTCTAAAAATCCACACCTATGTATTGAACCTAATGCAGAGTTGTCAAAATTAAAATATCATTTAAAGTTAATTTCAAGAAAATTTCAAGTCAAGTAATTGGAATGAATTCAACCAAAAACCCTACTTAAGTTTGAAGTAGATTTCAAATCAAGTACAAGTAACCCCCGTATAACACGGCACTTCTATAGCATGGATTCACTCTAACACGGTTTGAGAATTAGAAACATCCCCGTATAACACGGCACTTGTATAGCACGGATTCATTCTAATACGTAAAACCCTCGTACAACAATAGAAACTAATAAAATCGAAGTTATCTAATTTCAAATTAGGGAAATCCTCGTACAGCCGCTCAATAAGCGTAATAAAGTTATTAAGAGTAAAAGATACCTCATTTGACATACTAACAAATTTTCCTGCAGAATTTTCGTGAACTATTAATACTTAAATAAACTTTCAGACTTTAATTGTGTCTCTCTGTATATTATAAATTTTCGGGTAAGTAGTACCTACCTATTCAACCTCTTTTAAAGAAATAATAATTATGTTTTTATTTTTACGTATTAATCTGTAGCTCAAGCTATGTCTGGCGTAAATAAAAAAAATTCTCTTAAAAGACATTTCATATCCTTGGAAACAAAATTACCAATTTTAGATCGGCTCAAAAAGGGCGAAAAGATACCATATGTCGCGAAATTGTTGAATTTAAATGAAGCGACAATACGGACTATAAGGAAAACAGAAAATTAGGGACTCCGTTGCGGCTGGCTGTTCTTCTCCTCAAACATAACATCTCGTCCTAGGGCAGCAATAACTGAGCAAATGGAAAAAGCCCTTAGCTTCTGGATTGAAGACTGTTCAAAAAAACGGATTCCCCTGAGCGCCAATACTATTAAACAAAAAGCCTTGGAAATTTACGACTTCTTAAAGGAAAATGGAGAAACCGCTACTAATCCAGATTTTGTAGCCAGCAAAGGGTGGTTTGATCGTATGAGAAAACGCTTATCACTACACAACCTAAAAATAGAAGGTGAAAGTGCATCAGCCGATAAAGAAGCCGCCAAAATTTATTCAATGGAATTGAAAAGAATTATTGAAGATGGTGGATATTCAACACACCAGGTTTTTAATGCCGACGAGACTGCTCATTGGTGGAAAAAAATTCCCAAGAGGACATATATTTCTAAAGACGAAAAAGTTGCGCCCCGCTTCAAGGAATCAAAAGACCGTGTAACATTACTTATGTGCAGTAACGCTTCAGGGGATCACATGGTAAAACCTATGTTGGTTTATAAATCACTCTATCCTCGTGTAATGAAAAACCTAGATAAGAGTAATTTACCAGTATACTGGACAGCAAGTAGAAAGCTTGGGTGACTACTGTATTATTTAAGAAATGGTTTTTAAACAGTTTTGTACCAAGTGTGGAAAACTACTTAAAACAGATAAATTTAGATTATAAAGTTCTACTTATATTGGATAATGCACCCAGCCATCTGCAAGATTTTAATAACCCAAATATCACAATAATTTTTTTACCTCCAAATACAACTGCTTTACTTCAAGCGCTAGATCAGGGAATTATAGCTACATTTAAAACCAATTACATAAGAAGATCATTACAATGGGTTTTGAACAAAATCAATGATGAATCTATGGGCGTCAGGGGGGCGTGGAAACTCTTTACAATTTTGGACTGCATTAATCTAATAAACTTATCCATCAGAGAAATAAAACCGACGCATTAAATGGTTGTTGGAAAAAAATATGGCCGGAGTCAATTGAAAGTGAAAATTTGATCGAGACAGCAGAAAACAGAATGGATGTAGTAGTAAAAGTTGCTAAGGTTCTAGGACGGGAAGGCTTTGATAATATTACTGCACAAGATATTTAAGAATTACTGGTGGAAGAAGAAATTGATGAAGAAGGTTTGGTAGGAATGATATATGGAATCCATTATAATTTAGAGGATGATAGCATAGGTGAAGATGTAGAAGTTAAAAAGTTTACTCAACAATGCATAAAGAAAGGCCTAGGCTTAGCCGACAATTAAATTCATATTTTGTAAATGAAGATCCTTCAAATGAAAGGAGCACAAAGTTTAAAAGAGAACTTCATAAGTCCTTAGCACAAAATAAAGAAATTTATAAAGATCTTTTAAGTAAAAGCAAACAATCTAAAATAACACATTTTTTGCAAAAGGTGGAGGCTGGATCTAAAGATAATGCAGAAAAATTCTCAGAGGATGAGGATATCTTGCCAAAAAGAAAATGTTCGCGGCTAATATTGCTTAGTGATAATGAAGAAAACATTGTTTAATTCATATTAATATGTATGTATTACTTTTCAAGAAAATTTGAATGAATATATTTATCTTAATTATGAAATCATAATAGTGTGTTTTTTAATTTTTGGAGCCTTAAACTCCCTTTTCATACTAGTAGATAATTCTTTGTTTTATAACAGGGATTCGCATAACACAGCAATTTTTTGGAACGTAATTCCCGTGTTGTATGCGGGTTATCTGTACTCAAGTAATCATGTAAACGTACTGATAGATATGATAATCATACCTTAAGACTAAAGCTGAAAACTGGATGCGTTGCTAAAATCCGGATACCCGGATCTGCGAAATATCCTATTTCTGAAATCCGGATGTGAACTATCCGAATCTGGATCTGTACTATCCGGATCTGGATCTGTACTATACGGATCTAGATCTGTACTATCCGGATCTGGATCTGTACTTTTCGGGTCCGGGCACGGGTAATATAACTATCTGGCAAAAAGGCTTCAAAATGGCGTCCAGATTGCATTGTTTCATTGGGTAAATGGAAATACCGTGAAATTTATATTTTTCCCCAGTGACACAATGCAATCTAGAGGAAACTTTTTTTGCTTGGTCTGGATTCGGATAGTTCAGATCCGAATACTAGGATCCGGATTATCCGGATACTCGGATTTGATGAAACGGATCCTAATTAAGTATTCCGAATAGTCCAGATAGAAAATTTTTCCGGATACTGTCAGTTCTACTTAAGGCTTAATTGGCCCTGCCATCTCTTGTCATTCGGTCCACCCGTTATTATTTAATTCCAATATAATTTTATTTTATTTCATTAGTGTAATAATGTGCATGTAAGATCAAATTACAGTTCAGGTCTTATCAACTATATAAAAAATAACCACTAAGCCGAATTACTGAAGGCAAAATATTACTAACAATAGAAAAAAAAAACTGATATTCATTCTAATAAAACTGTAGTGAAATACAAAATTAAAAAAGAAAAGAAAAAAACAAAAATAATATGTTTGTTGTTATGAAATGTTTCTCAAGAATTATATAAATGAAAATTGGATGATGTACCAATTCTATAATAATTACAGAATTAGGCTTGAACATATTGAATGAGCTAAACAAAATAATTTTCTTTAAAGTTACTGGTTAAAAGCCCCACAGTTTGATTGCATGGACGAAAACAGGCGTATATCTATAAGCTACTCTGATCTAGGTAAAATAAGTACAAAGTATCTGTTGGACCTAGCAACTTGCAGATGACAGTACAAATAACTCGGAATTCGGAACTTATAATCAATTTAGCTAAGATAATTAATACACAAGTTTAAATAATCAATCAAACTGCAGCCAAAGATCGAATGGGAATAAGGAGAAACATGGTTGATCTACGGAGCTCGAATATGTGCTCTGGCACCCGAAGGCTACGGATAGGTCATGCTTGGACAAACAAAAAATTTTATGGGTGGGGGAAGGAAATCGTAACGGTTAAATTTTCGGAATTTTTACTCGTTTTTTTTTTTTATTTAACTTAGCTTAGCTTTAAAATGACCTATCAGGTCATTTCCAAAAGATAATGCCCACTTTCTGGTACTTATTGAACTTTTTCAACCATTTTCGCTAGAGATGCTTAAGAAAAAGTGTAAAAAACGCAGAAAGGGTTACATTTTGGGTACAGAGTGTGATAGGTCATTTTAAAGCTAAGTTTTTGGGATTTTTAAATTCAATATGAAAATTGATATTGATGACGTATTTTTTGAAAAAAATAGTAGTTAATTAAATAAAAAAAAAACGAGTAAAAATTACGAAATTTTAAATTTGTTGAGCCATAACTTCAAACGAGTAAAGGAAAAATTTTATAGACCATTGGAAAGTCCAATGGTTATCTATCTACCAAAGTTTAAATCAACATTCACCATTCAAAAGTTACAGGGTGATCTATAAAAACATACCCAAATATCTTAAAGTCACAGAACATGTGCCAAAATTTTAATAGGAATAAGTTGTATTATGTATACACCTTGGTGTAACCCTCGGGCACAAATAAGAAAAATACAGATAACCATTCACCGTACTAAAACTGACGCCAATTATTGCGGCTAACCGACAAACAAGTGCTTAAAGCTTTTCTCTCACAAGCCAATTACCCAAATCTCATTTTTCAAGAGAGATGTAAAGATAAAATTGAAAGCAAAAGCGGAGGGTTGGGGTTGTGAGAGAGTTCAAAAACAATCAAGTGTGAATTTGAACAGCCATCGTGCGGTGTTGCAAGCAGAAACATATAACCATTGAAGCGCTGTATCGTAAGCATAACCCCCGGAATAATCTCAAAGAGATATGTTTCTCGCATAGAATTTCTCGTAAAAGCTTCAAAGCTCTTTTCCGATACAATGTGCTTTCAATTTCGGTTGGTAACTGAACGTCACTGATCTCAATAAGTCTGGACATCTGGGTTTATTCACGGTATACATGCTAACACGGTTAACTATCTGGCTCCATAGATTCGCCATTTTCTCTGTTAATCGATTCGCATGACGCGTTTCTTAAAAAGTAAATAATATAAAGTTTAATATTAATGTAAATTTATTCAACTGGATTCATTTAAAATATTAAAATAAGTACCATTTTACTTTCTAAACAGAAAGATAAATTGAAGGATGATTATTAGAATTGTATTCCACATTTTAATTTGACACTAACCTCACTTTTTACACTTCGTTATGATGCACTGCAAATTTGCCTTCTATTTGAGAAAATTACCAAATAATAGGTATTTCAGTCTTATTTTGCTTTATTTTTTATCGATAAAACTTTCGTGGCACTTTGTTTAGATTCGAACTGATTTCCCTGAAATGAGCTTTAAACTAACAAATACAAAGTAAGAAACTTATATTATATTTATTGCAACATTTTCAATGGATCCAGAGGAATAAATTTACATAAATATTAGCACTTTATTTTTCCCGTTTTAATAGTCGATTCTTGTGACGTCACACGCACTTGACAGGCTGAACGATCATACCTTGTTTTGTTACTCTGTATAACGAGGGTTCATGTGTGCCTCGGGGTAAGAAAAGTGGATGGAAAATCGTTGTAGGATTGTCGTCTTTCTATTTTGAGGACGAAATATTAATTACGCAAAGGAACAATAATAAAAGAACGGATATTCTAACTATCCAAAAGATTATATTTTTAGCATGGTAGTCACAGTATAAATTGTTAATTTGTTGTATTTAGAATAACATAAGTAAAATAATAGTTTTATTAAAATGTCAAATGAACTTTTCGAACTTTTGATAATTCATATGAATAGTATTTTTTTACACATTACTTTATTTAAAGTACATTTAAAGAATAAATTCTTCGAGTACTTAAGCTCTTTCAAATGTTTTTTGCGCTATCCTTCTTTTCTTTTGAATGCACTCGACGAAACCTAGCACCTACAAGTATGCTGATAGCACTAATATCACTTTCACTTTTTTCTATTTCGTTTATGGATAATACATTTATTGTGCGCAATAAGTTGACATTTTGTAGCAAGCAATACACATTTTTATAATTTACGAATGGACGCCGAAAATATATTGGGTTTGAAAATGGAGTTAATGAAAATAAATATTTCGTTCCATTTATTATTTCGTTGCATTTCCATTCCCACTTGAGGATTTCGAAACCAAGAAAAATGGTATGACAGGCCTTACCCGGGGGTTACACCTGCAAGTGCAAGTTGCATGCAAGCTGTACTTGCAGGTGAAACCCCCGGGTTAACTCGAATAGAATAGAAAAAGCAAAAACTGCGAAAACTTTAGTTGCGTGGCATATCTGTAACAAAACACTCGTGTTTCAATTTCTAGTTTTCATATAAACGTAGCACACCAAATGGGAATAGCTTCACACAACAGTTCCTAGTTTTGATGTTTCATGTTTGTGCTCCACCAATTCACAAAATTGCAAGTCAACCAAGCTTTGAGTAGAATTTTTTGTCTAATAATTGAAAAACATGTCTCGTGGAAGTTCAGCGGGTTTCGATAGGCATATTACAATATTTTCACCTGAAGGCCGTTTGTACCAAGTTGGTAAGTACTAAGGCTCATCCAACTGCTTAAGATTTATACACAACTCTAACCCTATTTCAGAGTATGCCTTCAAATCTATTAACCAGGAAGGGCTCACTTCTGTGGCTGTAAAAAGTGATGATACTGCTGTGATTGCCACACAGAAAAAAGTGTCGGAAAAGTTGATTGATCCAGATACTGTTACTCACTTGTTTAGGATTACCAAGTATATTGGATGTGTGATGACCGGCAGAATTGGTATGAACCACTTTTTCGCAATGTTTTAACAGTTATTGGTTAAATTTTCGATTATAGCTGACAGTAGGTCTCAAGTGCAGAGAGCTCGGTATGAAGCCGCTAACTGGAGGTATAAATTCGGTTATGATATTCCAGTCGACATTCTCTGCCGTCGTATTGCAGATATTAATCAAGTCTACACACAGAATGCAGAAATGAGACCTCTGGGATGCAGTAAATAGTGTTAGTAATAGATTCGATAGTGTATAATTATTTTTATATATTCAAGGTATGATACTGATCGCATATGATGATGAAAGAGGTCCTTGTGTATACAAAACAGATCCTGCTGGTTACTATTGTGGCTTTAGAGCAGTATCTGTGGGAGTAAAACAGACCGAAGCAAATAGCTATTTGGAAAAAAAGTTGAAAAAATCGGTAAATTTCCGGTGTTCCATTTAAAATATCAGACATTTATGATTTCTCCGTTTTCATAGGTTCAATCAGGCGAAGAAGCCATTCAATTAGCAATAATGTGCTTATCTACAGTCCTCGCGGTTGACTTCAAGCCAACGGGCATAGAAATTGGTATTGTTTCGAAAGAGGACCCTACCTTCAGAACTCTTACAGAAAAGGAAGTCGAAGAACATCTAACTAAGATTGCAGAGAAGGATTAAAGAAAATAAATGAATAATATTTTGTGGAATTTGTTTTATTTGAAAATTCTTAAAAATAAAATTTTTATATCAAAATGACGGAATATCTCATTTTCCTGCGGCAGTGGCCAAGGGATTGCGCAGGACTAATATTACTGAGTCACCACGGAGAAACATCTTTGAGATAAATCTGTCTTTATTGACTGGTTTAACTTTTTTCTTCCCTTTCCCAGTTCTTGGGACCTCGGTCCACATTTCTTTTACGCTTTCTAGTACCATATTGCAGTGGCGATCGAATGCTTTGACTCGCCCAAGTAATTTTTTATTATTTCTGCAATTGATGAGAACTTGCGTGTTATTTTTAACTGACTGCGTTAGCACTGATAAGGGTCCTGTGTTGAACTCTTCCTCTTCCTGACGGGCTAATTCTTCAGGAGTCAATTCAGATTTTGGTTTTACTAAAGCCCTGAAAAGGAAGAGGTTAGAATCATCCGGCGTATTTATACAATGAATTTATTTAGATTACATATTAAATTAGTTATTAACACTTAAAGGTCCTTAGATAAAAAGACTGTTTAATTATAACTTAAATTACTTTCTGAAAAAGTTATGAAGCAATGAGGGAATAAGGATAGTAAACGATTGCGAATTTGCGTACAATCAACAAATGTCACAATTTGTTGACAGCTTTTGGTTTCGAAATTTGAAATTTTCAGTGATTCTCAAACTAGTCCAAATTGGAGAAATTTGAAAAAGAAGGCTGGTAAGCTTTTCTAGAGCTTACATGTTGCGTAAATGAATTCCGTTCTGGGCACTGGGGGAGGAAAATTCCCAACGAAAATGAAGTATACTCAAACGTGTAAGGTGGCCCGTAGTAATGGTACCGCTAAAATTGTTCAGGATAAACTTTCACCAATACGGGATAAATTTTATAAGAAAAAAACAAGCCATAGAAATTATTTTAATTTCAGTCGGCGCTGCCATGTTTTTTTCGAATCTTACGGCACTAGTTTCAATACTCTCCGTCGTGGATAACGCCTGGCGCCCTCATTCGAAAACGCTATGTAGACTTTGGTTTGGGTATCGTATTAATTTATTGTGCAAGCTAAAATAATGAGAATTGCTAACAACTTAACTTATATTTACATTCTTTAATTCAGAAACAGCTGTTCGCATTTTTATAGTGCTCGCTGCTTAAAAAATTTGATTTGTTAATTTCAATTGATTTGAATTGTTCAATTTAAATAAGTAGAGCTTACAAATTTCTCTTGTGTTCAACATAATTTCGTCATTGATTTTCTTGTAATATAAGTTTTGAAATCCCCGCCAATTTTTAACGGGGAGAACAGGAAATGTAAATGGAAAACAAGTTTTGTGGAGGAACGATTTTGCATCATAGAAATTCAATCACCTTTTTAAGAAGATAAGATAAGGAGTAATATCAGAATCGGAATTGCACAGAGCAATTGAAATTGAGCACTTCTACAAAAAAGCTGTATAACGTATATGGTGTGAAATTCACATAGTGCAGACAATTCATACGAGTTTGAGAAAACAAAGAAAAATTTGTGATGTCTACTTTAGCTGATCATGGGAGAGTACTTGCTTCCACCATTAATGGAGCCTTCGGAAGTCGAGAACCATGGCAAGTTGCTGCAATCACAACTTCTACCGTTTTAAGTATTGTTTGGCTGTGGAATTTATTAAGTGACAACGAAAGTGAGTAAATCTTCATAATTATTATTTTACTATGTAATTTAATATCAAGAAAACATATATTAATGATTCTGGCACTAAACTGCGTTAAATAAACTGGGAACCTATATCCATTAGAATATAACAGATTTTCAAGTTATGATTGAATACAAATTCAAAAAACTAGCAAAAGAAAATGAGTAAATTAAATGTTACATTTAGATTACAGCTAAGAATATGACAATAGTGCAAAGGTGAAAAGAAATAACAAAGTGAAAGAAAATATGTAGTAGCAAAACAGATAAAAAATAATTAGATAAGGCGAGAAAAAGAAAGAGCTTAATTTAAGATTACATCAGAAAGCAGAAACACTAAAAAAAATAATTTTAGAAAATTTTGTTTATGGCTACAATTTTAACCGTAGCCTGGGTTGATTTAAAGTAAACTAATTCAATTAAAATAATGATGAAGGGTTTACCTGATCAGAGACGTGCATAGACCCGACGTTGGTTAGCAAAAATTGCGACCCCATATAGAGCGTAAAGTATTCTCAGTTATACAGCCCCTTACCATTGATTATTTATATAGAGATGTAGACAAAGTCTAAACATAAACATTTATTTATTTGAGTATCCGTGCCAAAGACACGCATAGCGCTGGGCACATCTTAGAAAGTTACTTAGTAGATTTACATCGTAGCAAAACAAATAATAAAAGAATGAGAATAACATTACAGTATAAAATATAACAAGAGAGAAATAGTAGTTTAATATACAGCACAGTGCAGTACAATATAGCACAGTCCAGTGCACAGTGCATCTGGCAAATAGATTTACATACATGTACAGAAAATCTCCAGAACTAGAAGTTAATGATAGTCAGAGTTGACAGCAAGTTCAGACATATAGTAATATAGTGCATCGAGCTTTAATATTAGTAGATCAATTCGATTAACATAGGATTATGTGCAGATAGTTTAAAATAAAATAAGATAAGATAAAGGTTCAGCATAGATAGTTTAAGTTTCTGAATGATGGATATCCGGTAACATATCCAAGCCCGGGACCGGAGGTTGTGAGGCAATGGATGTATAAATTAAGGAAAACTGAAGACAATGTTGACATAAACATTATTGATAGGATAGAAGGCGGAAGGCCATTAGATAGCTGCTGTCAGGAAGTCCAGATCAGACTGGAATGAATTTAGTGAAGCACTGCGTCTATCCTCATCTGACATGCGGTTCCAACATACGGCTCCACTCAGGAACACAGTTTTCCCACCGAACTGCGTACGAATCCTGGGAAGGACAATTCTGTGGTTGTTCAGGGCGCTTCAAGTGAAACGTCTAGTAATGTAGTCTGGTATTAGACCGTGCCTGGCCTTCAATATCAGCTTTAGGGTGTTAAATTCGTACATGTTAGCAAGTGGACAAGGAAGAAGCATCGCAAGAAACTGTGGGGATTAATTTAGAAAGATTACCAATGGAGATGGGGAACAGGACTACATCAGCGTAGAAAAAAAGCGGTAGAATAAGAGTCGAGAAGTGCCTTGTGCGGGTGAGTAGATCAATATGCTGGGAAGCAGCATAGAGCGAACGCAAATTATAATATACCCCAGATCAAATTTTGTTGATCTGACGGTCCCAGGTGAGGCCTGAGTCCACGAGGAGGCCGAGATTTAAGATCGACTTGGTTGAAATTGTAACGGTATGGCCTAGAAGCTGAATATTTGGAAGAACAAAAGATATGATGGTAATCTTTCTGAGACGAATTGAATATACGATGGCCGAGTCTTGGAGGGATTGAGGGACAGACTGTTGTTAGCAGACCACTCCGCAATCTCGGCCAGAGTTGAATTAATAGTTTCCGCAGCCTCACTAATATTGTCTCCAGTCAAGTAGAGATAAAGTAATCAAGATATCATGTAAACGTAAACGCCCATTGACCTCAAGTATACTTGAGTTAAGTAAACCACAAAATTTTGCTCGATTCACTTGAAAAAATTCATGTAAACGCAACTGCAGTAGTTGAACATTTTTCATGTCTGCGAGTTACGAAAATGGTAAAGAGGAACAAAAAGAAGATTATTGTTGAAAAATTCAGGTTGCGATTTTTGGTAAGTTTCAAGAAAACTTCAAGTCAAGTAATTGGAATTAATTCAACCAAACCCTATTTGAGTTTCACGTTGATTTCAAGTCAAGTACTCAAGTAATCATGTAAACGTACTGATTGCTCTTAGTTATATCTATCACTCATTGCATAATTATAGGCGAACTGAAGCGGAACAGTAACACGCCAATAGCAGTTAGTAGAAATTGGGAAGACAAATTATTATTATAATGAGTATAATAATAAGGCCATCTCGTCCAGAAAATTAACTCCTAAAAGTGAAGTATCTCAACCTCTGCCATAAGGACATGCATTACGGGAGTAGTGGCCGATTCTTACAAGAGAGCACATAAATAATCCAAAAAATTGGACACAAGAATTTGGTAACGCCAACGATGAACATATTATTAATGATTATTTATAAAGGGTGAGGCTAAAATCATAAATAGGCTTTCATGAGAGATTCTTTCGCCAGGGTACATGGCAACACCCTAATTCGGACTTTGTAAATTAAGCTCATCAGACTTTTTTCAGGCAACTTGGGAGAGGTCCAGACATGAAGGATTCATGAGTTGTGTATTATGAGTATGTTGCCTTGGCATTTAAAATATATGTACATTACACAATGCCTTGTAGTTTAGATTCATGATCACGTCCACACAGAGTAGTAGTAGTAATTTATTAGTATAAAAATACTTTGTACAAATATTTTACATTTAATATAATTCAGTCAATTTAGAGTCAAATTATATAAATCAGTTTAAATTACTAATATGATACTATTGAAGAATTCGGAGTGCAACTTCTTGTCAATATCTCTAGCTTGAAGTCTTCATTTCTTTTAAGATTATAAGGTTGGGTTTCTCTACTCTAGCGATAGCGTAAGATTTATCTTATATATATAAATATCATCGCATTATACGCCAATCTTTGTTTTATGGTTTTATGTTCATCCACTCATAGTTCCAACATGTATCTAATTGCTGCATTTCAATATAACAGAGAAGAGCATTTATCACTCCAAATAAGGTATACAAGTTAACGTCCAAGGCACTAATCGAGTTTGTAAGGAGGCTAGATTTAGTCTAACCACTTTATGAGAGGACACAATAGATCAACACTGGTCGCGGTAATGCATGGCTCTGGTGTCCTAGTTGCCTCTACTCTTAATCTTAACCCAAACCTTAACAAAAGCTTTGATTAATTTGATTTTATATAAGTCTGGCAAGACGGTCAGGTTATAGGAAGGGCCAGAATCTATGACAAGAAGTTATCCGTATTCCTAGTGATAAACAAGCAGATTTCTATCGATTTCTTCATGAAGTAGGGGCACCTATATAAATAAGCTGTTGTTACTTACTGCTAATGTAAAAAGCCAATAACTCATTTTACTTACTCTTGGTACCGAGAATCAAAATTATGTTGTCCAAGCGGAATTATTCTTCTTAGTAATGTTACCGGTTTGTTGAAAAACTAAGACAACCTTTATTTTGCCTTCTTATCACAAATTATGGTTTCAGCAGTCGCTTTAATCTACTCTTTAAAAATAGTTTTGTTAAACTTGCAACTGATGACTATCAAGCTAGTTCAACTCCTAAAACGACTTCTTTCTACTTTTATTCCCTACCGAAAATAATTTGGAATCTCTCAATTTGTGAAAAATTGTTTTTTTTTTCAAAACGACATCGTGGAACTCCCATCATGAAAATCAACATTATTGCAAGTTCTTATCTTATAAGTCATCATGTAGGACTTACACCGGCTTTTAAGCTGGCTCCTTCAGATCGAATCAAGGAAGGGTGTCTGTAGAAGAAGTTCAATGTCTTCATAAGTTACAAGTTATATTAATATAGTAAACTGTAGTTAACTAATTACTTTCTTTTTAGGTGTATACAGCAGAGGCAAGAAAACATTTTTCAGATTTGTGAGAAAAGTGCCATATATTAAGAAGAAAATACAAAAAGAAGTAGGCGATTTGGCCAAGTCATTTGAGGAGGACGTTGTAAAAAATGTCGAGGGCCTAGCATATACAGTAACCCTACCGCCGACCGGTTTAAGTGAAGTGGATATAATGAAAAAATTGGATGAGCATCTTAGTCTAGGTACAATACTTTATTCGCTTTACTTAGTTGCTGGAGGTGGTAAATATAACTCTGTGTATGTATTGCAGGTCATTACATGTGGAAAGATGGGCGCGTTTCTGGAGCAGTCTATAACTATAACACAAAACTTATTGATTTAATCACAAAAGTCTATGGTAAGGCTTCCTACACGAATCCTTTGCATGCAGATGTCTTTCCTGGCGTCTGCAAGATGGAAGCAGAAGTTGTCCGAATGGCAGCAAATTTATTTCATGGTGATGATAATTCTTGTGGAACGGTAATATTTTCAAAAATTAGTGAATAAGATTGTAATTTTTATTTTACAGATGACCTCTGGTGGTACTGAGTCAATTATTTTAGCTTGTAAGGCATATAGAGATTTTGCTAGTGATACTAAAGGGATATCAAAACCCAACATTGTTGCTCCGACAACAGCACATGCAGCATTTGATAAAGCAGGTCAATATTTTGGAATTTACGTAAATTATGTAAAAGTGAATGCAAAAACTACTGAAGTAGATATTGCTTTAATGGAAAGCACTATCAATAGAAATACTATTTTGGTAAGTATCCATTAAATGTATAAAAACCTTGTGTTGCCAGAAGAATAACAAAGTTTTTTTTTCTCCTATTTACACTCTCTTATTTAGCTTGGTCTGTCTGTTACATTCAAATCTTGTGATCGAAGTTCAATTGACTTGATACTTTGAATACTTTCATATTCCTGACAAGGCAATTCATCGTTTGTAGATAACTCTTCTAAATCTAATGATTTCCTTATTAGATGGGGAAATAGTGAAACCCACATTTTCTCAAGGATTTTCCATATCTCTTTGCTAATAGATACTATAGATGTTAATGCAAGCCATGAAGCCTATTGTGGCAGGGTTTTGCAACGAAGCAACATACCGCTATATAGCGTTTGGTAATGAAGTTGATATTTAAAATGGCTACGAATCTTTTCAAACGATGTTGTTTGATCGATGCCAATGTCTTTAATGGAGCTACCTTGGTCTTATCTCCATGCAGTGCAGTTTGAATGTCGTCCAAATCACGAATGATATGTACATACACTGAAGATGCTTAAACTAATTCCAATGACCCTGGAAAATCTTGTAAAGTCGTTATCACGCGACTCGTATGTCGGTCAGTCTAAAGATCACCTAACAGAACGTCGTGGAATTGAGCAAGATAGTTATGTTCATTTAATAAATAACTAACAAGGAAGCGGTATATCTAGTGAAAGCTTAAGCCATTCGCTGACAGAAATTTCAAATATATAGTGGCGAAATTTTAAGTGTATTAGTGCGCAATAATTTTAAAAAACACTAAAATTTATTGAAAATATACACTTCAAGCTTTAGAAACAACGCTATTTCAAATTTCTAATGTTTGTTAATAATAATAAACTTGAAAAAGTCGCTGAACTCCCGGAAGTCTGTAATGTTTAGTTTCAGAAACGTCAAAATTTGACTTATTAAGTGAGATCTGATTGCGTAGCAATTCCTAGTTAATTCAATAGGCTTTTATGGATGTGGTTTGTGGTCAGCACACCTTTGCCTTAGTTGTTTTGCTTCGTGCGGGGTGGGGATATCTACAAAAGATTGCGATGGTGTTCTGCTTCTTTCTTGAGGTATGAATCTTTAAAGTCACCGTATATTCATCCTTGTCACTTCGTAAATTTAATAGATATATCTACGTCGTTTATCTATGTATTCTTAACTAGCTGTATGATATGCCTTTTTACCTCATCCAGAAACTACAGTTGTGTGTATTGTTTTAATTTGACTATCAGAAAAATACATGCTTTTAATCCCTTAGTCGGTGTTAGTATTAATATGTTAAACTAAACATAAACCAAGCACCGCATATTTAAAACTTTCAATAAATTTTCCACCCTGTAAGGGAAAAGGAGACCAGACCGGGCTAAGGTATTCAAGTAGTCTCACAAAGCAAATGTACAAACGCAATGTTATGGCGGGATTCGAGAATTCTTGGAACTAATGCTATTTAAAGCCCAGTGTAGAGCTACTCTTTGATATCATGTAGCTTATGTGTGAGATAAAATTCAATCTATGCTCTCATTTGACACCCAAGTCATAGACAGAACTCACTCGAGGAATCCCAGAACCCGCTTAATTATAAGTGATTGGCTTCGGATTCCTGTGGAAAGTCATAACTTCTTATTTTTCGATATTGAGTACAAAATTATTGCATTTACGCCAATCGTAAAAGTTGTGAAAGTCACTCTGTACTGATCGCAATCGTTAACAGATTTAATCTGAGTGAAAAGCTTAACGTCGTCAGCATATATCAAGATTTTGAAGTGCCTCTCAACGGAGACAATGTCGTCAATAGATCGAAAAAACAGCGGTCACAAAGGACTCCCTTGAGGTACGCCAGACGAAGCTTTCAAGACTCTGGAGAAATGGAATGGCGGGAATAGATTTGGTATGTTCTGTTATGTTATGTAAGACTCCGTCCATTCTAGAAATGTTGGGGAAGCCCATACTTTTCTATTATTTTAAACAGTATCGCCGAGTGAGATAACTTTTCGAAGGCTTTACTAAAGTCTGTACAAATACAATCTGCTTGGTAGCCTTTTGTTTGCAAACCCGCCAATGAAATCAGAGACAAATTCCAAAATGTTAATGGTTAAAGATCTGCTTGATTTGAAGAGCGAAAATTCTTACAAGAAATTGATAGCCGAGAATAACTGATAGATTCGAATAATTTGGACATGTAAGATAATTTTGCAATAGGCTTATAGTTAGAAATTTCATTTCTACTGCCTTTATTGTGGATAGGTATGAAAATGAATTTTTCCATAGTTGCGGAAACAACCAATATCGAGCGATTTGTGGAAAATAATTCTCACCGGAGTTGCCAGGGAGAGGCAGCAAGACTTAAAATAGGCTGCAGGACCCGTTCTGAAGTCATTTGGAGGTCCATTATAATATGATCAAGTATATCCTCTTGTGAAGTTGTTATTTTGAGGTTGATTTTTAATGCATCGAGGAGGAGGAAAGTTTTTTGAACTCATTACGGAATATGAGTAAATTTTTGTGACTTAGTCTTTGTCCCTCATACAACTTTTCTACGATTTATTCTTTCTATTTTTAAGATGTTTGAGTTCTTTATTGAACCATGGCGGAGATATTTTAGAGAACCGCTGATGCTCGCGGAGAGCACGAGAAGAAAATAAATTGAAAAGGATTTGTAAATCTTCGAAACGTCTTCATCAACACTATTGCAAGACAGCAATGTGCTGAAATCAATAGAGGTAAGTCTACTGAAGGTAGGTAGTAGAAGGGGTCGTATTTGTCAAGAGTAGACATTATGATTAGGCTAGGTTCAACTAATATGTTCCCCGCGTCAGTAGCAAATACCAGGTCTAACTACCTAGCCATGTCATTCTAAAAATTTCTGATTTGGCTGAGACCAAGAGATGAAATAGTGTCCAGATAGAGTGACTCCCTTATTGTCAAGTTATTAAGAGGAAGATAGTCATCGCCATTTTCATTTAGTACCCATTCTATATTAGGTGAGTTAAAATAACCAATAAGTAGTAATTCTTCAAGAGGCTCCATCTCACCATCGATAAAATTAGATGTTAAAATGAGTAGGTCATAAATATTCTGACCTTTGTCATCAACGTTATTTATGGAGTCTGGAGGAATATAGCAACAAAGTATTTATAACTATATTTGAAAAGAGATAGCTTAAGAGTTGTAAGCTCAATGTCGAGAGTGTTGGAGAAACTGAACTAACCCATATCATTTTGGAGTTGGATTCTTTTTCGATTTAAGGATAAGAATAGAATATATTTCCCTAAATTTCTCTATTGAAGGTTAAAGTAACAATAAATGGATCTTTGTAATGTCAGCGACAGATCAAGTTTTAATTCCTTCAGATTTGTGCCTAGCCTAACTTTTGCGAACGATACAAAAAAGCCTTTCGGATTTTTAATGCCAATTTAGTTAATCATGCGTATTTGAATATGGTGTTGGCGTAGGTAAAAAGGTGTGTTGTATCCGCTAACTCAAAATATTCAAAAAACAATACATGGTGCTATACAGCCAGACACTTCAAGAAGTTGAAGGGCCATTAAATCGTAAAGAGATTGCTTTGAGCTTCCCTGGTCGTGTAATTGATTATTTGTTTTAGTCATCAAATCTAGGTTCTACATGCACGTACACCGGAACGAGAAATTGGTCCAGCTTGACTTAAAAAGGCGTATAGTTTCAAAATAAAAATTCAAATAAAAAGTACTAGAGGTCCCCAGTAGAAAAATAAACAACACATTCCCCTCAGTGCAGGATACTTTGGGTATATGGCGACTTAAAAAATTCATATCTCAAGAACGAAGTAGAGCACCATCGTAATTTTTTGTACATAGTTAGATAAGGCTTTCAGCTTCAAAATTTAAATAAAAAACAAAGTACGAGAAGTCCTCAATAGTAAATAATATTATAGTTTTGAGAAAAAAAAATGTTATTATTTATTAAAGGTTTTTTTGTCGTTCTAAACCGCTATATTTTAGCTTCATTTGGAATTTGAATCAGAAAAATCGGTTGCTCCGCTGGCGAGATATGAATTTTTGAAAAGGACGGTTCATCGTAAAATCACGAAATTCTAAAAAATATCAAAATATCATCCGTATTAACTCAGAGCTCATCGCGCACACAGCTCTTTAATCTTTATGTGAACGCACACTGCCTAATCACTGACTGTGGTTGGCTGTGCTGCTGCTACGATATACGCAAGTACGCCGCATGAGCAGACCTCGCTCTGATTAATGCCCGTGGCTGGCTCTGATTCTGCAATGTACATCGACGCGGGCTGGCTGTTGTGAGCTGAATAGAAAATACTGAGCTTTTGGCTCAATTCTCCATCTGTATATAGTCTGTTATTAAACCATTGTAAATTTGGACATTTTTTACAGTTTGTTTTGATATTTACTAATTCTGTTGACCCTGCCTCTGGATTGCTCCAAAGGTTGATATATCGCCGAAAAAATAGCTGCGCTATCCAACATTGTGCCAAATTTGATACATTTGATTTCGCTGGAATTCTTTATCATACTTCGGGACTTCATTGGATAAAACGTTGCTGCTTCGAAGGGTTCAACCTCCAAGCCCCAGAATATTTCATATTCTCAGAGGACGAATGCTTAAGCAAAACTAAGTTTTCCCTTAGAACAATTTGCAACATCAAAAATCCCATATATCGATTATCAGACGAATCAAGCAATAAATGGCAAAAATTTTCAGATATGTTAGCGCCGCCAGCTCTACATTCTAAGTTTTGAGCTAGAATTCGTAATATGGAATCCTGACAAACTTTAGATGTATATTTTAAGTAGAAAGTGCTAAAGTTTATTGTCATGCAAGATCAAAAGTGTACCAAATTTTAGCTCAATGGCTCAACGGGAAGTTGGTCAAATTAGTACTACATGGGAGCTTTGAAGCTTGGAATTTCTTACGTTCGAAGGTCGAAGCTTCGTTCCTCGAATATTTTTTCGAAGCTTCAGAGCTTCGAATAGAATTCGAGGCTTCGAAAATGAACAGTCGTAGTGTACACTACACCGCATTTTGACAAGCAAACGAATTACTTGGTGTAATTCTTCTTTCTCCATCTAGCCGTATTGAGAAACCTTGTTTCATAGAAGTAATAAGGAATAATTATTTCATAGGCGTTTTATGATAACCCATGTGCGCTGTATAAATTAACTAGTTAGCTATCAAATTATCCTCGCTACACATTATCGTTGTTACTCTGCGTTCATCGAATAGCGTTGTCCGAACGATATAATACACACATTGCTTGTCGTTTAGTTCACTGAGTACAATGAATGAAGATACATTATTGCCAGTGGCAGCGGCTCTTGCTGTAAAAAGTTGTAAGAAAGTTGTAGCATAGAACATTTTACTTTCAATTTACTTACGTATCTGTTACTCTGCTGTTTAACGACGATACAGACTTTTCATTCAAAATATTGTCGTACGGCGTAGTCGAACAGCGTACGGAGAAATATCAAAACCAATTTGATTTATCTCTGTGGCGAAAGCGTTGCCATCCACACTGTTTTTTTCTATTATCGTACGTCGTTCAGACAACGCTGTTTAGCGAGAATTAAATTACCTAATATTGATATCCTTATATAGCTTGTAGCGTCCGCCCCGAACTTCCCTTATGGTACGATGGACGATATTGAAGCTGTAGCAAAACTAGGCCTAAAGTATAATATCCCAGTCCATGTAGATGCATGCCTAGGAGGATTTTTAATAGCTTTTATGAAGGATGCTGGTCATTATGTGAGGCCATTTGATTTCAGCGTGAAAGGAGTCACTAGTATTTCTGCTGACACTCATAAGGTAAATTTTGTGTGTGTAATTTTGTATTTTTATTATTATTATAAAAGTAATTTTAGTATGGCTTCGCTCCTAAAGGTTCGTCGATTATTTTGTACTCTAATAAAACCTATCGTCATTTTCAATACACTGTTACAACTGAATGGCCTGGAGGTGTATATGGATCGCCCACCATAAATGGTTCTAGGGCAGGAGGAATTATTGCTGCATGTTGGGCGACACTTCTTAATTTTGGACAAGATGGTTATATTGAAGCGACGAAGAAAATTATAGATACAGCAAGGCAAATTGAACGAAGGTAATTGATATAAAGAATTCGATAAAAATAATAAATTAAGAAATTTCATTTATTATAGGTTAAGAAAGATAAAAGGTATCTTCGTATATGGTAATCCAGCTACCTCTGTTATTGCCATTGGATCAGATGATTTTGATATTTTCAGATTGTCTGATAGTCTATGCAAGGTTGGTTGGAATTTAAATGCTCTTCAATTTCCATCAGGGTAAGTAGGGACGATGGTTATTTCCGTTTAAAGCTTAAACACTTCTTATATAGCATTCATTTGTGTGTGACTTACATGCATACCCTCGATGGAGTGGCTGATAAATTCATTTCAGACGTCGAAGATGGGGTTCTTCAATTATTACGTTCGCCAAAAGAAAAAATTGAAGGAAAAATGGCAATATATGGCGTAGCGCAAAGTGTTCCAGATAGGACACTTGTTGGTGAATTTACTCGTTGTTTTCTAGATAGTTGTTACTTTACCCCAGCAAGTGAAAACAAATAAGGGAATAAAAAAAGTGAGGGAATTTTTGTAAAAAAAAAAAAACTAACTCTAGTCCATGAAAGTCTTTATGATTATTTTGTAATATTTCCGTATCATAAAATAAAATTGTGGGGCAATAAAAAGCACAAATGTTCAAACTATATTTTATTTCAGCTATTTGCAGGTTAATTACAAAGTTTTGTTGTTGTTTTGTTTATTCCAAATAGGTGCTTTGAAGGTCCCATGGCATGATAGTTCTTGGCTGTTTCTTGATTTTGCGCTTGAATGAAGGAAGCTGTTTACTTTCCTTTATCATTTGAAGATAATTCCTTCTCAATACAATCGTGAAAAAGTAGAACACTTCAATTATGGAAACTATGCTCAATCCTAAGAACAAGCTGTAAGTGCTTCCAAGGTTGGCTGTAGAAATGAGGAATTAAATTTTGTAAAAATCTTATTTTGCATTCTGATGGTATCATAGTAGTGGTTGTATTTTGCATTCTGATGGTATCATAGTAGTGGTTGGATTGGTACTGAGATATAACATACATGTATTGAATAATGAAAATGTATTTATTTGTTAACACGATCACATCAAATCCACAGTTATAATTAAAAGTTGAATTGAAAAGAATAAACAACAAAAAGCAAATAAAATAATAGTTTAGAAATTCGAAAATAACTCTATACTAATTAAACTAAGTATAGTTAAGGGAAATGAGGCACTGAAAAGTTTCAAAATAAATTAATTCCAAGCTGTCGTTGCTGATAGCATAGAAAAAGCAGACATAACTAGAATGATGAAATGGAATAGCCATGGTTCCGATACAGATGGCCCTTGCTCTGTTAATAATATTTATATATGGTCATTTTAAAAAAGAGAAAGAAGTGGGGCGATTAAGTCTTCTTATGTGTATCATTTCAGCGGCTAATATGTACGTTATAGAATGACGATCAAATAGGGCTAATATAATGTTGGGCTACCGCCTGGGCCATTGGTGAGGAAACGGAAATCGTGTCCCAGCAGGGTAGAGCTTTTAAAGATCGTATCGCCTTTTAGTAACGATACAACCTTTCCAATTTCTTTTATTTTAATGACTTCGGTTTTATATGAGTTAATATAATTTCTCTTTTAATTAGAGCAAACTTTTGGTTTCCCGAACAAGAAACAAGTACAAATAGGTCTTGAGGAGTTGTTACAGACACTTAAGAAATTGTCCTAAGAGCGCCATAATAAAGAAAAAAGTAATTTTATGGAAAATTATCAAAGACCTATTTTTTAATGCTCCTAAGACAGCTGAAATTTCGGCCATGTAATTTGGCAAGGAGTATGTGTACGACTCATTTGATGTAGTAGTAAGTTAAATTGATATTTTGTGAACAGCATAAATGATTTGCACCGTTCAATTTCTTCCACACAATGTTCGGTACCGACTACTACATTAACTTCTAGTTTTCAAATACATTACTGTAATGAATATATAATCTGTGATATATGATATAATTTATAAGTCGATAGTCCTATCATAATGAGAATCATAAACTTTTCTATACAAACAGCGATTTTTCCTAGATGTTGGAAAGAGTCGACAGTTATTCCAATTGAGAAAGTGACCAATACAATAAGCTGCGAAGAGTTCCAACCGATTAATATGCTTCCTGTCGATGGAAAGATTGTGGAAATCAGTGGCAAATCAACTCATAGAGTACATAGAAGCTAACAAACATCTGATAGAAGAGCAGTCGGGATTCAGAAGTGGACATTCAAGCGAAACAGTGTCAAATTGGCTAATATTTGAATGGAAAAAGGAAACAGATGATAAAATATTTGTAGATTTTAAACGCGCTTTTGAAATTGTGGAATTTTGTTACAAAAGCTACATAATGTATGTAAAATTAACAACATATTATCAGACCCTTTGGAAGTGGATATTGGCGTACCACAAGGATCAGTGTTATGGTCAGTCGATTTCTAATATACATTAATGATATTAAAAGTGCAATTCAGTTCAATAAAGTGGCGTTGTTTGCTGACGACACTTTAATATATGTATGTATATAAGTGGAAGGGATATGCTAATTATGTGTGACTTTGAAGACTTGAGTAAATGGTTGAAAGCAAGCAAATTAAAGTTCAATTTATCTAAGACCAAATATATGAAGGTTCAACTCGGTGGATAATATATAATTGTGTGTTGATGGGACTAGTATTGAGTGCGCAGAAAGCCTTATACACCTCGATGTGATATTAGTGAATTAATTAAAGTTTAGAATATTCGGAAAATATTTGTAGTTACAAAAATTGGATTCATGAGAAGAATACGACCGGCTCCATATTTTAAAAAACGCCTGTATAATGCTATATAATGCATTAGTCCTACCACATTTCTCATATTGCTTGACCCTTTTGTATGCAAGTTCGAACGAAATAAAGGATCGCCTCCAACTCTTGCAAAATAGAGGCCTGCGGGTGATTCTGAGATGTAATATATACTCCGATTCGATTTATGCTTGAGACGTTACAGTGGATATATGTTAGACAACGTCTTATGTATGAAGCAATGATGTTTATTCTTACAACTTGTATAAATACAAGTGATAGAGCTCTCTACGAAATTTTAATATCTCTATCGTTTTTACAAACAAATTAAACTGATTAAATATTTTGGTACAGCTTTAGCTTCCCCTTTTTGCTTATAGAAAATTGCATTTCCTAAAGTTCAAGAAACTAATAAAGAATTATGCACATGAAAATGTTGCAATAGTATGATGTGTAAACTGATTACTATGTAACAAAGATAACTAGTCAATAAAAGGTAAAAGATGAAAAATAGGAGAAATGTTCTTCACTAATACCAGCCCTTGGCTGTCTGTGAAGATGCCAAAAAAAAAAAAAAAAAAAAAAATAATGAATAGCCTGACTAGAGAGATGGAGAGAGTGGTGGAAAGGAGGATAGCTCTGTATTTATTTATGAAATCTTCAAATTACTGTTTGAAATAACGGTAATATAAAGAAAGGACGATGAGATTGCAGCCAATATGTGTGGTCAGATCAGGAAACAGTTATTTGAAGAAAATGCGGATCTATGGGATGTTTCCAGAAAAAAATTAAGTGAGTACGCGCTCAATGGTTACCTCTAGCTAAAAATGTCAACTATTGATTTTCTGTAATTTGTATCGATCTTTTGGATTAATGGAAGAACTTTTTCCAACAACAAAAGTCAAAGTCGGATTTTGACATACACAGAAAATTTTTATATGAAGCGGGATCTTCTCTTCTTAGTTCCGCCATTAAGTGTGCATAACAATCTTAATTTTCTCCTTTATGTATCCCACTGCGACACCATTTCCTGTCTTTTATCATTTTCATTTAACAATAAATAAGCAGCTACTGCAGCTGCTATTCGAGAACGTGTTTACTTAGTTGAAATTTTGTACACGGTTTTTAGAAAAAAATGTAGATTTATTTTCGAAAATGGGACCAACCAAGTAACACCTTTGTGGGGTTGTCATACAAAAACTTCGTTCTTAACTATATATTTAGACACTTCTTGAGACGTAGAGTAAGCAGTAAGTACAATTTGAGAAATAGACTAAATCAGGCAACCCCTTCTTGGTGTTGTCATAAAAACTTTGGTTTATCACTATAGATATATACTTTGCTTCAAAGCTATAAACAAATTGTTAATTTTCCGCATTTGAAATTGGCACTAATAATTTTTACTGTCTGTCTGATAAACCTTTCTAGGCATAGATCCGAAAAACCACTTTAACAATCAAACTTGCATATAGGGGCGACCATACGAAATAGCCGTAAGCAGGGGCTACTTTCGCACTGCCGGTAACTACCGATTGTAGGTCCAGAGTGGAATTGCTATATTTCCTGTCTAAAATGGTTTTACGGAATCTGCAACAAAGGATCTAAGGAGCTTAATTACAAGTGCCCTAGCAACTTATGTGCAATATGCAAGAGGGAATATTCATCCGAAAGGCATAGATACGATGAATGGATTAATTGATAAAGGGATCTGTGGCGTGGCAACTGAAATGGTGGATCTAAGAAGCGACAGTATGCATGCGACATGCTTAAAGTCTTGAAGAAACTAATTGAGGTGCATATAAGAAGTGTATGGCAGGCAGCAGTGATAGGCAGCAAGTCTATAAAAAAAGGAAATCAGTATAGTCGACAACACATGCAGTGGTGTCAGTTGTTTAGAAATCCCTGGAATATAAGGAGTACATTCTGGGATATCCATGTGTAGCTGGATCAACTCAATGCTTCTCAGTAGAAAGATTAGCTCTTGCTCAAAAGATCTGGTTGGAGAAGAGTAGTCTACAGTGGTACACCGCAGGGGGGGGGGGGGTTCTATCACAACTCCTGTGGCTACCGGTAATAGATGAATTTCTCATTAAGTTAGAGAGAGAGAGGGTTTTAAAGCGGTTGCCTATGCGGATGACATATTCAACCTAGTAATCTGCAAATTCCTCTCTACTATTAGTGAAAGAATTATACTATTAGGTATCTACTTCTTTTCAAATCTGGGGGAGCTGCAAAGTAAAGAATTCAGATGTATCCTGAGATTCTTAAGCGAAGCAGGATGGATATAGAGCGGTCTTAAAGATTATCCCATGTAATCAACGGACACAATAGACCGACCCACTGGAGGTCTAAGTGATGCTAGGCACTACTAGCGGCACCCCTCATACGTAACCAATGCATGCGACATTTGTGAAAATGTTGACTCAGAAATATTTTGATGATAGCAAGGAACATCAAATAAAGGTTTGTTTTTCGTTTGTTTTAATTTATTTTTCTACCTATACTAAGTTTGTCATTCCGTTTGTAACGCACAGAAATAATGCTAGTAGAGAAAAATGGGTTAAACACCGACGGATAATATTAAAAGTTATTTTGATTTTTGCATGTTCGTCTGTCCGTCCGTCTGTCCGTCCCTCCGTCCGTCTGTCTGTCCTTCCGTCCGTCTGCCGGCCATCCTCACGATAACTCAAGAGCGCGTTCACTTAGAGAGCTGAAATTTTGCACACAGACTTTTTAAAAAAAAAAAAAAGTAAATTTAAGTTCGAAAATGGGAGAAATCGGGTAACTCATTCGTAGGGTTGCCATATAAAAATTTCGTTGAGTGGTGAACACTGCCTGAGAACGCGTCGATGTAGAGAGCTGAAATTTTGTGCACGGTGTTTTCATAGTAATAGTAAATAAAGTTTAAAAAAATTGACTAAATCGGGCAACCCATTTTTGGTGTTGCCATATAAAAATATAGATCTTTTACGTATACTGTAAAACGATCTAGGACTGATATTTTTATTGTACAGAAAAGTTCTTCAGAATATGAAATGGGTTATAATAATTTTTACTGTCTGACGAACCGTTCTAGACCTACATATATGCGAAAAACCACTTCAAAATTCAAACTTGCACAGATGGGTAACCATAAGAAATTACATACGGGTATCATAAGAATTGGTCTTAGACCAATTCTAGGATTACTTGATCCAATTACCTTCGGGAGTCCAGATCGTGCAATATTTTATTGAGCAATCCAAATTTCTCCTTTTTGGCCATTTCAATGTACCTTTATTTTCCCAAGTTGTTGGTGCAATACAAAAACTAGATCTTTCTTGACATGCCTCTTTAGTTTGGAGGATCTTATTTTTTTCCATAACTTATATTATTTACTACACTACACGAGGCGCGTACAACAGAAATTATTATAAGAATAACATGACACAGACCCATTGTCATTACTTTTAGATATTTAACGTTACCAAAGGTAATACAATATAACCAAAGGGTACACATATCAGAAAAATAATGATTATTTTTCGTTACTATAAGACATATAACCATATTATGATCGAAGGGTATATAAGGGCATGGTATAGTTCCTTTAGTTTATATAATATTTCTAGAAGTTTTATAAGGGTCATTCAGTTTATATTCAAAAGACAGTGGCGTGGCGTGGATTTACGCCGAGGGGAAGTAATCAGATTATAATTTTGAAAAAGCGTTAAATAATCATGCGCTCAAATGTTATTGCAGCGGTTCTAATAAATTATCTATATCCCTTTGGATAGCTGCCTCTTAAGAACTCCAGGAGTTAATTTTTGAAAAAAAAAGGGAACCGCACTGCGTCGACTCTGTCAAGAGGAAGAGGGAGCCACGACGCATATCATATGTGAGTATCCCGCGCTTGTAAAGTTGAAAATCATTGGAGAAACATCTCTCCAAATAAGATTTGCAAGCTACCCCAAAGGCAATAATCGAACTCGTAAAGGTGATAGATTTAACTTAACCACTCTAGGGCAGGACACAATAGATCAACTCTGGTCGATGTGATGACGACAAATAAATTAAAAAAAAAAGAAGCCAAATTAAAATATCAATAATTGCTCATTTGCTTATTTTCCCCCGACTGTACCTTTTCGTCGTCAATATCAAATTTCAAGACGTTTTTACTCTAAAGTAAAATTACCCTATCCAAATTCAAATTAAAAAAATTACAATTTCCTCTCGGCAGCGCGGCTTGTGCATATTTGCCTGCCAACAACCGAAATGCTTCCTAATCGACCTACCGACATGAAATAGATGGAAGCATAAATAAATCCACCTCCAGTTGAAACTAAAACAGTGTTGATATGAATAAAATTAACTCCAATATATGCTACCGGTATAGCAGTATTTGTAGGTCCAATAGAAGCAATTGCATACCTAAGGCTTACCGGGGGGGGTTACACCTGCAAGTACAGCTTGCATGCATGCAACTTGCACTGCCATACTTCTTGCACGTATAATCCAACTGCCATGCAACTTTCAGCGAACTTTCATGATGAAAAATCATGGCAGCTGGGAGATAGTAATTTGACATTTATACAGTTTTCAAAATGGCGGAAACGAAATGCTTGAGAGAAATTCATAAATTTATACCGGGAAAATGAAATTTTCTGGGATCATTTGCAATACATCATTTACCAACAACTTCATCTTCCTTTTTTCTTGGGTTTTTATCATTGTGATACTTCCTTTATTGCCATAATTTTCCAATATACGCAAGAGTTTACGTCTCAATGCCATTTTTTAAATGAACTTGCATGCAAGCTGATAAGACATCAACCGAACTGCCTTCCGCTGTCAAGTTAAAAATCGTGTTGGAAGGGAGGCTTGCATGCAAGCTGTACTTGCAGATGTAACCCCCGGGGTAGAACCATTTCTTATTGAGTGTAGCTAGCTATCTAGCCGAACGAGCAACAGAGATGTGTAAGTAAATTCCTGACGGGCTCGAATGTCATACATTTTGTTGGATGTTGTTCGATTGCTGATGGAAGCAGAACTACAAAATAATGTTGGGAGGAGGTTGTGATGAAAATTCCCTCCCAAAAAATAATAATTTCTGGGCACTTTTCCCACAGATTATGATGCAATCTCCCACATTTTTTCCCTGGGACGAAAAGCCATAGAAATACACTAGAACGAACAACTAAAGTAATATTTCAAAACAAATTCATTTTTACTGATAACAATTTCAAATAGACTACATATCTAAGACTTAAACAATAAGCTTACTTATGAGAAAGCCTTCTTCCTCTTTAAAAGTATGTTCGTGTTATTCGTATTCATATCACATTTTATTACTTATATGTAGTACATATACTGGAGAGTCCCTTTAGGAAAAGAGCGCTCTAAAGAACTTCCTGAAACGCTTTCCTAGAAGTTCGCAGCGCTTCCCTTCTCTATCCTAGTTCTTACTTTATTACTATGCAGAGGCAAGCATTTCACTGTTCTAAAGGAGCACTCCAGGAGGCAGCTTTCAGTGTTCGGCAAAATGCTATCTGAGTGATGATTACGATTACTGATTGATGATTACGATAATATAAATCAGAAAAGTAATCATTTTTGGCGATTAATGATTGATCAATCGTAACCGTAATCATGATTACATGATTACAAATTTCCAAGAATTTTAAAATTGTAGTTAAAAGAAAACAAACATTGTTGTATTTCTATTCCGAAATCGGTAGTGGCACATAAACTAATGTTTGTAAGTACATATCTGTAGTGGGATGGTAATTGAATATCTGTGGATGGTATACGGTATTATATATGCATTATTCTGCCCTTGGATTCATTCCAATTAGCATATAACAAAGTGTTGCAAAATCCAAGCGTTAAAGGGCATTATTGCATTTTCTGTGCTCAAGGACTTTCTTATACGCCTCAGAAATCTAATCTTTTTCAGTATCTTTTTCAACACATAATCAAGATCTTCGAATTTACGTTGATGATCAGATATGTGCGAGTCTCTGTAAATGGAAGCACTTACATTCCTTATACTGACTCCAATTAATACAGAATTCAACAGTGCCTTCGAGTTTCTACAATAAAAATTCTTACGATCACAGATTGTTTGTTTTCTTAGAACTACATTTTAAAATCTCTTGAAAAGTTTCATTTGTAATAAAAAAAAAATGAAATCATGTAATCATAATTACGGTTACAATTTCCTAAGATTACTCGATGTAATCATGAATAATTGACGTGTAATCATGATTGATGTAATCATGATTATTAATCTGATTACAAATGTAGTTGAATACGCCCAACACTGGTATGCTAAATGATGGCCGAAGAAGATTTTTGAAGATGTCTTCTAAAAAGCATTAATGATCTTTTTGAATAATCATCGCAGTGTTTCTTCTTTAATCTCATAAGAGACCTTCAAGATGGCGTTTGCAACTGTAAGCATGCCTATGAGGCAAGGACATGGGTATGGAGAAAGGCAGCGGCACACGCTTCCGAAGAAGCGCTTCAGTAGACTAATCTTCCATAGAACTTCCAAGTAATGGCTATAGAAGCTCTTGAGTTACTTACTAATTTTTCAGGATAAAGTTCGAAATTATACATCGAAAGTGCTTAAATTGTACTTCTTTCAGAATCGTAACAAATCGTAACAGTTACCAAAAAAATATTTAAAAAAATCTAAATCATTTATTTTTCAAATTATAGGCATTTCTTTTGTTTTCGAGATAATGTACACCTTGTGATGGTTTTTTAGCTCCTGTTGCTACAAATCTTTACTTTTTTTCAATTTTATTTTTCTTATGTAATCCCGAGTAGTGCTTGTGTAACCTGTTGCTTTAAGTTCTAAGCCAACTGCTCCAGCTTGGAAGAAAATGTCACATTTTGCCGAACCAACAATATAAAATTAATAATTCGTACAACTTTAACTGACTGTACTGAAAAATAAATTTACTACGCCAGTCTGGCAAGTAACTTTAAAAGTTGACGCATTTAATAAGGATTCTAAAATGGTACAACACTTGCTACATTATTTCTTAGATTACGGAAAAAAAAAATTTTTTTTCAAGAAATCCAGTTTCGAAAAATTTCTGTTCACCTACTAAAATTGATTCTAGTGTACCCAAAGCTTGGATTTGGACAGTTTCGATCTCTTTACGAGAAGCTTTGATTTTTTCTGGACTATAGTGTGATTGAGTAGTGCCACCATGTCTTTATACACCACACAGGAATATGCCAACATGCACTTCTTGTATGGGGAATGCAGAGGCAAAATAAACATGTGGACCGGAATTTTAAACGGAAAAGTCATAGGACCTTTAGAGTTGCCAGAGGTCTTTAATGCTGAAGTTTATTTAGATTTTTTGCAAAACCATTTACCTAATTTACTGGAAGACATGCCACTAAGTATTTACAGAGAGATGTGGTATCAGCAAAACGGCTGCCAAGCGCACTATACCCTTTCAGTTAGAGAATATCTCAATGAAGAATATCCGGACAGATGGATACGGCGGCCTGGTACGATCTCGTGGCCAGCCCGTTCACCTGATCTAAATCCATTAGATTTCTTTTACTGGTGAGCAGTAAAAGAGAAAGTTTATAAGAAGTCAATTGAAAATTTAGCTGAGCTTCGGCAAAGAATTACGGAAGCAGTTGAATTCGTCAACAACGGAAGAATTGCCCGTCTGATAATCCGATCTTTTTTAAGAAGATGTCGAGCTTGTATTGCAGCTGAAGGAAGACAGTTTGAACATCTTTTGTAAATAATAAATCTTAGCATCCAAATAATTGGTGTTTAATTTTAAAATTAAGGAAAATTTGTCCTAAATTTAACAAAAAGTTAGCATCTCTGACTCGAAAGCGTGACTATCTGCCTCACTCACACTTCAAGGAATGACTCTCCGTCTCACTCAAGCTAGAATCTTAAAGTTACGCTCTTAAGGCAAGCTTTGGGTACACTAGAATCAATTTTAGTAGGTGAACAGAAATTTTTCGAAACTGGATTTCTTGAAGAATTCCGTAATCTAAGAAATAATGTAGCAAGTGTTGTACCATTTTAGAATCCTTATTAAATGCGTCAACTTTTAAAGTTACTTGCCAGACTGGCGTAGTACATTTTTTTTTCAGTACAATCAGTTAAAGTTGTACGAATTATTAATTTTATATTGTTGGTTCGGCAAAATGTGACATTTTCTTCCAAGCTGGAGCAGTTGGCTTAGAACTTAAAGCAACAGGTTACATAAGAACTACTCGGGATTACATAAGAAAAATAAAATTGAAAAAGAGTAAAGATTTGTAGCAACAGGAGCTAAAAAACCATCACAAGGTGTACATTATCTCGAAAACAAAAGAAATGCCTATAATTTGAAAAATACATGATTTAGATTTTTTTAATATTTTTCTGGTAACTGTTACGATTTGGTCTATCACCCGGTTCCGGCTTGACGTCGACTTACGGGACACCCTGTATATATAACATTTCTATATTATGTAATGTTACTTTTATGAATTGATATCACCTAAGGGAAAATTTTAAATTTTGTCATATTTATTGTGCAAACGTACCATCACTACTGTAAACAAAGTTTATAAAGGTAACCGAAACATTACTACAACCAGTGCTATGACCAAAATAAATTAATCGAGAGCACCCTGGGTTATAGAAGAAGTTCTATTAAGATAAATAGAATATTTTTGTTACTCATTCTATAAAACCTTTGTTTATATAAGGTTACCTAAATCAAGTCAACCTTTGTATAATCCTCCGTTTATGGTATACATATAAGGGGTTTATAGTGGTCACAAAGAAGTTTCGAGTACTAGTCTATCTAACTCAAGTTATATAATTCGTACGGTTACTACTAAGTAGTAGGTGTATTTAGGGTGTTCCCCCGTAGGAGGTCAATAGAGCAGGAGGTAATAGTAGTCACCTAGATGAATCAAAACTTGAATGGCAGGGGTGGGGGGGGGACAATATCAACCGTTTAGGAGTTTCAGGGTGATAAAGAAAAAAATCTAGTTTTTCACAAAATACCCTGTATCTTAAAAACTACAGGGTGTAAAGTCACAGTTAATAAGTCAAATTAAAGAGGAGAGTTTACAGTTTACAGTTTTTATAAAAAAGAGTTATGTTAACGATATTTTTGCAAAAATAATAGAGGTTAAATTAGTATGAAAATCTGAAATTTTTAGTTTAGACAACCATAATTCTTGAGGGGAGAGGGGTACTGGGCTGGTTGAGCAGCCGTTGGAAAGACCATGAAGTTCTGCATACAATGAGCTCTTAACTGTGACGTACGCAGTTTTTAAGATACAGGGTGTTTGGTGAAAAAAACTAGCTTTTTTCTTAATCACCCTGTAACTCCTATGCGGTTGGTATTGCCCCTCCCCCTGCCATTCAATTTTTGGGTCGTTTAGGTGAGTACTATCACCTCCTGCTCTACTGAACTCTTACGGAGAAATACCCTGTATAAAAAAAACTGTTTCTTGGGATATATTCTGCTCTTAGAAAAACATATGCTCAATCGAAGTTTCAGTAGTTCAAAATACACCTAACATAGAAAAGTTATTCAAATACATACAAGTAAACTTTCAAAATGCAGAGGAGTGGTTGAAAATGCTTTTGGCCACTTAGAAGCATCTTGGCCAAATTGCTGGCGCGCTCTATGGATATGTCGTGAAATGTCAATTTGTTGCACAGCTGACTTACCTAGATTCAGAATTGGTATAGAAATAATCGTGACAACAGTTTTTCCTACTATCAATTCTAGTTGAACCTGTATAAATCACAACTTCACAGAAGCATTATCTCTCTCGCTCAAGGGTAAATTGTAGTTACAAATTCCTCATAATGTGCTAGTAAAGTGTACACTCTTTATTCAATACCGTAAAACGGGTCGACTTTGGGAGATTTTGAAGATTTCATCGATTTTTTTCGCATAAACTTTCGAAAAACTTAATATATTTTGATGTCATCATTGCATTTGACATCTTGTTTATGTAAGCTAGTAAATAAAACAAATCATATCGCTTAAAATTGTAGAGAAAAATGTCCTTAAAGGGTCTGCCAAAATCAACCCACATGTCAAAGTCACCCCGTTTTACGGTACTACTTACCAATTAGGGTAATGAAGTTAGAAAGAAGATCACGCCTAAAGCGTCGATATGTTTCTGCACCGAGATACACATGAACCACGGTGTCGTTCTCTCTGATGCCGTCACTAAAAATATACATATATGAATTTGTGTAATCGAATGTTGATTATTTCTCACTAAAACGGGTCCACAGACAAATTGTGCCGCAACAGAGGAATCGCATTCGTTTGTACATCATAATCGACATCTTGACAATTTGCAGGGCAATCACAGCCATAATTTGGACCACCTCTCCGTATGGTAATTAATTCTGAAAACGTTCGTATTCATATAAAATTAAAACTATTAAGTCAAATTAAATTAAATTATAATGTAAACTTACCATAATTATCAACTAGACAAGGAATCGCCGTAAAATTACAAGTAGGTATAGTTGTGTCTTTAAAGAAGAAATACGGAACACATTTGCAGCGATCAACAATGCTTAGTATCTGACATTCGAAATCACAATTCTCGTCATCGTACTGGGTGAAAAATTTGAGTTGTCTCTCCTCAGGAAATGCACAGTCTCGATCAGAGATTGGAAGTTGTCGTACTTGATCAGAACATGTGATTTCACTCGGCCGAATTCGAACTAAAGTTATAGTGTTCGTGGGAATTATCCTTTCAATTGTATTCTCATTGGGAAAAACATGGCTTTTATGAATGAGAAGCTTAAATCCATTTGAGTAAACTGTAGTAACTGCTAAATCGTCTAGTAATGGTCTAACAATTGTTGAAATACCTCCCCTTACTCCATGTATCCTGGCATATTTGTTTAGGAATTTAATGCTAAAAGACAAATTTTATTTGTTTAGTGTGCTAATTATTTTACCATGCACAGTAAGGTGTTTAAATGTGCAAATAATTAATCAATTCAAAGCAAACTCTAATTGTAAGATAAGTTAACGACTGGAATCGTAGTCTTTATATAATTTTGATGATAACAAAATCGATATTCTACTAGATGTTTCTAAGGTCTGACATTCTAGAGTCTAAATCTCATCCTATAAACGGCACCGGAGTGCCACATTACTCTGTTTTTTCTCCGTATCTTTTTCTACTCTTCATAATATTTGCTGGTGACTTTGCTTACTTCTTCTTTTAAAACAAGTGCAGATCCCAGAAAGAGAGCTGTAAGTGTTAGTCAAGACAACTTGATCAGGTCATTGAACAATGAGTGTTGTTACTGATATTTTCGCTTGGGTGAAATGATTTTTGATTCAAAGAAAGTGTTCCAAACAAACATAAGAACATGTACTCAAAATGTGTAGTCAAAATTCAATAAGAATATACTTATATTAGAAATGGATCAACCACCAATAACAAATGCGCGTGGCGAAGTAATTGCATACAAATTTATGTACCAGGACACATATGTTCTCCATGGGTGAATTAAAGTTTTTTGAGAAGATTATACTCCGGTTTAAAAATTATTCTTGTAAATGAAGAGTCCATGTCAATCATGGATGGGAGTGAAGCGCGGTGAAGGACGGTTGAGGTCGTCAGTTTTAAAAATTAATAAATATTATAAAAAAGCAATGGTTACATTACAATTCGACGATTTGAACAGTGATTGGAAATTTTGATAGTCTATAATAATTATTTAATGGTACAAATAAAAATTTTCCGCCATATAAAGTAAAAATGGTTATAAACCAATTCAAAAGTAATATAGAGTAATTTAAAATTCTTTTATTAGAACTTTTAAAGTTGGAAATAATAATCGAAAGACAAGACATCTCCTATACATCACAGAAATGATTCTGGAAGCATATACTACAGTCGAAGACCAATCCATAACAGCATTAAAAAAAAAACAAAAAATAAATAAAAATTTAAGAACAATTTTAATTTTAATGACAGGATCGCCCCAAGCTAATTTCCTACTGAAGCGAACACAAGCAGAGTAGACACGAGTTTTCTATTCGCAAGTTTTACATTTTTAAACTTAGTAGGCTGTGGTTACATTGTGAGAGATTTCGGGCGAACTTTGATCGCGCGAAAATAGACGACATCATGCGACCAAGTCATCGCTTGTTATCTCATGATGACCTGGATAAATTTAGAAGAGACAATTCGCGTGATCTTTCAATTTTTGATTGATTCCACAATGCCGATTTTGCACGTATGTACATACGAAATTAGTTTTCCCCAATCCATATTGTCACACACACGATCGCGCGATAATTCCTGAGAAATTCAAATTGACTTGAATTCGATAAATTCATCTCGAGAAATCGTGCGACCAAAAGAGACATCATGAGATGGTTTCGTCGGCAGTGTAGTCATTATTATAATATATTATTCAATTCAATTCAATTTATTCATTCCAATGACATTGTACAATTAAGATACAATTTTGTTACTTGTACAAGCTACGTTCAACATAAGCAAGAAACATATCGGATTATATTCATATGTATGTAAAAAAAAAGTAGAGAAGTGAACATGAAAAAAAAAATAATAATAATACAAGAAATAATTACCAAAAGTTACTGCTAAAAATTAAATTAGTTTCTGCTGCTTGAAGACATTATTTCAAATTTTTGTTCTTTGGTGCTACTAAAAGAACCCGACACAATCGATATTTTAACGCTGGGTGGTAAGGTGTTTAGTAATCAAATATTCAGATCTGGGCGGAATGCAATTGATTGTTGTAGTAGATCTCGCGAATTGAAAAATGCTATAGCTGTGTTCTATTGTGTCCGCAGAACAGGGCGGAACAAAAGATACACAAAAGTACGCCTCATATATTTCCATAGAAGATTTATAAATGAAGCGAACAGTACAAATAGTTCGCTTCAATCGATAGAACAATTTGTTCTCTCCAGTATATGGGAGTTCTACAACTGGGTACACAAAAGAACACAGCTTATATAGCTAGATTGGACATCAGTATTTGATAATTTTAACTAAAAGGATAGCCGATCGGAAATTCAAAAAAGAAGTAGCATAGCGTGACACATGATCATATCATCTCAGGTGATATATATATATATCTAATAACGGAGTTAAACGTAATCAGCAATATATTAAAATTAAGATAATCAAGCTTGCTGTACATTATCATAGGGATAAGCAGAAAACGAGTAAGGAACATGCGCGTGGAAAGTGTGGTAAAATAGCTCAAAGCTCACAAACAGCGAAGAACACCGCATACTTTACGTGTCATTGATGTGATGTGATCACCCCAAGTGAGCGTGTTATTGATGGTTACGCCCAAATTACGGCGGACTCTACCCAAGGTATGACAGTGTCATTATGTATAACGGCAGAATAAGTAGAGGGTATCAAGTTTATATTGATATACATCTAAACAACACGATTTTCCAGGATTCAGCATTAAATCATAATCGACCGTCCATCGATATATTACATTCAGGCCTTCATTGATACAACTAATTCCATCTTCGATAAGTCCCAAGGGTTGCGATAGAAAAGGTTGAGCATCATCAGCGTAGAGATGAATTTCGCTGTGTGCAAGACAGTCAAACAAGTCATTAATAAGTATGCAAAAAACAGCGGACCAAGAACCGAGCCTTGGGGAACACCAGAATTAATTCTAAGAAAGGTAGAGTAATTACTAATTGAAAACACTCTTTGAGAAAGCCCTGTTAGATAATTAAATATAAGCTTATCGAGCTCATGGAAAAATTATATTTAGTAATGACTTTTCTACATAGCATTGTGTGATTTATAGTATCGAATGCTTTAGAGAAGTCAAGGAACCCTAGTAGCCCTAATTTATCCAAATCAATTGATTCTATAATTACATTGACTACTTTCAGTAAAGCACTGGTGCAACTATCCTTGGGACGAAAACCAGATTGGAAGTCATGAAGAATACTATTGATGTGTAGATAATGAGAAATTTGCAAGGACATTAATTTTTCAAATACCTTAGATAGGAGCGGTAAGATGCTGATGGGCGGAAATCGGTGAAATTGCATCCAGGCTTTTTTAGGAAAAGGTATTAGATACTTTTGAGAACCTCCAGCTTTGCGGAAATGTTAAGATAGTGAAACAGGTGCTTTAATATGTGAGCAAGTGGCGAAACCAAATAAGATGCAACAATTTTAGCATACCTGCTAGAAATCCCGTCCATACCTAAAGAATTAGACTTAATACTACACAAAGCCACATAAACTTCATCCGCAGTAACTGATGAAGTGGAAGTGAGATAAGGTACTTCTAGATTGTATTGAATTAAGAAAATTACTGCCATTAGCAGAGATAAAATTGTGAGACAAAAATTCAAAATTTAGCACATCAGGTCTAAGGTGCATTCGGGGTTAACAGCAGTAACAACACCCGCATTTTTGAGATTTCTCCAGAGAGCCTAAGGTAGTAGCCTAGTGTTGAGATATGTACCTTGAAAAATGCCGTTTTTTTTGGTTCCTGAATTGCACAAGTAGTATGGTTTCTAAGCATCTTACATTCTTCTTTAAAACTAATGGTTTTATATCGCTTCCACCTTTCGTATACAATATTACGAGATGATATCAGGATTTGAAGGTGTCTATTAAACCCCGGGCAACTTTGATTGGGTAATCTTTTGCGAATGAAAGGAACGTATTTCTCATGTAAGTGAATTATTTAGGACCTCTACTTGGTCATCAACATCAGCATAAATTTGACCGAGCTCCAAGCAATGGACTGCACTTCAGTGAAAAGAGCATTAGTATTAATGAGATTGTAGTTATAGTAGGAGACTGTGTTGGATTGATGTTCCAAAAGTACGTTAAAATTATAAATAATCATAATTAAATCATGTTCAGAGACGACTGGTAAGTATATTTGATTGAAAAACAAGGAGTTAGAAGTATCAGCTGTTAATAAAATATCTAATAGAGACGAGGAATGGTTAGAGAAATGTGTTGGCTCAGAATTTACTCGGTCGATATCTAAGCATCGATAATGTGCTGAAAGGAATTGGTCTGGTAGCACGGATTAAGAAAATTGAGATCGAAGTCTCTACCAATAAGTATATGCTGATACTTCGGTACAAGATCAACAAGTTCGTATAGCAATAATTGAACTGTCCGGAAAGTTGGTGACTTGTAAGCTCAGACAACCAAACACCTATAACTAGTTGAAAAGATTTCACAAAATATGTATTCCTCTATATTCTCACTAGTGCTGGTCAGTAAAAACCTACATCGAAAGCTTTGTTTGAAATAGATGGCGATACTCCCTCCTTTGGGATTAAGGCGGTCATTACGAAAGACTTTATAGCCAAGGATGCAGACTACATTGTCATGTTTTAGCCAGGTTTCCGATATTTAAATTTCATCAAAAGTTAAATTAGAGAAAATGTTACCCACTTCGTGAATTTTAAGAGCCAGACTTCTAGCATTAAAATGACAATTTTTTTGCCCAGATCTCTGTTTGCATAGAACACTAAGGAGTAATGGCTGTGAATTATTCCAGCGAAGACTCGCGTTGTCTCGTGATAGAAATTCGCCCGAAATCTCTCACAATGTAACCACAGCCGTATACGTGAAGTCGCCTGACAAATGGGTAGACGAACAGAAAATTGTATGGAAGAGGGTGGTCCACATCAACCGTTTGGAATTACAGGGTGATTAAGAAAAAAAGCTAATTTGTCACAAAACACGCTGTATCTTGAAAAGTACAGAGCGTATGGTCACAGTTAAGAACTAAATGTATGCAGTACTTCATGGCCTTTCCAACGACTGCTCAACCAGCACCGTACCCTTATCCCCTCAGGAGTTATTGGGGTCTAAAATAAAAATTGCGGATTTTCTTATCTTTTTTTTTCTATTTTGACCTCTATTTTTTTTTTGCAAAAAGACCATTAATATAACTTTATTTCATAAAAAATGTAAACTGTAAACAGTCTTCTTTAATTTGACGTATTACACTATATCCTAACTGTAGTCGTTAAAGAGTTATTAGCTCTTATCTCTTGTGATGTATTCGACTAGACAGAATCAAGGTCAAATTGTGGCCTCCAAGACCACGCCAGAGCCCCACCCACTCAAAGTGTCGAAGAGCAACTACTCTTAATGTAGTTTCAACTTTCAAGCCTTTATGAAAATGCTACTATTGCGAACGACAATAAATAAACTTATTATTTATAGGCGCATGCATGCAGCTAGATATAAAGTATATTAAAAAGATGAATAAGAATCCTAAATTTTTCACCCGCAACCCATTTTCGGCAGCGCAAGAAACAACAAAAAGTTGCTACTAGGCATCCAAGAAAGTATCCTTTCTGAATAAATTTTTATTGATGGCTACTCTGTCGCAGTTTTGGTATTTACCTCCATTCTGTACATGAACAAGGGTGCAAAAGTGTTCCAATGCAAGCATTTAAGGGACATGATGGATAATTTGTATAGTTTAAAATATTTACATATTATATATTTCCTAGTGCTCTACCTGTAACGATCGATTTAGGACCTTAAGTTCGTTTATACACACACACATAATGCGAACTAATTTGGAGTTATGCTAGATTTGCAATTTTTATTTCCTTACAACGGGTTTTTCTTAAATAAAAGTTATTTTTGTTATTTCTGGATTATTAGAGATGCTGGAGCTGGCCTTCAGCATTTTTTTATTTTTCTTTTGTCGAAAACCAGAGAGAATTTCTGAGCGTGTGTGTCAAATAAACGCTTTTTTTTTTATTCTGCTCGTGGCCCTCGTGAGTAATTTTTATTTGAGGTCGACTAGACTTTGCTTGCGAAGAACGGTTTGAGCTCTCTAGCGACGATATACGACCGATAGGAATATGCATCCAGTATTTATCAAAGAGACTCTTTCTCATCATCTGGTATTTAAGTAAAATCAGCTTATAAAGAACACTACAAATGTTTTGGGCCTATAAAGTATACAAGTAGCCAACTGACACTATTGGGTTGGAATTTCGATATTTTCCCCTTTTAACTGAAGGCAGTTTGTTTAAGTTAGTATAATATATCATATACGCCACTATAATTGTACATATTATCATTACCACATTAAATCAGTGAAGAATACTATCGAGGTACTATAATTTGCTGTACATTTCTACTATGTTCTGTTTATTTTTTTTAATACTTAATATTTTATATAATAAATATGTACTTACCCAGACTGATTAATGTTAAAAGAGCAGCAATTACCATTATATGTAAGTGATACTTGGAAAAGTTCTTTGCATTCAGTGATAGCCATCTGCCAGCTGCAACGATATAGTAACTCATCGCAACCAGAACGTAGTTGACTCATAAATTCCTTAGTTGTAAAACGATTCAAGTCTATTATAGATTGAAGTTTATATAAATCATCCTTTTTGTAATACGAATTCATTCGAAAGCCTGTAGTCTGGAAAATGTAGCCTATTACAACTTCTTCTGTGACATTTTCCGGAAGAATTCTAGAATGGAAAATTTATGAATTTCAAATTAAAATATTTATTCTTTGTTTATTTTGCATTAGTTTTCATATGCAAGAAAATTGTAACACTTACAAATTGTGAACAAATTTTTTCACTTTGATGTAACTCAAGTAATTAGCACTGCAGATTGTAACGCTAGGAAAATGTAAATTCACTAGGGTTGCATGGTTAGTTTCGATATTCATTCGAGTAGGGTTGCTCATGAAATCAAGATAAAACGTCGCAATAAGAGCGTTTGAGGCCAAAATACATATGAATAGAACAAGAACCCAGAGAGATCTGAAGAAATATTAAATTAGAATTGTTATGGTACGTATCTAGTGGTGTACACACGTATTCACAAATAAATAAATGTCTATTACCTAACAAAGAGTTTTTCTTTGGGATCCGAAATATACTTAACGCCTTGGATGCCAGTTGATTGCGAAAACTGTAACCAACTCTTACAGAGGGCCTTCCAAAAAAGTTGTTTGTTGGAAAAGTTTTTCCAGTAACTGATTGCATTGACCATGATGTGATTACTTCGGCAGCTCTGACGATTCTGGGAAAATCAAACGAAATATTTCTGTGACGCCTAATTTATTAAATTATAGTGTCCCCGATTTAACATCAAAAATAATGATATGCTGACCAGAGGGATTTGATGTCATTACTAAGTGTACTCAGGCACTATATGTTTGCCAAAGCTCTATTTATGTACATCGATCTAAGTATTCGTTATTTCTGATTGCATGTATGAGGACATTATATTCATGGTCCTTTGGGTATTTCAGGATAATCCGTCTACCGTCCACACTTTTGAAAATAAACTTGTCCTGTTCTGATTCTGGTTTTGTACATCATCACTGGAGGACAGTACAAATGCTAGTCTTGTATATACATAATGTTGCCGTTAATCGGAGATAGTAGTGCTAAAGTCCTTTTAGTTTCTAATTTACATATTTTATCATGATTTTAGGTAAAGTCAAACTGCATGCAGTACTATTGGAAATTATAAAAGTTGGTCCTTCGGTATTCATGAACCTCGTGTGAATAATTACGACTGAAATTAAAATGTACAAAAGTTAAGGAAAACGAGAAACAGTTGTTGCTGGTTTGATTAATGAGTTTAAAGTTGATAAAAGTTGCAAATCGAAATTAGAAACGTTTTAAATTTTAGAGTTTGTTTGAGTTACGATGGTAAAAATAATTTTGTTGTTGTATTTTTTCGTTAGAAAATCAAATATAAGAATTTATGGTATACTGAATGTTTCAGCGCACACTTAACTTCATATAATGTGCCACAAAGGATGTAGTAAGAATTTTTGGTTGGATTTAGTTTATTTTTCGAGATAATCTCAGTATGAAATTTGCTGAGGGTCAATCGGGACAATTTTCAGAACATTTAACCAGGTTTTGTTTACGTAACCCAATGTCAAAAAGTGGTAAACGATGTAATATCGCATCATGTTATATTATATATGGATATGAATATACATATGTGAGAAAAACAGATTTATTTTTAAATACCCTTGTCTAATAATTTCCTTACGTTTGGCCAATTTCGAGACACAATTGGGGTAACTGTAATCCAGCTATATATTTTAATTGTTAACGGTAATTAACAAGAAAGAAAGTCATATTGGGACACCGTGTGTATAAGGTACAAGGATGTTTGGTTCTGTGTGCTGAATATCCAAATATTTCACAGGGTAGTAGGTCCCGTACAGCCAACCAATAAATTGGCAGGTATGGGGTCATCACTTAGTACCGTGTAGCTTTTTTACTACGTATTTTGTAAGGTAAAATTATAGACAACTTTTCTTCTGTTTCATACAATCTTCTTCTGCCCCTCTACTCCGCTCAAATAAAAAGTTATGCAGCCTCACATGTCAAAAATCTTAAAAATTTATAGCGTTTTTTTTTTCGACCCACCACCCACTATACAGTCTATTTCTTGTCTGATCGAGACCTACCATCCACTGACCTATTCGGAACGCGGAACCAAACAATCTGTATTAATTATCGCAAAGTGAAACAAAGACAGTCCAAAATGATTCCTCATGACAAATAAGTTCTATAAATGTTCAATAAATGCCAGTAAGCTGGCAATTATTTTTTGGGAATAAGTTTTTTAAACCATTTTCGCTGGATATGTTCAAGAAAAAGTGCATAAAACGTAGAAAGGGTTAAAATGCAATATGAAAGATTGCTGAAAATTTACTACAAAAGTCCTGTGAAGCAAAGGGATTTTTGTCAGTCACTTCTGACCACAGACTAGAGCAACACAATAAATTGCAGTCTTGACACCACAGTTGTAACGCATTAACTTGCGACTGTCATACCCTTCAAATCACACTATCGTAATACAATAAATTGCGATAACACCACTCAACTGTAATACAATAAAATACAGTTGAGAGGTACAGTACAATAAGCTGTTACTATCTATACAGTCCTAGTCAAAGAATTCACCAAACCAATACTTGTATGCTACATTAACATATACAAGAATTACCATATAAGTATAGTAAACTTCAGTAAGGTTTATTATATTTGTATACTCCTGAAATACAGTAAAGTTCATGCCACGCCAGAGCACCAAAAGAAACCAGTATAGTTCCAATATTAATCTTCTCCTTTTCTCATTACAGCACCTTCAATAAACCAACAGCAAATTAAGTTGAATCATAAGCGTTATATGTATTATATATAAATATTGTTGTTTGTTACCATCGATTTGTTCATTATTCTTTGTTTGCTTTCGTTGTTGAAAAATAAAGCACATATTTTTGATTGTTTAATTAATCTATTGTTATTTATTGACCCGGCACCCCTTTTATTAGTTGTGACAAACCAAGAGTTTGTACAATAGTTGTTAAAAAAAAAAAGAATTCCGAAATTTTAAATTTGTTGAGCCATAACTTTAAAACAGAGATAAGGAAGGGATCAATTTATAGAGCATTGTAAAGGTCTAATGATTATAAATCTAATTTTAAATCGTCATCATAGGGTGTAACGTTCAGAAGTTGTAGGGTGGATCTATGGAAACAAACCCAAATATCTTTAAATCCCATTATCTCGGAAATCGTTAGGACACTCCCCCCTCCCATCCCACCCTTAAGATTTTTTGTTTGTCTAAGTAAGACCTGTCCATAGCCTATAGTAGAAAATAAATTGTTGTATGGCAACCCTACGAAGGAGTAACCTGATTTGTCTAATTTCCGAACTTAAATCTGAATTTTGTTTTTAAAAAAGGGCGTGTGAAAATCTGTGTCTTTAGATACAAATGAATTTATCACTCAGGGACTATATACCGGTATTATTTGAGCATTGGTATTACTTATACCGATATAGGGGAGAACCCCTTTCCATAAACCAATAAATAACGATACCGGTATTACTTATGCCAGTATTTAATCTCGATAATGATGATGTCGATATCTCCTAACCGGTACTCAGTACCGATATATAATTGTAACCTTAATCCATAAAATCGTCTAATACATACCGCTATACCTGTGGCAGCGTCGGCTTCTCTTTGACGTTTACTTCTAATGCAACGCCGACGCGCTCCGAATATGCTCACGAGTGGCAGTCTAGTCTGGGAAAGGTTTTAACAACGTAAGTTTTGTGGAACCAGTAGAGCGGCTACTTTGCGTGTTGCGGGCAATGTAAGCAACCTGGTAATTGAAATTGTTTTTTGTTAAGCTTTTCCTTGACACTTCGTCTAACTAGTTTGTTATAGAAAGTTGATTTTGTTACAGGATATTACGTTTTATGTATTACTTTGTTTACTTATTTCATGATTCACGATTAACAATGTTTGTTGGATAGAATTATTTTTTCTAATTTAACTACTAGAATCGATTACTTTTTATACCTACTTACTCCTTCTAGGTGATTACAAGATTACGCTTCTTATTTACTAAGTCTCTTGATGGATGAAGGTATGTAATTCAATCTCTCTCTATAGCTGCATATTTCAATTTTTTAATTTTAAGTTCCGAGTATGTGCGTAGCAGGGACGGATCCAGAATTCTTTTCAAGGGGGGGGGGGGGGGGGGCGCAATGCAACTATGGTTTAAAAGTGGTATAAGCTCGAAACAGATCATAAGTTCGACGACACTCGCCATCAACCGCCGCAAGTATCAACAGGCAGTTTCAGGGTTTCATTGCTGTCCTGATGAGATCGCCCTGTTAAGTTATTTATTTTATTTTGATTTATAAATGGTGGAAGTGTAAAGCTTCTAATCATCAATTAGTTACTAAAAATTGGGAAATATATATTGTCAAATTCACGACTTCATCATTAATTGTAACCTTGCAAATTACAGCAATTAACACGCTACGTACTTTACATCTATTTAAAATAGCAGTCACAGAACAAATGCAATAAAGAAAGTCTGAGTTTTTTTTAATATGATTAAGCCGAAGTTAGGAAATACTTAATTATGCAAATTACAGCATGTTAGAAAGAAGATAGGAAAAGGAATTAGGGAACGTGGGGAGAGTGACGAAGGTGCTGATGTAAATAACGCTTTATTTTCGCAGATTGTTTGCAGGAGGAAAGACAGAAGATGGTAGACTGTTCCACACTCGCACAGTAAATGCGCGGTTTGCAGCGCGAGGATTGCTTGTAGGAATTATTCTACAAGGGATCAGACCAGATATTTCATCAGAACATTGTTTATTTATGGAGCGATAAAGGAGTGACAGGCATCCAACATTACAATGGTGTTTCGAGTGAGTCTATTTGACAAGTTATTGCCACATCGCCAATGAGCTAGAAAGCTCTCTTTTCAACAAAATCCAATGAAGCAAAGGGTGTGCGACCAGCCCCGCAAATATATGGGAATTGTATTTCAGTCTAAGTCTGATGTAGGACTTGTAGAGGAGCGCTAGATTTGATTGAATTATTTTTTACGCTTTTTCAGAAATCCAAAACATTTCGACGCTTCTTTGGCATCAGAGAAAATGTGGTCTGTCCAGCTTAACTTAATGAAAATATTAATTCCATGTATGCATAAAGACGGTGTATCGTAGATCACTGCTCCATCAAAAGAAATGCGAGTGGAAGAATTATGATTTTGCTTTAAAGAGATGGGACAGCGTTGTTATTTACATTTATTGAATTCAGCAAGATTTACTTCACTCGCAAGTAAGGATGTTATCAAAGTCGTAATTCATTGATCTATTCATGCAATCTCGTTTGGCAGATATGGACTTCTTTCTGAAGTCGGTAGGAGTGTCAAAGAAGTAACCGAAATCAAGAGTACTGTCATTCGCAAAACTATGGATGAGATTGAAAGTAAGGAAAAGCAGATAATTAATGAGAATTACGAACCATCTAATACAACCCGTATAGGGCGACCAGATAAAAAGCTTTCAATCCATAATACAAGAGGAAGGAAAAGACCAAGTGCTTTAAGTTTGGCTAGAAGGGCTGGATACCAGACTCTATCAAAGGTCTTTGAAATATCTAGGGCAACGATTTTAAACTCATCAAAATTGTGAAGATGACGGCTTCAAAGTTCCATAAGATAAGTCATCAAGTCTCCAGATCAGCGCCCAGTCCGGAAGCCACATTGGCGATCGTTAATGCGTTTCTAGATACTTCATTAATTTGAAGTCAATGATAGGTTCAATAACCTTCTAGATGATTCAATTGTTCGATAATTTGAAGGATCGCGCTACCCTCTTCATTCTTGAGAATAGACTGGATATCAGTAAGTTTCCAAGCAGTTGGAAACTTTTTCTGTCGAATAAGATAAGAATGAGGTGCATCTTTTAATTAACAGGGACGAGAAACCATCAGGACCTGCGACTTTTGAGTCGTTGATCTTCTCAAGAACCTTGAACATATCTTTCATACAATCTGTGTATTTACGCATGTCAAGAATATTACTAAGTTCTAATCTGCATTCATCAACATGCCTTGAAGCAGGTGATTGAGACCTTGAAGCAGGTGATTGAGACTTTCCCAATCAGCAGTTTTATTTTGTTTGTATTTAACGTTTTAGCTAAGTATTCTAGTAAAACTATTGCACATTTAACTAAATAATAAAACATTTTTATTCCAAATAAAAACTCTTGCTTTAAATATAATAACTACAACAGTACACAACGATTTCTCCAATTACGAGTTATAACTGCTTCGTTAAATGTTTCTTTTGATCCGCTGATAATATTCTAACAAGCCGTCTTTACATCGAAGATTCATCAAAGACCCTTTGGTACCTGTTTTCAATTAAAACAAACCTTCCATCGCTTTTACCCGAATAGGCTCTCTTCTATTTCAAACACCCTGAGAAAATTTATGTTTCATGTACACGAATTTTACATGCATCAACACTTCCTGTTTTCTCTGTAGGCTTCAACAGCCACGACCTAAATTGGAGCGAAGGTCAAACCTCTAGAACGATTCCAAGAATTTATATATATTTTTACAAAAAATGCAGTAGAATAGATTTACAGTGCAGGGAGTCATGTTGTTGGAAAAATTCAGAAGATCTACTATAACTTTTTTTTCAGTGGTTTTCAAGGAGGCGCGCGTAAATACACTATACAAACAATTCTTTCTCAGTTTCTATTTAGTAAGTTTTTTAATTAATTCAATTAGAATAGGCGTAGTTCTTAATGTTTTATTTATTTACAAACGAAAATTCCTGGAATACCTAACTATAAAATTGAAACTCTCAAAGTAAATTATTGTTACATCCTTTGAGCTTCTTGTGGGTTGTCCCCTAATTCTTAGAAGATTGTGTGACATTAAAATACCTAATCCAAAATCTTCTGGCAGCTTGTATAATTTTCAATATTGTCTGGCATCAGCGGAAACTAATCTCGTTCTTATCTTCAAACACACCCGTCGCCATGTTGGAGTAACCACAATGTCGCAAATATAAGTTCATTTCAAAAGGAAATTAAGTTTGATTTGTGTATGTGACCACAATTATGGGATTTCCTAGAAGACGAGCTAGATAATTAGTGGTCATGTGATAAGATTTGTTACACTGTTTCCTGTCTACTTCTGATTTGGTGTGATTAATGTTTCGAATTTGGTATTTAGATAGAGTTAAAATCTATTACATCGAGGTAATGGGGCTTTGAGAATTTGAATTGAGAAATCGATTGACTAGTATCATAGATGGCACAAGAACTAGATGTCGCATGCCATACTAAAGCAGAGTATACACATTGTGAAATGAGTAGTTCATTCTGAAATGGACCATAATATCTTTGAGATTGTGATGAATGCAAATGATTTTATAATAGTAGTTTTGTGTACATTTGATCGACTTCCCCAACACTTCAGATACGAAAAAATATGAATCACTCGTCGTATACATCATTTCAAATGTTGTGGTCCATTCCGGAATGGACCACCCAGCCATATAAAATTTGTATACTTTTTTGGTACTGTATGCGACATCTAGCTCTTGTGCCATCTATGCTAGTATCGACTTGAAAACCATAAAACCACTGCAATTGTTTGTTTGTTTCAGGTTAAAAGAAAGCAAACATTTCTGTTTAATTAAAACATACTTAATTTGATTTTCTGTATAACTATTAAGTTTCAAATATAATATAAGGGTTCCATTCAGGTGCATTTAAAAGTGAGCTTTAAAGATGACGCGCACTTTTAAGTGTGTGCGATTTTGAATACAAGTAAGTTATCCTCAGCTGGGATAACCCGGATGATTTTAACGGCCGATTTCACAGTACAAGCTTAAGCCAAATATATAGCTTAAACTCAGTTAACTATTTTTGTAGTTTCACACAAATAAAATAAACTCTGCTTAAGCTGTCAATCACGAAGGGTTAAGCATAGTTTATTTTCAAATGTAATGTCATTGATTTTTTTTAGCTTATTAACTATATCATCAAGATGACAAAGAGGAATCAGGAATTGACCTAACCTGACTAACAAGGATCTTTTTACATGAATTGTAGCGGTATCACATACGAACCATAATCGTTGTGGCCTTTCACACGATCAACACTTTTAGTACCACAAGGCAAATTGTCATGAGAGTTTTATCAAAATTAACGAAGATACGGATTGCATCCTTTAATTAGTTGCCGTCCCTTAAAAGAACAGTTTTATCCCATTTTTAGTGATCTAAAAGAAAACAACCCTGAAAAATTATATAGTTATTTTCGTATGGCTTTGAAAACAATTCATATACTAGAAGACATTACATTACATTTACATTATATCACAAAAACAAAATATTGCATTGCACTAATATTATCTAATTAAAGAAGGCATCGACAACGAAGCCTGTGTTATTTCACGATAATGGATTTCTAAGAGTGGTGCCACAATGTGACAGCGCATCCGACTGCAAATTTCAGCAGAGCAAATCATAGCAATCCCACAGTTTGACAACTGAGTTGTGGTAGCGTTTCCATATGAAAGTTCTTCTTCTTCTTTTCATCTTGGTTATATGTATTGTCAATAAACTAGGTATAAGCGTCTCACCCGAGATAACGGGACTTAAAGGTATTTGGGTGTTTTTTTTAGATCACCCTTTATCTTCTGAACATTACACCCTATGATGATGATCATTTCAAATTTGTTAGATTGATAATCGTCGAATCATCATCATAGGGTGTAATGTTCAAAAGTTACAGGGTAATCTAAAAAAAACATATCCTAATATTTTTAAATTTCATTATCTTGGAAACCGTTGAGATTTCCCTCCCCCACCCTTACAATTTTTTGTAATCAGATGTAACACCACATACGGGACACCCTGTATAATTTCGACATACTGTCAACAAATAATTTTATGCAGAAAATTGGAGCCACAAATAATTTTGTGAGGAATATTTTTGTTCTATTTATATGCTAAAGGATAAGTTTTGTTTATTTCTTGTACTGAATCATGTAAGTAAAAGCAAACATGGATCATTAATTTTTTATTTTTTGGGAAACACATATCCGTTAAATTAAGAATTACAGAATCTCGAAACTACTGTGCACAAAATTTTTTGTGAATAATCATTCATATACGTATATAACATGGACCGCTGACACTACGGAAATTCCTTACATTATCTTGGGATCACTTTTGTATAGTTATCTTTTTTTGGTTACCTAATTTATTCCGCTGAACTTCAAATAATAACTTCTATACAAAATCCACCATAGCCCAATTTCATTTCAGTGGATTCTCCAAATGAATATCTAGAATAGAAATAGATGACAATACAGCATTTGTAATCTCTGTCCCTCATACCTACTTTTATGGTTAAGGTCGTAGTCTGGTAACTTTGTTTGGAAAAGTGGATTTTGTTTTTTTTTGTATATTTCGAAAGTACTATATATTAAGAATATATTGAACAAATTTTAGAGCGAAATTCGAGTTTTTGACGAAGTTATAGCACATATATGTTAGCGCCTCGTAGTAGTGCGTGCTAAGCAAACGGCTGGACCCTCTATTGTTTAAGCGTTACCTTATACCTGCTTCGAGCGTCGGATACCTTTGTGTATACTAAAAGTTTTACCTGTTTCCTCACATACATTTATTTTGGAGCTCAGTTATATCGAAATTCAAAATGAATAGTCAGTGTACGTTCGTTATTTTTTGCGTAAACATCTGAGAAGTGCGTAAAAATGGATTGGAAAGGAAACTTCAAATGCGTTTTACTCGAAGCAACGCTTTTACGGTCGGCCGGGGTAATAAAATTTTTTTCTATTCAACCGATTGGGCTGAAATTTGGATATGTTATTCTACTCATCAATAGCTCTCGAATGAACTAGGATTTTTTTTTCGTCCCTAACTTTTCATTTTACAGCCCGATTTCCACTAAAAATAAGTCACTTTTTTTTTCGAAGTCCACCATTTTGTTTGTTTTTTAACAAAATTGTTTAATTCTAGTTCCAACCAGAATGAAAAGCTTACAGAACAATAATCTTTTTGCCTTTTTTGTAAAAGATGTCCTCAAGCGGCGAAATCACTACGGCCAGCCACCTACCTTTTTTTTTTGAGACGCTCAATTCAGTGCTACGAAACCATACAAATAAATAATTAGAAAACAAAAAAAAATTTTTTTGTTTGTACACTTTTAGATAATATTAATAATATATTAAAAAATTATGTATAAGTTCACAATTGCATAGTGTTGCACTGTGAAACTCAATTTGGGTTAAACTCGGCTTAAGCTAAGAACAAAGTTTAGCTTATCACGAGTTTAAGTTCGAACTGTGCAAATGGCCGTAAGAGTTATTTAAGAATGTGAAATGGAAATTTCGAGATATTGTTAAAATTGAATATTAAATAGAATAATAAAACAGAACACAGTGATGTGTGAGCCTATTTCGGCCAGAGGACGTCTTATAGCTTATGAATGGTTAAAACTTAGAAAAGAATACATACCGTCGTCGGTTCTGCAAGAATTCCTATGTGTAAAAATATAAATTTTACAGGAGAAGCAAGAAACTGTCTGTTTGTCTTCATAGGCGTATATCAATGGGATCCATTTTTGATTTTATAACAGTACTAATATAATAAAATACTTCTCTAAATAATACAAAAAATCTATTTCCATTATTTATTGCATTATATTTAAATGGCATATAGAATATATTTTTGTTCCTGTTAAATTTGACTATGATGTACTTGCAATGTCATACGCGGTTTCGTTTTTTTTTTGCATTTTTCGCCGTTCTGAGTACCTTTATTACATCAGCGAAATTTCCATTAGACTTGTATTTTTGAGGTCTTTCCAACGGTACTAAAAGCTGAAAATCGGTATTTTGCAGATCCAACGACGCATTGAGGTAATTTTTGTTTCTGTTTTGGAATTATTATCCGTATACAATACAAATACATAATACAATGAATGTGGTACATATGTATAGTTGTGTTAAATAAAGTTATACGTGGTAACTCAAACATATATTTCGTTCATTCAAAAAAAAAAAAATAAACGGTTGAAGTTCATCCTTAAAATCAACTCTGAAATATCCGCTTTGGCATCCGTGCTTGGGGTCTGTTTGTTACCCTGTATTTGAATAAAAACCAAGTAAAAAAGCTAGAATTGTTTAAAGATCAATTCTTATGATACCCATCATAAATGCCCATGTGTACTTTTGTATGGTAACCCATTGTGCAAGTTTGATTTTTGAAGGGGTTCTTCGCATATATTTCCAGAACGGTTCGTTGGACAGAAAAAATAGTGATAGCTAATTTCATAGAATTTCATATTCTGAAGAGCTTTTCAGTACAATAAAAACGTCTAGGGCTGACCGTTTTTAAAGTATACGTAAAAAGATTGAATTTTTATATGGCAACCCTACAAAGGATTGGTCCCATTTTAAAATTTATTTTTTTTTTTGCGAACGGATGACGGACGGACGGGTTGCAGCAATCAAAATAACTTTTAATATTATGCATGGTTGTCGAGTCTATTTTCCTCTACCGTCATTATATCCAGGTGTTCCAAACGGAATGACAAACTTAATTTCATCATCTAGAGGGTATAAAAAGGTGTTTTGCAGCGTTGATCAAATTGTTTCATAAATTTGTGGCAGAGGATCTTTTCGTGTTTGTATCGTTTGCATCTTGTCTTCTCAGAAGTTATTTTGGGGATATGTATAATAGGTAAAAGTTAGCAATGATCTATCTATCATTAGGATTGGGTGTGCTGCAGGCAGGACTGTCCTTAGACAAGTGAAGGCCTATGGCACTTTAGAAAATGGAGGCCCTCTATCAGATTATTTTTTAAACTACTTTGGGTTATCAACATTATTCGTGTAACGTAAAATTCAAAGGTGAGTAAACTGATTTTCAGTTCTGAGATGAATATTAACGTAAAGTGGCGCCTTAATATTCTAATTTTATTATTGATAGAAAAAATAAATAAATGACAGTACAACTCTAAACCTAATTACTACTTTATTAAACCAATTTAAAACAAATAGTAAAATTACATTGGCAGGAAAAGAATTTTAAGATCGCCACTGTTCACTTCAGTCTATGTGCTTTTTCTAAGTTCTTCCACTTTTTCATATTCTCACTCAATTGGCCACCGAGATCTTGTGACTTAACACCTTGCGACTTCTTCCTTTGGGGCCACGTGAAAGAGAAGGTCTACGCCAACAGCCCAGCGTCGATTCAAGACCTCAAAGATGGAATTCGTGAGGCTATCGAGGACATAGGGCAGCCACTTTGCGATTTGGTTATGGAAAATTTCATGAAAAGGATATGGTACTGTAGGCGTGGTCGTGGTGGTCATTTCGCTGATGTTATTTTCCATTATTAACGGCATACCTTCCTCTTTATAATGAAATAAAGATCCGATCATTTATCGCAAAAACTGGCATTTTTCTTTGATATCAAAATAACACCTCTTATTGGAAAGCCCGTACTATGCCTATGTCCTGTTGGAACGGCAGTTATATTAAACTCCGAAAGGATTCCAAAAGGCTTTTTAATAATGCCTGAAGATCTGGTTCGTAGGAGGAAAATACAGGCTTTTGTAGATATTTGCGACGAGCTTGACGGTTATCGCGAACCGGTTAGGCTATTTAGGGCTCTTAGGTGTGACCCATCGGACAGGCTGGCCTAGATGGCTCCTTTACGGCATCGAAGGAAGAAGACTGTAGGCTTCGCCCCTCGACGCATTTTCTGGTAGTGATTATTCCACTATTGCAAAGGTAGTTGATGAAAGGGCTGACCTTCTAGCCAAGTCTGGCTCTGGTTCTCTGTTCTTTAGACCGGAACCCGCCGTTGGCGTTGCAACCTCAGTTATCGGGTCTCTCATCAAAGTGGATATTCGTATGAAACATCAGCAGAGATGGGCGAACCCGAGGACTTGCAGGTGCAGAAAAGTTTTTCTTGATGAGCCAAATAGGAATTTCTTTTATTTTCTCTTGGGGCTCGGAGGGAAACAATGTAGAACTGCTGTTGGCATCATCACCGGTCACTGCTAGCTTCATGCTCATCTACACAAAGATGGGAGTTTTTGATAGCTATGAGTGTCTGAGTCTGAGACAACCAACACTTTTTGTGTGCGTGTACAGCTTTTTCCCGGAGCAGGTTGGATACGCTTGTGTCTGGCCTCCTATCTGTGGATAAGTTGCCATTGTACGGAATTTCGAATAAATCTTTCAGTATCCAAATTCTAACAGTTAAACTAACTTGTAATATATTGTACTACTGGCTGAAAAATCAGTTGGTCTAATATCGCAGGGGCTAGGGGCCCCAATGATCGTAGGACCCTGGGTCGGGGCTCATGTGTAAATGGCACTGGCTGCAGGGCCATGTTCTTCATTTCTTACCTTTCAAGATGTTCAGTAATGATCTGGTGGGTGTTCATCGACTGCATCTTTATGGAGATGATATGCAACTTTATCTCGGTAGATCTGTTGGATTAACTGAAGATTACGTAGAACGTATTAATCGAGGTTTAGTGCGTACTTTCATTGGTCTGTGCATAACAGACTGGTTCTTAATCCTGAGAACCTCTAATGTTTGGCAATAATAATAATAATAACCCTCAGACTATTCTTTGTAACAACGTATTACTCTTGATGCAGTCTGTAGAAAATCTAAAAGTAGTTTTTAAATCTTTTGTACTCCCTTGGAGTAACGTAGAATAAATTGAATGGTTCAATTGAAATTGTTGTTTAGGAGATGATAGAATTATGGAGATAAAATTTTACTAACTTTCAGGAAGTGAAAAAAAAATTGTTTTGACCAGAATACATGTCCAATTCCTTATGGCTTACAATGTAAGAAATATTGCTTCTGACTATGATGGTTAAGATCATAAAGCGATTAATTTAATTTGCAGCTTAACAACAGTGTTTAACATAAAACTCAATGAATTCTCATCGAATTACAAGGTTTTTCACTTTCAGAATCGTAAAAGATTGAAATTATAGTAGGAGTGTATCTATTAGGACGTTTAAATTATATATCAGTGCTAAATTAATTACCGTGTAAATTAGAAACAACGCGTTTATTATTTAAAAGGAAATTGTTTTCTATCTGCTGAAAGTCTATTTCGTTTCTTTCTGCTATCATGAACTGTACACAATAATCATTGTCTTTCCACAATGCTGGGACGAAGTCATGTAAAACGAAGCGACATCAATTCTAGTCGTTGGGTTTGTTTTAAGAAAGCTTTTAAATATTCATGGAGAGAATTTGGAGATGCATCATCTATCCATGGAATGAGATATTTAAGCGAGCCTAATTGCCCAGCCATTCAAAGGTATACTTTTATAGTTCAAATAGCACCTACTGAGTGTGTGTTTTGTTTTAAATTTTAGTTTTATTTGGAGCATAATCTTAATACTGTCCAGTGTAATTGTTAGCGTATTTGTATATTACTTATGGCTACGGTATATGGAAACTCCCACAAAGACCACGATAAAATCTCAGCACATTCCATCGTCCAATATCCTTTTTCCAGCGATTACAATTTGTCCCTCAAGTATAATACTTACGGAGAAAGTGGATTACTTCTTAAACTTTCATTCACCGAACAAGACAAAGTTTAATCAGAACGCAGACGATAATAGAATTTACCGGGCAATAGTTCAGAGCATTGAATTGGATCATAACATTGCAAGTTTGGATGATATGGAACTTCTCGAGGAGGTTAGTAAAGTGGGATTCAGCAGTTAATTGTCTTTCAAATTGGAATTTTCAGTTTCTCAGGATTAGTAATCTGGAGTTCTTTAATTTGCTTCAAAACGTTTCGCTGTCATGTAAAGATTTCCTTTCTAAGTGCAGCTTTGATTACAAAAGTGTAGACTGTCACCATTTATTTGTTGATATTTTAACTTCAAATGGACTTTGTTGCAGTTTTAATTACGATTTGCGGTTTGTGGTGCAAAAGTTTCGAGCAAATTTATTTATTGCTTGTTTCATTTTCAGGAAAAATAGAAAAATTCACTCAAGCGGTTTTGGCTTGTTCTCTGGATTAGACATTATTATAAAGAGCGGCTTGTTCAGTGATGTTGGTGAAAATATTTTTCGATTATATATCCACGATTTTTTGACTTTTCCGACTAGATCAATCGATAATTTCTTAATTGCGGAAAGAAAAGAGACATCTGTACCGATAAATGTGGAATTCATATCTTCAGATACAAATTTAAGAGAATTAAGTCCGAAAGACAGGAAATGTGTTTTCAAAGACGAATACAAATTAACTTACTTCAGTTCATTTACGTAAAATAATATTATCAAAATATTAAAGCATTATATTTTTCCATCTAATTTCCATATTCCAGGTATGAGAACTGCATTTCAGAGTGTCAATTAGAGCGATTTAGTGAGATTTGTGGTTGTGTTCCGCATTACTTTAGGTTAATTACAAACGGAACATTTAATTTTTGTACCCCTACAAAATACCTGTGTATAAAGGAACACTTTCGTAAGTCCTTCCTAATAAAGAAATTGTTGAGTTTTTTTTTTTTTAAACTTTCTTCCTTAATCACCCACTACATAATATATGTACGTACATAGAAGAAGTTCTTAACATTCAAGCATCCAAAAGTTTTACAGCAGCCTGCCAATGTCCGTTAGAATGTGATTTGCTTATGATAGATGTCAGACTATTGCAATGGGACTATCAGCTTTCAAATTTATCAGTTAATCCTTTTTAGTAAGTATTCATATGTTATTTGTAGTCTACTTGTGACTGTGAATCGCAACAAAACTTCTTAATTTCCTTACTCTAGCGCTGGTATTTTAGCCGATGATACAGTTCTTCACATTTATCATGCACGGTCTTATGTGGTGGAGCTTACCAAAGTTCTTTCTTTGAGAGGAATAACTTTTACATGTAAGTATAGCATCTAAAGAAGTCCTGTGAAAACTTTCAGTCTTCCTCAACTTTCCTTGGAAAAGTTTTGTTACTTCACGAAATTTCTTACAGCAAATCTTGGAGGTTTGATTTCCTTCTTCATGGGTTTTAGTTTTATTAGTATTTTGGAAATGTTCTACTTTCTTGGGTATCGACTTTTTAAGCGATACAAACAAATGCAGTCGGATTCGAAAATTTTTTTCATGTCACATAATTATTTTAATTATTATAAGGATTTTGAGTACAAAAAATAAACGAATTAATAAGTTGCTGTTGAAAATATTTTATCGAAATGTTTATATAATTCAAGGTACACTGGTTCGAAGCCAGCAGCTGCTGTTACGTACTAAAGTAGAAAGGCATAGTAAATTCAGAAAATGTTTTTTCATTTAGTTGAGTTAGGTTTTAAGGAATTTTGTAACCTTAAATAAATTTTAAAATAGAGAAAAGTACCATAAAAATATTTTCCTAGAAATTCATTATAAAACTAAAGCGTAAGAGTACATAGCATGGAGATTAAAACGGTCCAAACTAATTTTCTGCTGCACACTTTGTGCGCCTTGATAATTACGGAAAATAATAGGGTGGATACCAAATTATTGTGGTGTCAACGCTAACTGCAAACTCTGCTTAAGAAAATGAGAGTATAAGATCCGGATAAGGATAACCATATTTATCTCTTCACTCCCCAAATGTAAATTGAAGATCTTCATAATTACTTGAAGCGCAGTGATCCATCGCTAGAAAGTGAATTGATTGTATACTTTTGATTAAATTTTTCTATCAGTGCCATCTGTCAAGTTTCACTGGATTGATTGCCATGGGCTGTAGAGTTCAACACATTTCCTTTTTACTCCATGTTCTTTACAGGAACCAACATCAAGAATTGGCGGCTGAATTACTTTTTTCATGTTCTGAAAAATCCCCATTGACCATGAAATCATGGAATCATGAAATTGGATGATTGCAATGCGAGTAATAAAGCAACAAAATTTGGAGATGGTACCTTCTTACAAGAAAAAAGAAACATTGTCTGAAATAAATGTATGCAAAAAGGATAAATAATTCATCGAAAAATTTGCAAAAATCTTGCACGTAATCATTTCACTTATTTCGTAATGAAAAAATTAGAAAAGCAGAGTTGTAAGAATAGCGGTATGCTAAACATAGACGACATATGTTCTACATTTAAGCTCTATTAGTGTTAGAATGAAAAGAACAATAGTTCCTTCCTATTAACTTTTATTGTATTTGAGGAGAAATTTGATAGTCATAATTAATTAATGTTTGCCTATCGGGACTTTTTATGCGAAGATTGTGAGAATATTTGTTACCAGAACGTGTTCTTATTACTCTAAAGAGCATTCTGATTGGTTCCACCCAAAGAAATTTCGATGGTATTCAATCAGCTGATTTCAGGGCCAATTATATTAATCGTTTAAAGGGAAGAACAAAGACTACTTCTGTCTTTCAGTTGTCCATGAAGATTTTTCCCTTTCCTGTTGTAAATACATTTTTTTTCTCATTGTTTTTGCTTTTTAAAGCATACGCCTGTTCCTTTTCAACGGGTAATCTCGTTCTGATGGTGGAAACATGTTTAATTTTCTTCTTGTTACAATTGTTGTTTTATGGTGGAATGTTAATTATCCGAGGTTAGTTTCCCCTGTCTTGATGTGCGCATTTTATGGCCTCAGCTTAAAGTTTTGGTTTCCAAAAGAATGCGGTGGCACAATTGCGTCGGTGCCTTTGCCTTGCGATCAGTAATAAAGAAACTAGTAGCACAAATAAGTAAATATACAGACGAAGAACGCATATCAGAAAAATGAAAACCTTATAAATATTTCTGGTAACCAATTTAGATAGCTACGATGAAAATTGTAGCTAAGAAATGTTATTAACAGAAAATGTTCCTAATATTCAGGCGGTCCACATCCAAGTCTCTATTTTTTTATCAGAGCAGACCTCGATGAACTGAAGGCCACAATTATTTCTTAGAAATTTACGTGAAATTTATTTCTTCGGATTTTGAATGCATTGGTCGAGGCCGACAGCAATATCTCGCTGCAATATAAAATCACCGATGCCTCGATCTGATGTAGGGAAGCCCTTAATTTTTTCATAGAAATTATACCCATTTTTGGAGGCCGCGAAGAAATTTTAAAGGAGCGTTTAAAATAGCAGAGTAGAGTGGAGTTACCAGATTACATTTTCTCTCATTATCTCACCAACGTGGGATTAGCAATTTTCTAAATTTAACGCTACTCTGTGAAATCCACTTTGATGGGAAGCGCGAAAAACTTATATTAGCCACGGGAAGTTTTTAATAGTGAGAAGTGTTCGGGGGTAGGAAAAATTCCGTGCTACCAAGTTTCGATCGGGAGCATACCAATACTACTGCAAGCAAATTAGCTCCGGCCATTTTGAAATTGCGAAATTTCTGATTGGACGGCTGTACAGATGCTTACTTCGATTTGAGGTGATAGTAAAAGGTTTTCCAATAAGAGGTGTTATTTTGATATTCAATGAAAAATGCCATTTTTGAGATAAATGATCGGATCTTTATTTCATTATAAAGAGGAAGGTATGCCGTTATTAATCGAAAATAACATCAGCCAAATGACCACCACGACCACGCCTACAGGACCATATCCTTTTCATGAAATTTTCCATAACCAAATCGCAAAGTGGCTGCCCTATGTCCTCGATAGCCTCACGAATTCCATCTTTGAGGTCTTGAATCGACGCTGGGCTGTCGGCGTAGACCTTCTCTTTCACGTGGCCCCAAATGAAGAAGTTGCAAGGTGTTAAGTCACAAGATCTCGGTGGTCAATTGTGATCACCTCTTCGAGAGATAACACGGTCCGGAAACTTTTCCCGTAAAAGATCAATGGTTTCGTTGCTTGTATGGCACGTAGCGCCGTCTTGTTGAAAGTAAACTTTGTCCAGATCAATATCATCCAATTCCGGCCATAAAAAATCATTAATCATCTGTCGATAGCGCAATCCATTCACCGTAACTGTTGCTCCAGCCTCATTTTCGAAAAAGTAAGGTCCAATGACCCCGCTGGACCATAAATCGCACCAAACAGTCACACGTTGAGGATAGAGAGGCTTTTCAACAATAACTCTTGGGTTTTCCGAGCCCCAGATGCGACAATTTTGCTTGTTGACGAAGCCATCGAGGTGGAAATGGGCCTCATCACTCAAGATAAGTTTTCGATGGAATTCCGGATCATTTTCATGCATTTCAAGGACCCAATCAGCAAAGATTCGACGTTGTTGATGATCGGCCGGCTTGAGTTCTTGTGTTAACTGAATTTTGTAAGCCTTAAGACCCAAATCTTTATGCAAAATACGGTGTAATGACGTTTGTGGAATGCCTAATTCCAAAGAACGACGAGGAATGGACAAACTTGGGTTTTCTTCAACACTTTCGGCTACAGCAGCAATATTCTCGGCTGTTCTTGAGCGACGTTCACGGGTTTTATTCTTCACATCACTAACTTGTCCCGACAGCTCGAATTTTTCTACCAATTTCTGTATTGCGGTCCGACAAGGTGCTTCACGACGACCCAAAATTGTTCGAGTTTTACGAACCGTCTCTGCCACAATTTTCACCATTTTTATAGTGAATTTTAATAATTTCAATGCGTTGTTGAATCATGTATCGTTCCATTTTTATTAATGGCGTAGTTTCTACTTGTCAAATGTCAAAAAACGACAGCTCTAAAGGTGACATCTACCGAAATAGCGGGCTAATTAAAATAACACCTCTTATTGGAAAACCCTTTATAATAATTTAGTAATCATTATTTGCTGTGAATTTGTGATAGTATTGTGTATATCAAAAACTGTGACTTAATTGAATACGCTCACAATTAATTTCGGTAGTCATACAAGGAACTACGTGGAGCAAAATTATTGTACTGGCACGTCTCAGCCCAAGTGGAGGAAATTCCTTCCTTCTCTTTACAGATTATGTTTCGGTAGAATTTTTATTCAGTTTGGTGGCCAATGGGACATCCCAGACGAGTATTCTTGATGCAGTATGCATATCGGTTTAACAATATACATAGTAGGCGGTTCCAGATGGGTATTCTTGCTGCAGGCTTTCATTCATATAGGAACAGGGGACTGAATGTGTGCGTGCATTATTTCATTTCGAGTTGAGAGCTAGGAAGTGAATTTTCGGACCCTTCTAAACAAGAAATATTTTGTTGTGGTTGTATTAGTGCGGCACAACAAGTGAACACTGTTTGATTTTTGATGCAAAATTTCCCTCTAAGGTGCAGCACAATTCTAGAGATTTCTCTCTGCTTCTTTTACCTCTTGCCTAGAAAACCGGTATGCATACTGCATCAAGAATACTCGTCTGGGATGGCCCAATTGGAGTTATTTTCATATACAAACTTTCATTTGTGTCTATTTCGGCATCAAAATGCCAATAAACATTCATTTCTTCTGCCATTTTCAGCCTCTATTAATGCATAAAACTTCTAAGGAACAAATTTCCAGTAAATTTGTAAGAACAAATTTTCGGTAAATTTCTAAGAACGAATTGAGGCCTTCCTACATCGTAGATTTTATATTCGAGCAAGACCAAGGTATATAGAATACAAAGTAGGTATTCCAATTACGAACCACGTTCCACCATTAGTGGCGAACTATCGTGAAAATGTATAAGAAAGCACGGTATAGAGAACACAATATTCTCCGCGCTCTCTCTGTTTTTCCTATAGAAATGTATATACATTAGTCATAAAATTACGTCACAGAACATTTGCCAAAATTTTAATGGGAATACCTTGTATTCTATATACCTTGAGCAAGACTTTGCAAATTTTTTTAAGTGACTCGCAACTATCTGACTTTTTTCTTATTCGATTCGTTATCTGTATATTTCACAGACTATTGAAGTCTGTGGTACATTTACTTATTTGTGCAAGTAGAGATGGTTTAGAAGGAACAGAGTGACGGAACTGTGTTCCGGCTTAAGTGCCAAACACAATTCCGACGTTTCGATCCGATTCGATCTAACCCATTTCGATCTAACGGATGCTTGAGCACAACTTCTCCGTATCGATTCGATCGATTTCGATTCATTTCGGTGTAATGTGTCCAATTGCACGTACATATATCTCATATAAGCAAAGTTGACATTTGTACAAATCGGATTGAAACGGTGGAATTGTGATTCTCCCTTTACGGCCGCAATTGAGCTGGGAACTGGCAGTTTTTAATTCTGGCGCAATTCAGTTAACACAAAATCACAGTTTAACGTTTTTCTGTTGGTTTCAAGTATGCGGTTATATTTTTTACCATGGGTAATCAAGTGTCTTTACAATTGGAATGTACTTCCTAGGAAAGAACAATTAGGGAGATGAGGAAATAGAGTGAATGCAATTTTTACGAACGCAATTGTAAGGAACCATAGTAAGCGCAATTGGGTTGCGATCAGCGTAAACGTGTTATATTTCCCTCGCGCCACATTGACTTGGAATGAATAATAGTCGTTCGTATATAAGGTATGCAGCTCAAGTATTTGCATATATAAGCTGCTATGAAACTACGACAATCTTTGGTTTCGCAAAATATTCTACGTACTCGACCAAAAGAGAGGTATACGTTTGACTAATGAGGTATAGATCCAGTTCATCATTTTTAATTTCACACCTAATACGGCAAATCAAACTGTACCCTAATTGCTCGCTACGTTCATATTTTCTTCCATAAGAATATTTGATGTTACATTCTAGTTTTGGAAGATGACAGGCAAATTGACGGAAGGCATATAAACAGGAAGCTTTAGAAGGAAAATATGACCAAGACTTTGTCTTTTGGTGAAGTAAACTTTGATTCTTTATTTCATGACGAGTACACCACTATGCTGAATTAATGTAGAGGAAGTAGCCATGCTGAGTGTGATGATAAAGAGAGAGATAATATTTGCAATGGGTCATAATACAATATTCCTTATATCTCAGTATCTCAAATTGATCATTGCCGAAACTCAAGCCTGTTCCAGCCTGTCCCAGGATAGCTTCAGCTACAAGCTAAAATGCAAGCAACCCTGAGCTTTATCATTGAATGGCTCCTTGTTCAGACCTTCACCAAAGTTTTTTCTGTGACAACATATTTGGTAATTATGCAACCGAATATCGGTGCCAGGGTAACAGAAGGTTTCTACTTCTTCCATTATTTGGTTATTTGTGTTATGGGTGTCCAATTATGCCGGTTATGTTTTTTAAATTTCTTTGATTAAAATTCTTTTGTCGGTTTTTGCTTCAGTCAACCCGCGTCTATTCTTAGCCCTAGATTAATTTGTGCGGTATGCGAATAACACAAATCTTCCTGATGGTCAGATGTACTTATATGTACACTTATATTTACTCGATTCATGAATATGCCAAAAGATGACTCCATATTCCTGTGTACCCATGCCATCGATTGTTCCCAATCTGCATGCTCCATACAGTTTTGATCATTCGTGGAACGAAAATAGCAAGAAGTCCTCTTGCGTCGTTCTTGAGCGTTATTATGGTCGCGTGTGAATGCTTCAATAGAAATTCCTGCAAAGCTGGAGCACATCTCTAATAATCCCACCGACACCTAGGAGTAAAGGTAGACAATGAAAAAGAAAAAAAAAAAGAAAAAAATTTAGGCAGGGTTGTCAAAGAGGTTGACAAGAAAAGGTGTGCTGGAAAAAGACGGAAAAGAAATCAGAGAAAACTAGTAAAATCAGGAAGGTTTCAGTTAATTTTTTTGTGGATGAAAGCGGATCATTCTTTGGAAAAAGTGCGAGTGGAAATTTTCAGACTAGTAAGCGTGCTTAAGACATATTTTAGAATCATAGACAGCCTGGGTGAAAAAGCTCTAGGCTTGATATCGTATCCTGCGAATGTGCCTGGCACATATTCACAGGCTTTTCCCATCTGAATTGATTGTCTGCAAGCGTGTACAGCACGCCTTCGAGAAACGTTGTATTACTTTTGAATTTTATTGTCGGCCAGGGTGTATAATACATGGCAGGTTTTTTTGATTTCGTCAATTGTGAATGAGCCCAGCATGGATGTGTCAGAAGCACTGACATATACATAAATGGACTGCTTGATCTCCCATTTCATGTGGCACCAATTTTGATTTCAGAAAGTATGCTCTCACTGTCAATGCTGCCAACTGTCGTAAAATGGCGCTATATTTAAATTATTTGGGAATTTACTTATATGCATGTCACTGCGATTTACTGAATTTACCACAAAAGTATTTGGGACTATTCGTATTGCTAAATTTTAATTATGAGTCGAAGGAAGTGTTTTTTACAAGGCTTTTTTGTTTGCAAATACCGCTGAACCTCAAGCAATTTCGGGAAAGTATGCTCTACGGAAAGAGACAGGAATATGAAAGTGCTGCCATTTTCTTTCATGCATTTTTGGTTCAACGAGCAGTCCATTTATATACATGTCAGTGGTCAGAAGTTGTTTGTATAGCCTTTTAAATCGTAACATCATAGTCATGATAAATGTTGTCTTTAAGAGTAAGCAGTGTCAACGGAATATCTCGGAGGCGCCTCTGCCAGTGGATCCCCAGCAATGGAATGCATGTAAGTTGTAGTCTTCGTTTTTTCTTGCTTTCATATTGAAGAAAGAAATTCATTTTATTTATGTTATTTGTATTACATTGTTTATATATGAATTTCATCGAGCATAATATCTTCTCCTATTAGCCATCTCGCCTACCAAGCCATTCTAGATCTGCATGTTTAACAAAAATTCTTAGGTTCGTACTACTATACCTAAAATGTGCTTACTTTTTGTTTAGTTTTTTTTTCTCAATTATTTTAAAATAAAATTCAAAATTTTATAGCAACTTAAGAAAATTTGAATATTTGTTAAATTCGGAATTTCACCACCTAAGGGATCTTGTTCGTATTTGGGCTTGGGTACATTTTTTTGTAAACCCACCAGACATTTGAATCAAAGTAATGAAATGTCTTATGGGGCTTGATTTATTTATTCATTTTGATAGAGCTTAATAGTCAATTTTTAGGGTTCCGTACCCAAAGGCTAACAACGGGAACCTTATTACTAAGAATTCGCTGTCTGTCCTTCACCAGGTTGTATCTAATGAGCCGTAATAGGTAGACAGTTGAAATTTTCACAGAGTGTGTATTTCTATTGGTGATATAACAACAAATAATAAAAATAAAATAAAATTAAAAATTAAAGGGGGCCCCATACAAGAAACGTGGTTTTTCGGCGTTTTTTTCCTCGTTTATTTGTCATTCATTATTATTATCATAAGTAGGCATTTTTTTCAAATGACAGCATTATTTTTTCACATGACGCCTACTCTCATTTGAAAAAATAAATAAGAAGTAGATAGTGTTAAATTTTGTACGATGGTACGGAAGCCTTCGTGCGCGAGTCTGACTCGCACTTGGCCGGATTTTTTTTTATAACTGGGGACGATGCTCTAATTAAACATTCAGTCCCATTCACTTGCGAGTTGCTTGAAATGTGCTTACTTTACCATCATTATTTAAACGAACCCCAGGTATTAGAATATCACATGTAAACCTTAAAATTTCTGCTTTAAAATAAAAAAAAATGTCTTTTTATAACGTAATGGCGAAGTTTTTTTGTTTCTCCCCCGTTCTCACGCTGATTGAGTCCACTCCTCCACTAAAGTTCCAGGTTCTAATGGATGAATGGATGGATGGATTGAAGAGAGGTTGAGTCCCGGGGGGATCCTCGATCGTAGGCCACGACAAGGCTCATTGTTCACGCTCCAGACCCATGAACAATGTTTATATGTCCCAACCATACGCACTTATAAACCATAAAATTTGCTCCAAACCCTCTTTATCGGGCTCATGCCATTCATCCAGAAAGTGCGAGCCAAGGAATCTATAACGTTTTCCGAAGAGAACCAGACAATGACAAAGAAAGTGAGTCACCGTTTCGGATTCATTTCCGCACATCTACATATCGGATTATCAACAAGTCCCAACCTATGTAGGTAACCCCTGACAGAGCAGTGTCCAGTAAGAATAAACACCAGAATTCTCAAGGTAGGCTTGCTTAGTCCTAGCAGCTTTTTTGTGAAACCTGGGTTAGGATTACCACATAGTTCCTTTGCTGTTCTACCCGAAGGGTCGTCTAACCAAAGACAACTGTGTTGACAATCGGCCTAAGTCGCATTTGTAGACACAAGGTATCCGGTGCGATCCCAATTGTGGAGATTGATGCATCCGAGACCGCACCAAAATACTAAAGCTCGTCCGCTTTTTCGTTTTCGCCAGGATCACTCTGACTAGGCACTCAAAGAACGAGTAACCTGTTCCACTGAGAGAGGGAATTCAGGGTGGTTTTATACTCCAGTATTAAGTTGGAGGTTGTGAAGGGCCTTGACAAGGCCTTGACAGTCGTTTGGCTGTCCGAACAGATATCAATCTTCTTATTTTCGGTATCTGAGCCAAGTAGTTTCCTTCCCGCTTCAAGAATGGCCTTGACCTCAGCCTGGAAGACCGTAGAATGAGGACCTTCACAGAAAACGCATGCTCCGGTTTCAGGTTCTGATAGGGGCATCGTATATGAAAACGATGCCATGGACGGCTGATTAAAGGCACCATGAGGATTAATACCAGCTCATCCTCAGGACTAAATGTGTGTTTACTACTTATTTTTCATGCCACGAATATTTTTTTTGTCTACAATTCCACCACGGAGTGAGCTATCAGCTGCAGGCTGATATATTGGACTATACGTCCTACATTACTCACTCTTATACACGAACTATAACAGCGAAGTACGGTCTGGTTGCAACTTATTGTATCATTGTCCCATACGTTCCTGTCAAATAATCAGTTTAGTTTTTGCGAGCGCTGTTGTCGAGTCAATTTGTCTTGAAAATAATAAGAAATCATGGTTGGAAAATGTTGGCTTGTAAGTCCCATTTTTTAACGAAATTCCTTTTTTTTTACGGAGTGAATGAAACCAGAAACAATCATTTTTTCATCTGTCAAAACTACAAAACCCATAGAAAATGTTAAAAAATCGGAAAAACAAACCTTTAAGGAAATGATCTAACCGCAGAACTTATGCAGCAATCATCGTAGTTAAAAAAAAAAAAAAAATTTCAGATGTATTCCTTTAAAAGAGATTAAATAAGCATTTAAGAAAACAACACTGACTTTTTTATTTACAACAACTTCTTGAAGAAGTGAGATATACTATTTATTCAATTTTCCATTTTAAATGTTTCTTTAAAAATGTTTACAGTTTTTCAATGAATAAATTAATCAATAAAATCAACGTTTGTTTTTATTTTATAGGTATGTATGTATATTTATTGAATTTATATTTTTATACGTTATTATACCTAAGTTATAGTCTTTCTCTATATTTCTGCAGACACATTTATAATATTTAAGATACCATTTTCCTAATAAATGTTTATTATTTCTCATCTCCCACTTAACATTTATTTACTAAGCGTATGTGTAGCATGTTATTTTCCATTTTAATATGTTATACATATTATGCTGTGTTTAATACATATTCAAAAATATAAATGTATATTTAGCTCAATTTTTTTTTTATCGAGTAACTAACAATTTATAATATAATTTGACTTGATTTACTTCCCACCATACAGTAATTTATTAATTTATTTATTTTTTAGGTTCTAATTTTGTTCTTTTTTTTTTTTAATTTGTTAAACAAAATAGAAATCAAATCGAAAAAGAAAAAGAAAATTTTGACTATAACGAAATACCAAGCTCAATTTCTCATTTTTGGGGCTCATTTCAAAATTGGAAATATTGCTCGGTAATTGTTTTTAAAGTCTTCAATTATATTATAATTAATGCTCTTAAAATTTTCTAATATTGAAATGATTTTGAAAATCATTTTTGTTTTTCTCTTTGTTTTTTGTTTTACATCAACAAATTGGAAGAACCTCGAGTTGAGATCTGAAGCAATGCTAAATGCATCAAAATTAAATAATTTGTTTCTAAAATCACTACTTGTGCCATATAATTGTATTTTGTTTGGATTTGTTTTTTTTTCTTTAAATTTATTTTTCATATTATTTACTACTTATTTCTATTTATATATACTATATAATTTTCCTACGTACATTATTTTCACATTTTTTGTTTACTTAACTTATGCAGATGCAGTGGAATATAAATTTCTGTTTATTATTTATTTATTCCCTAAATGGTAATAAAGGCTACCTAAAAATTTTCTTTGTATATTTAATGTACACAAGTATTTTTATATTTATTATTTTATTATTGTCTATAGGATTTTACAATTACTTTTATTATTTTTTATTTATTAAAATTATATATTTATAAAAGATGCGATATATTTTACACAGAAGCTCATATTGTTATTATTTTTCTGTGTATAATTTAAAAGATATGTTGGGAATAGTTAAGATATGTTAATTTATGTTTTATTGACGATGTTTTAGTTAATGTAATAATGTTGTTATTTTTTTGTTATAGCAATTAAAAGAGTGTGCTCGAATGAAATATTATGGTGTAATAATTTATAATAAAGTATTATATATGTATTATTAAAAAAAAACAAAATAAAAATTAATAAAATGTTAAAACCGATGTTGTTGATCTAATATAACAGAATTCTCGTAACGATGCCATTTATTGACTCGAATTGGATATTTTCCACTCATTTTTACAATATTCCAAACTTAAATTCGGTAAATTTTTTGTGGAATAAAATCTGATTTTATTTCTCGAGGTTCAATCTACCACCATGCTGCATTTTTTACAAGATCTTAGTAAAATTTTGTTAAGCCAATTGACTGCATTGCGCAATTTGTACACAGTGTTATAATTCCATGTATAGGTACGTAAAACTGGGAATCAAGTAGAACGATAGTGCTGGGCGATTTTTATTGATAAATTCCAAAAATATTGGGTCGTTTAAATTCAACATCGAATGTACATATTACCGTGTGACTTCACGTTGAAATCATTTCAGTAAATTTTGCATTGATTGACAAGCGGGAAAAAAACGCAACGTTGTTGATAAGTTCACCTCCATGGCACAACTATGACAAAAAATTGATGAAAATGCGTTGACAGAACATGATGCTATATCGACAAAAGGTAATATAACACTGCGATTCCAATAATAATGTGTGACATCACGTTGAAATCATATCAGTACATTTTGCATTGATCTAAGTGTTTTGTAGATCGGAAATTAAAACCAAAAGACATATTATGTATGTAACTGAAAAATGCTAAATATTAAAATTAAAGTAGAAAATTTCCCATTAATTAATTTTTCTATATTCTTCTTTACGAAAAACGATGTTTCGATATTTCATTCTTTCAAAAATAGTTTTGTCAATGAAAATACGTTGCTTTTGTAAATTGTAATTGTTAGTAGTAAATTTAATATTGAGTCAATTGTGAGCAGTATATGACGGTTAGCAATTGGCGTCAACCCTGACCACAGTTTCAAATTATATTTGTCACATAATTTTTCTGACAAATGACTAAAATTTGTCGTTGTTTTGTCGCTTATATATCATATCTGGCTACTGTGGTTTCTGCTCTGTTGGAACTTTGCTAGCTTTGACAGGCAACTTTTTGTTATCATTTGTTGTATGTATTCTTTACAGCCAAAACTTATTTCTCCTGTAGTAAATTATTACAAAATTACTATAATTCTAAATATAACAGCCGAATTAACTGCTATCAATTAGAAGCTGCCAATAGCTGTGTTCTTTTGTTTCCGCAGACGATACAAAATACAAAAGAACGCCTCATACATTTTCATAGACGATTTATAAATGAAACGAACAGTACAAATAGTTCGCTTCAATAGACAGAACAATTTGTTTTCTCCTCTCCAGTATATAGGAGTTTTAGAACAAGTTACATAAAAGAATACAGCCAATGTTAGTATGCTACAAAACTCGGCAGAGTTCACAAGATTGACGTTCTTAAAGTTATACTGAGATCGAGGTTGGAAAAGCTAACACTGTGTTTCTCTCTCAAATATTACGTGTGTTCCGAACATATTTATCTCTCAAAAGCGAAGCGAAAAAAGTTACTTTCTGGCTGCTCTGAACAGAGAAAAGCGACTATAAGCATGTTATTTTGAACAGATTCCTAAATGAATTTGATGATCGACAATTTTTAATCAAATGAAATTTTAAAAAAATCATGTAGATGAACTCGGAAAGTTTTGATGATAAATCAGAAGAAAATCAAATGGAATTTGTAAATTTTATTTTTATTTTTAACAGCATTTTCTAAAAAATCTTTTTTAATTTAACGTCATAACAAAGTTTTGCTGTTATTACTCTTTCCTTAGCTAGCTACTTAAAAAAACGTATCGTGCGCACTTCCGAACTTAATTTTTCGAATTTTGAAATTGTGCAAACTAAATAATGTTATTTAAGGAATTTAATTGTAGGTACAAAATGTAAATTAGTCAAGCCGATATACATATATTGGGTATTTTCCGGATACCACGTGATTGCTTCAGTGTTCAAAACAGTAACTCATACCCTTGGATTTCTCCTTTAAGAATTACAGCAATCTTACGATATTCGTGAACCTTGTTTGGAATAAGCGAGTATAACTTTTGAGCTACCCTATGGATTTTACTATAATGTCCTTAGTTTTCAGATGTTTGGATTACATTTCCTAAAGCTCACCGATTTCTTTTAACAGCTACATCCTAAAGAGCGAGAGAAAGAGAGAGAGATAGAGAGAGAAAGGGAGAGGTAGAGAGAGAGAAAGAGAGAGATAAAGATAGTTGGCTGGATCTCTGGATAAGTATAAGAAAAGCGGGGCCGTGCATATAGTAAAGTAACATAAATCTTAAAAAAAAAAATCTACCAACCCAAGAAAATACCATGATTGGCCATAGTAACAGAATATATTTATGTATAAGTGGATGCCCCTAACAGAAATACACCTGCTTGGATCTGCAATACCTGCTAAATCCAACAATAAACTGAAATCGGCTAAGATTCGAATAAGAGGAATTATGATTAGAGAAGAAAATGGTAGTGAAGTCAAGCACATCAAGAGTTATTGTGATCTAATTTTTTTCGGTCTTAAATCCTAATGTCTGACTATTAGTCTTGATGTACTTGATTTGAGTTCAGTGAGTAATGAAAATGATGCAAAAAGTTTCAAGTTTCTAATATCAAAAAATTCGAAGAATGAGAACAATGCTTTATAAGCTCTTTGCTTACTCGCTTTACATATAACATTACAACTTCCTGCGAGAGCTTTTGGAGCATTCTAGAAGCAGAAAGATCGAAAAAACCAACTTCAAAAATAGATAAATTTACATATATTCTTTCTGAACCGGAAGATGTCTACAACAGACTTTGGATAGCAGAATACAAGAACTCAAACTCAAATATTCTCAAGTCTAGTTGGCAGGATATTTTCAAGTTTCTTCATAAAACTAATTTCTGCGTTGTAGTTGTAGGTACAACACTCGGCTTCAGAGATATGTAGACGAAATGCCGAAGATTGAATAAATGTAGACTTTTGATATCTACCTTGATGTTGGTGACTACAGAGGAGTATTTTTTATCGATTTAGTGGACCATAAACTATCTACTGCTGAATAAGCTAACCAATATCCTTTTCTAGAAAATGTAATAAAATGGTTTTTATCTTACCTACGAAATGCATAAAAAATCAAAAAAAAAAAAAAAATTATAATTGACCTTGAACCAATTTTGACGATACTCTATATCTTTAGTTGCTAACTGGGTGAACCACGGCCCGAATTTGAACTTCAAACAATTTTTTTAACTGTCTCAATCCTAGTATCAACCAAGTATTTTATTCTTATTGTTTTAAATTTAAACAGATCTGCAGGGCGAAATGAAATTTAAATAGCGTTTTCACTTTTAAATGTTCTTTAGAGTGTGTAGAAACAAAATTGGCTGCCCTACTGTCATATACTCGTATATATGTAAATGGACTGTTTATCTTGCCAAATTTTCATACGTTTTAGAAGCATAAATAGGCAGAAAGTTCTATCAATTGTTCATGGTATTTTAATAAAAAGCGGTGTAAAATAGTGCAGTGCATTCTGTAGCTCGCTTTTAGTGAATATATCTTAGATTATACTGCATTTATTAAACAAACCTTAATTTAATACAATACAATACAAAAATGTTTTATTTAAAGATCCTAGCCCAGGCCACGTCCTTAAACGGTGGAGATCGACAGTGGTTACTTAATTATTAGTATAAACATTAGCAAACAATAAAAAGAAGGTAAATTCAATAGTATAACAGTTAAAGTGATTGAGCAGGTTCTTAAGTAAGTAGGAACAACTCATCTAAAAGCCAGACTTGGCAACTTAAGATATAAACATACAAAGAGTTTTTTTTTGTCAAGGCCATCCTTGAAGCGTGAAGGTATCTCCTCCACTCAGACACTGAAAACAAGGAGATTGCCATCTGATCGGATAGTCAACCGGTTTTATTAAAACCCTTTACAACCTTCTGACTTTGGAGTGTAAAAATACCCTGAACTCTTTCTCTCGAAATTATAGGGCTCTCGGTTTTTGGGTGCCAGGTCACAGCCATATCCGCGAGAACGAAAAAGCAGACTAAGTTGTGATATGTCATATTCCCAAATGTTCTGTAATCGGATTTACCGAAAAATTATGTAAAATTGCCATATTAAATAGTGTAAGAAAAAAGTTTTAAATACGTAATTCTCTCTTTAAGGTTATCACAAAAAAAAAGCTCACGATTTCTATTCTCACAAACACAATGGAACATAAACGCATAAAAGTATGCAATTTGAAAATTGAAACAAACCACTTAATGTATATGCCAAAAATGGATGGCATATGCTGTCTGAGTATGCAGGCTACAGCTCCCACAGAGCTTACACAACCAGTGAAAACTTTCCAAAACATTATATTCCATTTGACGGTGATGAAACGAATTAAAAACGCCAAATTGTATGCAAAATTTATAAAAACTAGAAATTTATTAATTATTAATTAATTATTATTAACTTTATTTCCTTTGTCATTACACTAAACAATTTGAGTTTTTCAAAATAAATAGAAAAAAGTTCGATCTTTGTTAAAATTTGAACTTTATTTGAAATAATATCATAATTTTGGTAGTAATTTCTCTCTGAAAATAGCAATTTTCAAATGAAAATATATAAGTAAACAAAACTTATTTATTGGTTTTGTTCCGTCACTTCCTCTTCCCCCTCAATAGTTTCCATATACAAGTACAAATTTATCTACTTGATATATAATTTTTACGTAATTATGCACCAGTCTGCAAATTTCACGAATTGTAGAGTTTTCTAAAGCTAATTACATACACGAAAAACCCCTATATCTTTGTTTTTGTCACGTCATTACCTAAATTTATCCTTTTTTCCAACTATGTGCAGGTTTGATCATGATAATACGCATAGAGTTGATGCGAAGTTGCACTAACTTTTCGTGTTTTTTTAAGATTTCAGTGGGGGGTTTAATGCGCAAATCAATTGATTAACAAGTAAAATTGTACTTGGAATAGTGCAAGGAAATAAGTTTTAAACATGTAATTTTCCCACTTTATTGCGCAAATTGACGGATTTATAACGAAAATTATAGTTTCTGAACTGTCTTCGCAGATCCTTGTCTGCTAATTTCCCCAATTCACAAAAAAAGTAGCAACCAAGCGTATTCCTCCTACACTTGGCAGGGGTGGAGCATTTACACAGCAGGTTTTGAACACTCTCAACCTGTTCCTCGTCCATACAGTTTCTTCACAAGCCTTTATGTGGAATTTGCAAGCGCTCTGCACGTTGCGATTCTTAGCAGAGTTTCTGTCAACTAGGACATATCTTGGGGTATAGTTGTCTTGAGATCGCACATGTGCTTAATTCTTTCAATCTGCGATTAGCCAATTTACAGGCCTGTAGTTCTAGAATCCTTCGCTTAATTAAGACCCGACAATTTGAATTAAGGAAGCAAAATAATTATAAAACGTTGCAGCTAGGCACAAAAGTCACTGCATGAATGAACCTTTCTCTTTCACTTCACATTTATATTGAATGTCGTCTTAAACTTGTAATATACATAAAATTTACTGAATTTACGGTATAAATGTGCACAGTATCTCAAAGTACGGACAAAATTACGTGATTTACATTTAATGTAAACATAATTATATTACTTTGAATTATTTCGCCTAAAGATTCCCTGATCTCCTTAATATTGCATGCATTTTATTAGTAATTTATTCCACCGTTATGTAAAATTCAGTGTAGATCGCCTTGGGGCAGCCTCGAACACATCTTTCTGCACTATTGGGATTGGACCAAAACACTTGGATTTGGGCAGATTGCCAGCACAGTCCCCTTGGGTTAGAGGAGCCTTCGGGTAGAGAACTTAGTGACAAAGTTATAGGAATAAATAAGCCAACCCTGAGAACTTCAGTGTTAGTTCTCAGTGGGCACTCTTTTTTAAGGGGGAATTGTTGATGTTCCTGTATGCAGAGGATGCGGAAAGGAGTCTGAAACGATGTCTCACTTTCTTTGTCATACATGAAGCCGGCAAGGAAAGTTGGAGGCCAATTTGTCAGAGCTTTCGGTTGGGACCTATGAGCAATTGCTCGTAAGTCTTGAGGGTGAACAATGGGCCTTGTTGTAGTCTATGTTCCAGAGACCCCTGTCTGGGGCCTCAATTTAAAAGCATTACTTATCAAAACTGTCTAGTGTGTTATGCGGAATTAAAATGAATGCAATTTTGCTTTATTATTGTTGAATTTAACACCTTGGGTAGTATGTTTTCATAGTTCAATACAACATCTAAAAAGAAAATATTTGAACCAAGTTTTTTTTGACTACGATATAGTATAACCTGAATATTTTAAAGTTTTCAGCTTGAAAAAAAAATAAAAAAAAGAAATTGCACTCAATTACAATAACTTTTAAATTTTTCGAGTATTGGCATTAGATTTCATAATTAAAAATTCTTTACTTTAGATTCAGATATAATTTATAGCAACTTTTCAATGCCATTTGAATTTGTTTAATTTATGTCAATGTGCGACATGATAAGCTGGTAAAGAACTTATAATCCCGTAAAGTTACGCTTGTAGTATCACGAAAATCCAGAAATGGAAATTAATTATGAAAAAAGTTTTAAAAAAATATTTCAAGTATACTTAACCCTTTTGCAAGAAAATCTAAACAAATTCAAACCACTTGAAGTGTATATACGCGGCTGTTCTAATCAACCCAAAAATAATTTCGAAAGTAACACACTTTTCATTTCTGACAATTGCTCATTAAAAGTCCAAAACTCTTCTAACTTTGAAGTCCCTTCTGCTGTGGACTTTGCCGGCCGTAACAAAAGGAAACACCTTCTGACCTATATTAACTTTTCTAATAACCTTGCTAATATCATTGTGGTTTGACTTTAGGGAAGACTCACACACAACGTAAACGGCTCTTTCCATTGAAAGAATCACTTCTCAACTCAATTTTTGTGTGGACCATAAAACACTAAATGAATACCATGTCATATCCTTACCCATCTAAATGAGCTCTAGCCTTTGCCATGTGGCTCCTTCCTGGGTTTTATGATAGAAATAAAATAAATTTTTGCTTTAGAATTTATGGTTTATTTTTATGTTGGGCTCTTAGCAACAAATTTCCCGTTGGCTGTTCATACATATGTACTTCCATACATATGTTTAATTTACCTATCGTAAGAAGCGACAAAAAGTAACTTTGCATGTAGCTATTTCGACAAATTCTTAGAAAAGTGTAGGAAAATTGTTTGCTTTGTTGTTTATGATCAAGAAAACGTGTAGATGGTGGAGAAGCCTAATAGATGGTCATAACCGCGAAATTCATTTCAATTCAATTTATTTCATTTTGAATAGAGTACAACAAGAACAACAACAATCTTTTGTACTATATACAATTTACCATAAATAACAGAGGAGTTAATTAGAAGATGGAGTAGTTCCTAAAAGTGTGTAGTCTAAAAGTAGTTTATGTGCTTGAAAAGGTAGGTATATAAAGGCGTATAAGAGTATTTGTAGTAGTATAATTTATATAAGTGTATAGACAGTTGACATATTTTCTTTTGTACATATATTATACCTAGAAATGCCTATATGTCCTTGCATAACTTCAGATCAGAAGTGAGAGCAACTACAAATTTTCTAATTTGCTTAGGATTTTGCCGGATTCTTCAAGAAAACCTCTCGAAAGTAGAGAAAATTTTAGAACCATGTAATCTGAGGTCTCGACATCGAAATTTTCTAGAAGAATTGTTTCCAAAATTTATCGGGTTCTACTAACTTCGGTTAAGCGCGTAAAGAAAAGTTAAATCCTGTATACGGCACTCCTAATATCGACCAAAAATTCCAAGACACTACTTCATCTATATTACACCCGGAAACTGCAGTCCACCACCATCAACAGAGATTCATAGACTGGTAAAAGTCGCAATTCAGAAAGCTGGAAAGTGGTAAACAAATAAACACCAGAACCGGCTCCCTCATTGGTGAGAGAGCCGCCGGTGAAAAATTTAGTGCGGACCCGGGAAGGCTCCATAAGGCAATTTCCGTAGCCTAAGATTCCCTTTCCGGAGAAAAAAAGGGACGCCCTGGTACCATCACATCAAGTCGCATGCGCGTCAGAGTAGTTTCCCGTTTCGGCCCACCCGCCAATTAGCAATAGGAAGAGCCAGTCCAGCCATCCTCCCAAAATCTTCATGAATACAATCTGCACATACCCATTTTGGCTTGGTGGTTAGTTACATACAAAGACTGATTAACACCTATTTACATTGGGATGGGAGTGCTGACGATAAGCTTAATCGCTCTTACCTGAGTGAGAAGAACATACTGAATTCTACGTCCTACTTTTAGTTTCTACGGATGGGTATCAGACTAGGATGTCTACATAATATTTTGACATTAAATAAGAGTATCGACTGCCAGACTACTGTAGCGCTTTTTAAGCTGAAATTCTAACCATTAGCAATACTTAGTTACTGTTGCTCTCGCATATCAGAGAGTAGAGTAGTATAGAAATTAACATCGACCTGCGGGCGGTTATTAAGTGGCATAATTCGTGTAAATCGCAGCAATTACAAAGACGACGAGATAATATCTCGAACGTCTATAAGGCTATCATGTGCTGCTGGGTTTCAGCTCACAGTATGATGCCGAAAAACGACGTCGTGATGCACATATTAGAGTCTTGAGGTGAATCAAGCAGCAAAAAGGAAATAGGATGAAGTGATTGCAGCTCAGTGCAAGGCATGTCTATTTTTGCACAATCAGTACGTTTACATGAATACTTGAAGTATACTTCAAGTATGCTTGAAGTATACTTCAAGTATGTTTGAAATAATCAAAATATCATGAAATCGCTTATTCAACGCATAAATTTCAACTTAAGAAATTGGAAAATTGAACTCAAGAAAAGTTCAAGTCAAGTAATAGGAATTAATTCAATTAATCGCTTTACCTGAACTTCAAGTGGATTTCAAGTCAAGTACTTAAGTATTCATGGAAACTACTGCTATTGGAAATAGCTTAATCAGATGGCCAGGGCGAAAACAGATTATTTTTGTGTTTTGTTTTTAATTGTCAACTGAATTGATTGTTGGATATTTTTTTAATTAGGTTTGAAAACACAATAAGAGTAAGGTTCTGTTTGATAATCTCCTGAAAGTATAAGCTACGAAGAAACTGGATTGGTAACATCTTTCCTTTTCAAATTAAAAAAATATTTTTTAAATGACCTTACACTGTTAGTTTATTTTCGACTTATTATCTTATCTAGTTCGATGGTATAAGGTTATTTTTGATGGTATTGTCCCTGACAGTTTCTTCATTAGAGTTGTCATTTTCCATGGAACACTACAGGCATTTGTGCACTGTCTCTGTAAAATACCTGAGACAATCGGCATTCTTTGAGCAATATCTCAGATCAATCTCAATCATTCAGAAATTGTTTAAATATTTTATAAAGAAGGCAATAACCATTAATTTTTAACCAATAATTTGCATTTATTTACTTCAATTATTTATTTAAAATCATAAATACACTAACTGAGATACCTATTAGTCGGTTTCACAGTGTCGGTTTAAGCTTTCACTCAGGTTTAAGCTGTTGCTCATCTAATTTGATTGTTTCACGGTGTTGGTTTAAGTGTTGAACTTGGTTCAAAATTTATTTGACCTTAGGTCACTGAATTTGGCCGATTATGGCAAAGATCAGGGTATAAGTGAGAGAAACTTCATTCGTTTTGGAACAGTTGCAGTGAGCACGTGTTTATTTATCGATCTGCTGTAAATTGTTTCAATTGTTGATATAACCAGCTGAGAATAAAAACAAATTTAGAAACAGTTTTGACTTGAGCTACAGCTTAAACTTACTGCTCAAGTTCAACTGAGCGAAAGCTTAAACTGTTACTGCAATATCGGGTATTACGAACATAAAGTCTCAAATGTCTCACAAGAGATAGTCCCTACTCGTCATCACCGATTTCGTCCAAAGTCACAGTAGGCATATTCCTAGGAAATTCCCAAATTTGCAAAAATTTTGACGGGAGTTGTCGAGGTTAAATTGCAACAGAATTCGGGTAAAAAGCCAACCACGGAGGAGGTATGCAGATTGACGATTCTGTAAGTGGAATTTCCTTGCGTTTTCAAAAATTGCCGGTAGATGGCGAAAAGTGGGTAAATGCCTTCTGATCTTCCTGAAATTTTGTGCAAGTAATCTCTTAATAAAAGGGTACCTATAAAAGAAACAAAAAATTTGATTAACCGATAAGTTGTAGAAAAACATTCCGAAATGAATTTTTCAGACAGAATTTTCGCTGTCGAAATTTAAATTTCGCAACTTAATCAGAAGGAGAGGAAAAATATGCTCAAACAATAAAAAAAAATTACAAAAAAACTAGCAAAAGGAATTTTGAAAATTGGATAATCTTTACCCCACCTCACTCAGAACACCCGAATTCAGAAAATCAGACACTTTTTCCCATTGGTATATATGAATGAACTTTTGACATTGAATTTATCATCCGACTTTGATGAGATTTTGTACGAATATTCTACACAGATGGTAGAATCTAAAATAAATGCCTTCACCCCCCGGCATAATAATTTTGGATTTTTTAATTTTTTTATTTTATAATAATATATGGTGGTGGGTTATTATTCTGTAACCCGCTGCCGTAAGAATCTTATAAAAGTTTCCAAAAATGAATTTAACAAAAAAAATTTTGAAAATCGGTTGGAATTTGGTCGAGAGGTAAAGGGTGGAAGCTTTACAGTATAGTATATGCAGCTAATTAATAAGTCAAAAGTAATTTAGCAAATCTCGCAATCTTATTTTGGCAAATGCTCATAAACTAATTGGGGTAATGACTTCTGGTTTTTCTGGATATGAAAGATAACAGATTATAGATAATTGTAATGGAAATAAAGTGGCATAAATGTTGCGAATATACCCGTAAGATGGTAATTATTATAGTTTTCCGAAAAGTGTTATTTTAACCCCGGGTTCACATACATTATGCAATATTTCGGTTTGAAAACCTCTTAAAGCAAAAGCATTGCATTGGGGTTCCAGAGAAAATAATTCACAACTTGTTGATAAGTTTGGATTTAGCTTTGTATTCAAGTAAAATTTGAATAAATTTAAAATCTATGAAGTTGTTACTACAAAGAGCACACAAGAAAGAAATTTTTATTAATAGAATGGAAATTCTGAACTGCCTTTTTAATTCTAAACAAACTTTTTAAAGCAATCGATATAACCGCGCTCAAAAAAGAAGAACTCATTAAATTACGTTTTTAGTCAGGTGTTCGCCACGTTTACATTGATAAACTGGAGTGATCCTTTTAGTTATTTTACAAAGAAAGTTATTTGGAAATGTAAACCCATCATTAATCACTTCAGGATTTCCTCTCGGGAAGCTTATACCCTCATCTACATAAACGACTTGGTTTTGAACAGCTTAAGGTGGTAAGCTATCATCGTTATCCGAAAGACAGAGGCATTGAGACACTAACCTCATCAAAAACTTTTCAGACTGGTAAAACTCATCATAAATATGTTAAGAAGTTTAGAACAAGCAAACACAAAGGTATGAAATCAAAAATATATCTATAATAATAAACAAAAAAAAAATAAAAATAAAAGAAAGCAAGGAAAACTCAGATTTGTCGGGTTAATATTTTCATCGAGCACTCTCTTTTCTTTTTGCGACACTAAAGTACAAATAGGAAACTTACGTCATATGTAAATCGCCTTTCAATATTCTTGTGAATGTCCTTTTGAACTGCTGATTAGCTAAAGCATAGCAGAAAGGATTCATGGGACTGTTGGCGTAGCAGAGAAAATAGGAAAACATATACAGATGTTCATTGGTACACGGTGGATTGGAGCAGAAACCTTCAACAAGCGCCAGAATGTGGTATGGCGTCCAGCAGGCAACGAATGCGCCCAAAATAAAGGATATCGTCCGAAAAGCTTTACGAGCTCGATTCTCTGATTTTGATTTTTGTCGTCCTACACCAAGAGGAATTTTTTTCTTACCTTTTAGGCGTTTACCTATAGAACGGATGAAATCTCGTCTCGTAGGCTCTCTTTTGTCTATTGGCTGAGTTTTTAGCTGCTCTGATTGATTCATCGTCTGGTGTTGAGATATTGAAAATGAACTTTTACCTGATATCGGAATTGAAGGATTAGTTGTCCCCGATGCTATGTTATCTCCTATTGTCCCAACATCTAATTGGGTTTTTTCCTCTGAAGTTTTCTGTGATGTTAAATTGCATGCTGCTGTTGACTCGACCATTGGTGATGACTTAATTTCATCTAAATTTGATTTGGGCACATTTGTTGGTGAAACAATTGTTGTGATGGGTTTTTCCGGATTTTGGTCACTAACACTGACAGTCATGTTGAACTTATTTATTGGTTCAGCTGGCGGAGAAGACAAAGAATTAACTTGAATATTATCTTGATTGAGAAGTACGGTTGGGGGTGGTTGCTGGGATTTTGTAGTTGCACGGATTAGGGCTTTTTGAAGTAGAGACGGATTTGCTATATTTTGATTTGCTGATATGATATTTTTGGATGTATTAGGAAAATTAACAGACACAGATGGACTTTCATTACAAGGTGATGATAATGCTATAGAACTTTCATCCATGTAGCGTAAATCAGCTCCGTCCATTCCTCCTAATACGTCATACGTTAATGTAAAATCACTGTGTGTACTAATAACGCCAATATGTTCTGATTTGGATGGAGGACTTTCTGATATATTTGATGGACTGCCTTGAAAGCCTTCAGGAGGAGGTAAAATGGTATGTGCTAGACTTACTTGAGCATGTTCGTTGGGTACATTTATGGGTTCAATATCCTTAGGGGATATGGGTGATTGAACTACGATTGGTTTTATGGGGGATACTTGATTTGATTCTTCTTGATTCACAGATTCTTGATCAAGAAGACTCTGCTCTTGAATTTTTGTTAATGTTTTAATTTTTTTATGACTAGGTGATTTGGGTGATGGATTATTATTTGTATGAATAACATCAAGAGTATTTTCTATGGTGGATTTTGGATTTATATTACCATTACTACGTGTTGCTATTAGTGGAGCTTGTGCTCCAAAAACTAGGCCAATTGAGGACCTTTTTCGCATCATGGCAATCTGCTCTTGTTGCTGAAGATTCTGTTGATTTATCGAACTTTCTTCATCTGAATCAAATGCAGGACTACTAGATCTTTCACTCTTATCACCATCAGCAGGATCTTTTTTCACCTTATTTTTATTTGTAGAACCAGATGTTTTCGATGAAATTTTTTCATTTGATTTCGCACCCTTGATACCCTCAACTAATGTTTTTTCTGTTTCATGCTGATGCTGTTCATTATATTGATTCGATGATGACGATGATGTCATAGTAGACTGAGGAACTGTTGATATTTGAGCTGTGGAGTTTATCGCATTTTGTTTATCGCAACTTGAAAAAGTCGATTGTGTTTTTGGTATACCTATTCCAGCGGCTCGTCCAGCCATTCCTGTCATCGCGCCAGCACTAAGAGCTACCATAGATTGCATTTTCCTTTGTTTGGCTTCACTTCTTTTTTGCATATCATATGCTGTTTTATATATACCCCCATACAATACAAATAATACTACTAAAGTTGTCCAATAATATCCTATTATAAGAGCTGTATTAAATACTGGATCCTTAAGAAATTGAACAGCACATTGTCCTGGTAGAAGATCTCGATATCCAACAAAATGTTCCCAACCAAATATTGATATAAAGAAGAGCAATGCTGGAATAATCCATGTTATTGTCACCATCCATATCACTTTATTTTTTGTGCGCCAGCTTCGATATTTTGCTGCTATTTTAACTGAACAAAATCTATCGATTGTAATCAATAGGACTGTATACTGCGACACAAGGCACACTGTGTAATCTACAGAAAGCCAAAGATCGCAAAGTAATGGCCCCAGATCCCAATATCCCATTAGAACGTAAACGGTGTAGAAAGGCATTGACACTGTTCCTGGAAGCGAAATACCGTTTAAATGAATGCAAATAAATACTAGATCAATACAGTATTTTTTTTTTTTATTATACACTTACCAATTAACATATCTGTGGCAGCTAGCGATGCTATGAAATAATTGCTAGGCTGTCTTATACTTCGATCTACAATAAATGCTAGAAGCACCAATATGTTTCCACCAACTGTTAATATAATACAAATGGCTAAACAGATGGCGATTAGAACAGTTTGCCACAGTTCGAATGGTGGCAGAACTTGCATAGGCCCGTTGGAGTCCTCCGATGATGATGATGATCGGTTTCCGTAGGCATCTAAGGTTATGTTCGATTGTCCTTTTTCCCACGCTATCGATGTATCATTTACATCCCAAGGTGAGAGTTCTTCACCATCATAAAGTGGCCGGTATACTGGTAGCCCTAAGATCTTTTGACATTCGGGATATTCTAGAAGGCGATGATATAATGATTTGCAGATATTTTCCTTTATCTTCTTTAACTTCCTGTAAAATAAATTTAAATTTTTATTTTATTTTTTACAAATATTGTTATGCATATAAATTAAGAACTGAGTTTCAAATTTTTTATTAATTTCTTTGTTTCGCTGCCGAAGTGAATATAAATAGAAAATCAATTTTTGTTATACAATTTTACTATAAGTAATGTGAATAGTAAAAATCACATATGTGAACTCTGTTTAACCTGACTTAAAAAAAAAACATAACAAAACCTTGTTTAAGATTTTTAAAATTTTATTTAACAACAATGCAGTCTTGATAACAACTCAAGTTAACAAAACAAAATATTTTACGTTCTTTTTACTATTTTAATTTTTCGTGATAAGATATAAAAGTATTAATATTAATTGCACTTCGAACATATTCTTTGTGCTCGTGATGAACATTGGGGGCATTTGGACACATTTTCGCATCAATAAATTTTGGAAAAGTAAGTATACATCATAATAAAAGCATACTAACTCTTCTCCAGTTACTAAATAATAGAAAATCAGTGTCAACCATTACAGAATCTAGCGGTTGGAACGACCATTGCTCTGTTTCCTTGGTTTTTATTAAAGATTTTTCAAGCTAAATTTTGTTATGTAGTAGAGCTATTTTCTTTGCTTCTTTAAGATCATCTTGTTTCCTTCTGTTATGCATGATCCATAGATTTACTACAATTAAACTAATGATATGGTTGAAGGCTGCCATTTTCCATATTAATATACCTAAATAGAGTTGAATTCGATTAATATATATTATTATTTAGTGAAACATTTGATTTTCCTATTGTTTAGAGCAACTATGGCAGCCGCAAGAGGAGCTAGTGATGCGCAGTGCTGCAAAGGAAGGGTACAATCAAGGGAAGGGAAGACTGTATATATTCTTCGTACTGAAAGAACACATGTACTCTGATTGCTAAAGATTGTGCGTATTCACATAGAAGCCTGCACGTATATAGCCCAGTAGTTTTGTCTTGGAACTAAGTACTTTGGTATGCTATAAGATTACTGGATGTAGTCTCAATCCTCTCCTAATTCGAACGGCGGGTCATAACCTTTACGTTGTCCACTGCCATCACTTTTTGCCAATATGCTTAAGCCCGAGTGGAGTAACCAGTCTCGTTTAAGGATCTGGGAATACCCATGTCCTCTTACTCATCTACTACGAAATCATACCAATTGGGTAGCCGACATTGCTAATTTGGTACCACGGGGTTGATGAGAAGTATGCCTCTTGTATAAGTTGCATACTTCGACTGAGGATCTGAATGATGGTAGCTTATTGAATGAATGATTAGTTATTTGGCTTTCGGCGTGGAGTTGCGCTAAACCAACTGCTGATTGTCGCATTGATACTAATCCGTGCATTAAGAAAATTGAAATCCATTTTTTGTTTTATCTTTTCAGAACATTTTGCACTGAATCTTTTTAAATAACCTAATGACGAATTCCTTTCAAACGAATGTTGTTGTTTTTGTAATGAAACACCAAAACCCTACAGAGCTCTACTCCATAGGTGTTCTAGGATTCGGAAAATTTGTTTATTCGGAAATTAAAAAATTCACATACGTAACAATAACTGCTCTTAGTTCTTGCGGAGAATTCAATCTCTTATTGATGAGAGGGAATTCTTGTACCATCGCTACTGGAGTCTTTAAATAGGTGAAGCTTTAAACATGTACCATGCTGCACGAAATAGGACCACTATGGCTGTCCGCCTAGCGAAACGTCAATATTTGAGCACCAAATTTCACTATGACCTTCAGCCAAGAATTTTGTAGCAAAGCATAAGAAAAGCAGGAGTAAACGGGAAAGACAAATCTAGCTGCGAATGAACTAAATAGATTTTTGTACAACTTAATTGAACGATGAGCGTGCTAGAACTGCTAACCTGAGTAACATTGATCCTATTCTAAGTGGCATCCGATGCATTAGCCGTTTTTTTATTTTTGTGGTGTAGATCGAACCGAATTCCTTGTTTCTATTTATTCTATTAGATCTCATGCTAGTGGACCTAATTCGTCTGTCACCACATTTCATTAAGATTCTGTTTCCAATGATCGACACATACATTCTTTTTAAAAAACACTTGTTTCTATTTGCACACATTTTTTTTTTATTAAATATTAATTTGTTAAAAAATAAAGCTCACGGGTTCCGCCTTCTTAGGGCATCCTCAGAACTACTCTAGCTCTGAAAATTCCCTAGAGTAGCTGTGAGGATGCCCTATGAAAACGAAATGCGTCAATTTTGTTTGACTAACAAACTAATAAATCCCTAAAAACTGGAATCTCCTGGAGTTATTAGACCAATCAGTATCTTAAGATTTTTATCTTCTGCACAAGCTAATTAGCTTCCAGTTTTTCATCACGTTGGAAGTCTAATTTCCGACGCTGTCACAGCTGTGACACTCCCGTACTAGAAGTGACTAGTGATATAAAAACAGCTTCAGACCTGAATAACTCTACCATTATAGTTCTGTTTGATTTAATCACAGCTTACTGCATAAGCTATCTAATTTTCTTGGCTTTACTGCTTCAGCTTCTACTTTTATTGGGAGTTTCTTGTCTGAATGCCACCAACGGGTTAATGTGGTTGATAAGTTGTGAGATCCACCACTTCGTCTGCCGAGTGGTGTGCTTCAGGGTTCAATCTTGGGGCCGCTGCTATTTAGTTTATTTATCAATAGCCTTCCTTTAGATGGTCGTGCTGCCAGGATTCACTTATACGCAGATGATGTGCAGCTTATATCTGCACAGACTTATTGGCATGTTCGAATGACGATTTGAACAGAATCAATGCATGGTCCACAATTAAGGCATTAATATTGAATACCGTTAAGTATCAATATAGTATATTTTACAACAATCCACTACATCTGTTTGATATCCCACCCGTAAATCTGGAAGGTAAAGCATTATCTCTTGTTAGCAAGGTAAAAAATCGAGGCATCATGTTGAATAATATCTAAACAGCTGTGACAATACAAAATCTAAAAGCAAAAGCAACCCGCTTAAGTTTGGTTAAGACACTAATCCTGCCTTACTTTACTAACGGAAGTTTCATTCCCCCCTGACATAATAGCGTATGTACACGTAGAATGGATGTCGCGTTTAACGATTGCTTGCGCTCCATTTTCGGACTTCGTAGATTTGACCATGTCTCACATTGATCAGCTGGTGGGGTGCTCGCTTACTACATATCTCAAGAAAAGAGCCTTAGTATTTTTCTTTAGCATGCGATAACGAACCATATTACCTCAGAGAAATGTTTAATTTCACTAATTCACATCGAAACAGGAACGTTATTTTTCCTCATTTTACTAGGCTAGTCATGGACGAATCGTATCTTGTCCAGATTTCCCGTTTTAGGATCCAGTATGCACGTATTGTCAATTCCTTTGAGAACCTCGTTTATGGCCGTTTCTTAATTAGACCCCCGTAATTTACTGATTTTCTTGTCAGAATTTAATTTTATATTTTTATTTAATAAGTAGGTACTACTAATTTGTTATTGGTGTGATAATCTTTTTTTAAGGACTTCCTCCACGTTTAGGCCAATTGTTTTAAGTACAATAAAAGATTGTAATCTTGCATACTATCAGCCCTAATAAATGTTATGTTATGTTGTAAAATGATCTGAATTAAAGAGACTTTTTTAAATTTCTGCCGCTGGTTTGTAGTATGTTTCATAGTTTGGGAAAATTCTCACATAATTCTCAGAATTTTCTCAGGATTAAATATGTCTTTTATTTTTTGGTTGCTTTCATTTCTATGAATCCTATGAATTTTGTACAGTCGTGTCACTTATAAATGAGAAATAACGGCCAATTCAAGGGTTTTTATGTGCCATAGTCATATATACACACATCGTTTGCTTTTCTATGCTTTACTGTAACTGCCGCAGTTAGATATTTTCCAGTGAATTAGTGTTTGTAAACTGTGAATTTGAATTTCTTTCTTTTTAGTAGAAATTTTTCTGCAGAAATTTGTGGATGGTCGAATATTTCAATGACAATTTTCTTATTAGCGACGTGGTCGAATTTTTTATTAAGCAATTTAAATTTATTTTACCTGTGTGGTTTTTCTGTGCCGTATGTATTTATTTATTTTATTTCAATTTTCTGATTTTGGAAATAAATTTGCTATTTTTGTTAAGATGACGTAAAAAAAACCTAATTATGAACAAGAAAAAAAAAGTTGGTAGAACAATTTGCTTTTATTGACAATAATAGAAAGTCGTTGTGTCTAATTTTTAAGTTACAATTGCCAATAATAAATTAAACAATTTAATTATCATTACGAAGAAAGTCCTCCCCAATTTTCAATGCAATATCCACTCAATTTCAAATTGCGAACAGAGACACTTAAGTCATTACAATCAGGGTTTCACAAGCAATAAGGATTCTTGTCTTCTTTTACTTGTGAAGATGACAGAGCCAACAAAGTTAGTTTTTTAATAGCTTGGAATATTGTTCGTGCCAAACATCCATGTGGAAGATGAACATTTATTAAAAGAAACTTGGAACAACTGGTTAAAGTTTTGGATCAAAATAATATAAACAGATCACATAGGCTCCTATTACATGCCAGCTGGCATTAACCAGTAAAGCCTAGTATCGAGTTCGGGCAAAGTAAAATTTAACACGGTCTCCAAATAATTCACATTAAAATCGCTGGTAAAATTTTAACGTGTGTCAATTTGGAGAAAACAAAATAAATAATTTTTATATTTTGATAATACAAACGAAACTCCTCAATCAATCAAAAAACAATATGCAAATTATCATAGAAATAGGAATGTCAAAATTTTACCATAATTTAATGCTTCGTGCATTAAAATGCCTAGTAAAATGTGTGGGAAATTTATAGTGCCATCTATTTTATAAAGAGGGAACCTTCAGTTTTTATCGGCGAACTCCATACTGCAGTAGTAAAATAATCAGTAAAATTTTTGCTTGTGATTTTACCAGACCTAAAATTTGTATGGAAATGTCACATTTTACTCGAACTCGATACTAGGCATAACGATGAAAACGCACAAATAATTTGTGAATTCAATTGTAATTTAAAAAAAGGAACGTGGCTTAATAAGCTTAGTTACAAATTAAAAAATACAAGAGGGAAAATCATTTGTCTCGTTAGCCCAGTGGCAGAAGGTTTCGGCTTAAAACCCCAGACGAGGCGATTATTTTTTCCTCTTGTATTTATGATTTGATTTAGAATCTTAAAATTTCTTCATAATTTATTTCCTTTATTCCTCTTTACTTTTTATGAAGTTTTGAGATATAATACCTAGTCGAAAAGTTACAACAGATTAAACGAACTATGACATTTAGTTCCCATTTGGTAATAAAACACATTTCAATTTTAATATCTTGTTTATATTATTCATTTTTAAACCAATTTATATCGCAGCCCGTTGGACTATTTCCCCTATGTTAATATGACAGATTTATGAGTCTGTAGTTAACGGTTAAAGCCAACCTAAATAGAAATATAAATTCAATGCTTAAATGGTATTCAAGTCCCCAAAAAAATGTTTAACATAACACTATTTGAGTAAGTTAAAGCAGAGCCGTAAATAGTAGTTTACGGCCCTGGTTAAAGGATGCTAAAAATTGAGTAACACATGCGGGCATTTAGTATCGTTAAATCATGAACTTTTTTTCTCATTTATATGTTCACTCTTTAAATTGTATCTTGGAAGTTAATGCATTTATACAGATTTAGTTAAAGTGGAAATGCAATAAATGATAAAATGAAAATAATATAAATATGGGTCTGTCTTGAATGTACCATTTTAAAAAATTTCGTACCACCATAATAAATAAATTAAAATGTATCAAAATAGTAGATTTGTACCATTATTATTATTATTTAGCTACGTTTCGAAATTGGCAAAATTCATTCAGGGCATAGTTAGAAGATAATCAAGCATAAAAAACTCATTTAGGGGAAGTAATTACACTTTGCGCACCTTATAGGCTGAAATGAAATATAAAACGCAATGGTTAGTTGGCTATAATATAGGATTTCAAACGATAGAATGGTTTATAATCCAGTGATTCTATGTACCTTAAAACGGTGGATAGAATCTAGTAATTTCTGTACCCTTAAAACGGGTATAAGATCCAAGTATGCGGCAGTTATAAGCGTTGCAATGGTTTATAGTTAAATAATTCTATGCACCTTAAAACCGTGGATAGAATCTAGTGATTCTATACTCTTACAATGTGTATAAGATCCAAGTATGCGGCAGCTATAAACGTTGCAGAGGTTTATAGTTCAATACTTCTATGCACCTTAAAACGGTGGGTAGAATCTTGTGATTCTATCCTCTTAAAACGGGTATAAAATCCAATTATGCGGCAGCTATAAGCGTTGCAGTGGTTGATAGAGAATACTATAACGTTAGAACGGTTTATAGTTTCGAACAGCTATAACGACTCCAATTGTTTAATTTACAACACTACACAATTGGTGGCAAATTAGCAGTTTAAAACACCGCTTAGCAGGTAAGTAATTTATAACATTACCTATGACTGCTAAGAAAGCAATGCAATGATCCGAGCGTTGTATCCTCTTTATGTAATCAGTTTGTTTGTTGCAAAGCCTACTAAGCTGCAAAAAAAAGTGTCTAGCGTAGTCCTGGCAACGATTCGTTATTGAGTTTGATTTCCCTTGAAGTACGACTGTTAAATACTGGGTGGCGCAAAAGTAATGACCCTATTTGGTTCAGCTACAACTTCTTCTCTAAATTAAAAGGCTAGAATTTGGTTTTTATATATGTATATTTGTGCAATGAAATTTCGTCGCATTAGGATTTGAAGATTTATGACATTTTCCATAATTTTTCGTAACACCTCCTGCGATATGTTCCTCATTTCTTGACCAACGTTTTCTTTTACGGCTGCGAGAGTCTGTGGCTTGTTCACATACACCAGTGATTTCAAATAACTCCAAAGAAAGAAGTCTGGACAGGTCAGATCGGGTGATCTTGCAGGCCAAGGCAAATTGCCAAAACGAAAGTTAATACGGCCTGGAGAAGCGTCCTTCACTAAGTCCGTAGTGTCGCATGCTGTGTGTGCCGTGGCACCGTCTTATTGGAACTAGATGTGCTCCAGCCCTAATTCATCTAAACTGGGAACTCACGTAACATGGTTCTGCAGCGCTTGCCAGTGACAGTTATCGCATTGCCTGCAGCGTCTTAAAAAAAAATAGGATCCGATCACACTTTCAGCACAGATGCTATACCATAAAGTAACTTTCAGTGGGTGTAAGGGTGTTTCTTGAATAATGCGCGGATTTTCAGTGCCTCAGAAGTGAGTATTCTGCTTATTGACATTCCCCGAGGGATGAAAATGCGCTTCGTCACTCATAACCAATTTTGAAATCATCCTCTTCAAGGTTGAAGTTTATGACGCGCTGGCTGTACTAAGCTCGGTGGAGTCATCTGTGTCTTATACGGAAACATCTTAAACTCTTTGACCAAAATACGCTGCAGAGTCCGCCTGGAAATGCCCAATTGCATGCCACGTCGCCTCGTTGATGTTTCTGGACACTCTTCCATTTCTTCGCGCACATCATCGATATTTCGGCCTGTTCTTGGTCTGCCAGACTTAGGTATATCCAATGTTGTGCCAGTTGTTTCGAGACGTGTGGCAAAACGTCGTATTGTGCGACCAACCGGTGGCGGACGGCGGGGAATCGCTGACGAAATTCACGTTGTGTTTTTATCACGATAAATTATTCCGTAAAAACATTGACACGATTATTCCACGTTCTTGGGGAGTATAACGGTCCATGTTAAGTTCTAGTAATTTTATATTTGTTTACAACAAAATTTTCAATATCAGAATGACAGCAGATGTCATACAAAAAAAAATATAAGTAATTTCTATAGTGCCAATACTTTTGCGCCAGTGTTCAGGAATACGGTTTCAAAACTGCAAAATCCAGATTACAATAATAGTCTACAACCTAATATAATATAATACTTATGTAAATTTTTCCTTCCTGGATAATCGTTATCTGCATATACATATATGCGTGTAGATTAATAGAAAAATATCGTTATGTGATCCTATTAAAGGTATACTTATTTTCCAAACACTTTTAATCTAAAAATATCCTCCCAGCTGCATAAAAGTTGTTCATATAGTCAGATTTTGCAAGGTGATATAATTTGTGAGTATGTACCTAGGTGCCTTCCTGAAATTGAATGAATCGAAGCGTGCACAAACGTTTAATAGCCTTCACCCCTGCAGGTTCAATCGATTCCTCATTAGTACTATCCAGAACAGATTGCGTTTACCTGAACATAATACATATATATGTACGTATGTCATCCATGCATGTACGTATGCACGGACCTTTATTACCTTACGATGTAAAATTCCCTGAAAATTCTACAGGTTGGCACTTTCAGGAATCGTTCGTTGTGCAATTTACTTCAATGAAATACACCTAGCTGGAGGCAAATTTATTTATATCAGAGTAGATACAGATAACGGGGGTTTTTTTTCACGCGACACCCTCCTCAACATAAAATCAATGAAACGAGTTTTATGTGAATCAAAGGCGGGGATTTTCGGAAAGTCTTATTATAGGCCAATATTCTTCGCCAGAGATAAGGTAAATCTCACAGCCATCTAACAAGAAGTCTGACATTGAATATTGCTGTTGTGTGGTTTAGGGAATCACAAAATGGTCTACGGATTTTTTCAATGGGTTTGACATCTTCCGAACCATATATGTACTGTACATAGGTAGTAGGTACATATATGTGTTACATAGAATTTAAGAACCCTAAAACTATGGAGATAAGTTTCTTTGGACAGAACCTGGTTAACATGAGGGTGATACTGTCATGTTGCCCATAAATAAAGAATATAGCTGAGTTTGATAAAATTATACAACACACACACCATTAAAGACGTCACTTCGGTAAGGAAGAATAGGACACCTGATACGAAGTGTACAAGTTGCTATGAAACTTACCTCAATTTTAAACCAAAATCCCTTAGGATTTATAGTATGGAAAAGCATAAGAGAACTTTCCGCCATAAATAAATATGTGAGAGGTTGAGGTATATTATTTATTTCTTTGGGTTGATATGTACATATATATATATATACATAAGTGAATATGTGTGTGAGCTTGACGTTGAACTTATTTTGCGTGGAAAAGTGGGAAAAAGGTCGGATTTTATCCCCTGATATACATACATATATGCCAGCTAACATCCCTCTGAAATCAGTCAACTTTGGATTTATTAGAAAAAATGTTCAAGAGAAATACCCAAATAAATCCTTTAAGTCAATTCTAATGACTTGCGCTGAGAATTTCATCCCTTGTTTCAAGACGTTTTGTTTATTGACCAGAGTAGATACTTATTCATATGGTAACAAAGTCAAACTATGACTATAGACAATGACATGGGTCATGCATTGTTTATATGTATTGTGTATGTCGTGTATTTTGTTTTGTTTTCTTAAATTTATTATAATAAGAATATACATTTGCATATTTAATGGATCTGGCTAAGAAGTTTTTTTTCTTACAGTGTTATCATAAAATAATTATCCATTTTGATTACTTAATTTGATAGATATAATGTGTGGTGATAAATTAAATTAAATGCTTTTTAAAATAAAGTGGATCTAATAAAAGTCCTATTTTCGTACAACTCAAATTTTATTAATTTTGACATAAATTTAACTACGTATTTTCGCTAACTGATAAAAATGACTGCAAAATTATCGCAAGAGAGAGGTGTTAATCATAGAAAATCGTACGACTTAAATTATCTTCGTAATCGATCTTGAAAAAAATAAAAGATAAACTTATTATTTTAAATAACTGGCACTTTATTCGAGTACTTTAACAATATTTCTAATCTGCACAGTATTTTTACAATCACTACTATGACAGCTAATATAATATTAACATTTACTTGTCTCATAAGAGTTAAAGTCCGCTCGTGATTCTTTAGAATCTTCGTTTTCCGTTCAAACGATTTAAAATCCGATTATGAATTAATTTTTTACTTAAAAGCGAAAGTGCATTTTAATCAGAAGAATATTATTTCGTGAGGATCCGCTGCCGTCTAGGAATTTGCTGATGCCATCGGAATGCTTGTATTTTCCATTCTCTTGGAAAATATGACTTTATGTTCTTTACTTGGGAATGGATTTTATTTTCCAAGCTCAATGAAAACGGGAACGTAACTTGCGCGAGTTACGTAAATATATGCGTACTATCTATGTATATACACATACATAAGGTAATCAGAAGTATGTGGTGGCTTGACAGAGCTATTTGTATGACGTAAACGGCCTTGGGTAGCCATGACGAATTTGTAGGGTTTCCTAAATCCAACTTGAAAGTCACTTTGAGAATTGGAAAAGGTTATGTAAGTAGGTCTTGATTTGCATGTTAGAAATAAATCCAGAAAAAATTAATTATTATCCTGTCAGTCAGCGATACAGCCAAGTTTGAAATAACAATTGTAATTCTTAGTTTGATAAAATAAATTACCAGATTGAAACCTCCAATAAGGATGGAGATACCGATATCTATTAAAGGACAAGAACACCTACTAATAGATGCGCTACTGTTTCAATTAATGCTTTTTTTTGCCCAAAAATATAATATTATTATTTTCTGAGTTCCTGGTATTTCTCCATGACTTAACAGGGATCTACCGCAGAAGCACAGCTTTCATTTCGTGAACCCGCCCTTCGATTGCCATCACTGCTATTAATACTTCCCCCACGCCGACTTTCGTAGTACAGCATCTCGACTGTTGCAAATGCTTCCGCCACTAATCTATCGCTGGCTAGCTCACAACCCACGTCCTTGTTGTAGCTTTTCAGAACGCGGACATCCAGACGGTATAGGCAAAGATAACCTAAGTATAGGTTCGACTTGATCTGCACACTTGTTCAGACTGTCATAGGGACAGTCTGGATTTAGAAATCTAACAGGTTCAACGTGTTGAACTTGCACCAACCTCAGTCTCACATCAGGTAGACTAGGGGCTTCTATAAGCCCTTTTCAGGTATAGGTGCTAACCGCTTTAATTGGTTATTCTTATTCTTCTTCTTCGTCAACACGAGATTAAAAAAAAGCCATTTTTTCACTCAAAAAACGGCCATTTCCATTTCAAAATAAAAATTAAAAAAAGAAAAACAAGTGTTAGAAGCTCCCAGTAGAATGAAAAAATAATACATTGCCTTCAGTGTAGTGCTCCCATACAGTCTACTTTGGGTATACGGTGAACTTAGAAATTACTCTGATAGTACAAAAGTACTAAAAACGTACTTGGGGGTGCCTGAAACGAAGCCTTCCAGCTCCAGTGAAAAAAGATAGGCAGTCGGGAAAAAATTCAGGGGTAAACACTAACACACATAACCATACTGTCGCATTTTTAAATGATCTATTTGGGTAAGTAAGAGCAGGAGAAGTAATGATACCAAAACTGAAAAACCCGCACTTTCAGTGGGAGACATCAGGTTTTCATCACTTTTATGCTGTGATCTTTGGGGGATGTATTCGGTACTTTTAAACTAATGAAGAAAAGCACAGTCATATTTCAGTAGTTTTGAATCAGTGAAGAGATTAGCAATATTTGGGCATATTTCAGTAGTCTTGAACTAGTGAAGAGAAGCACACCAAAATAACAAAATTTCTTTTCATTTAATATATTTAATACTTTTAACAAATTAAACTTTGGCATTTATTTTGTAGTATATCTGTTGTGCGATCTGAGCACACAACGCTTCATCTCCCGCTAGAAGGCCAAGATTCCCATTACTCTTCTGGACGTATCTATGAAATATAGAGATTATGATAAGTTGCTATTCATTTAAGGTTACCGTAGCCACATTTTCCCACGACTCTATTGTAGCTAATTACATTTTTGCAGCACTAACATAAAACTGATGCACTAATTTTAAATATCGGCATACTTCAGTCGCGTTTTCTTAATGTGCCAACTTACATACCAATCTACCTTAAAGTTACTTAATAAGCCCAGAAGCGATGTAAGTCAATTAGAATGAGACAAATCTATCAATATATTTTTAACTTTCTATGAATATTGAACTAAACCGCTGCTGTGAGTACTAAATCAGCTCTGAAAAGATGATAAAGTAATTATGGAGAGGGAACATGTCTGGAGTTGCGGTTTGTTTCATTTATGCACGGTGGAACTATCCGTAGTGATTCAGTACATTATTACGGGCTGAAGTACATGCAGTTTCACCGATAGAATAAAAGAGTTATGATTGTGGTGGTAACCCCTGAAGTCGTGCTATCAGGGTAATATCTCAAAAATGAAGCCGAACACTATCGTAGTTTTTTGTATAAAAAATAGATAAGGCCTCCAGTTTCAAAATAAAAATGCAAAAAATAAAGTGCTTGAAGTCCTCAATATTGAATGATTTGAAAAAAAAACTATTTTTAACAAAATTTTTTAATGAAAAGTAAAGCATTATGCCGCATTCAAAATGCAGAATGGAGCAGCGTAAGCTTTGAGTCCAAAATGAAGCGCAGAATTTCGAATTTCGAAACTAACATAACAAAATGCTGTGACAACGCCAAACAAACAAGCAAACAACTCACGTTGTCAAAAGAATAAATTCGAAAAAGAGACACCTATTGGCACCATCAGATTACTTCGAAACTACCGAAAACTTAACGTACTTGTTTTGGTTTTTAAATCATGAAGTTTTCAAAAAATACCTCTTGTTTTTTATTAGTATTCATAAAAAATATTAAGTCAGAAAATAACATCAAAACATGTTAGTTATGATAAAAAGAAGGTATGGAGGTTTGCCACGCCATCTACATGCTAGAAAATTCCTGTTTGCAAGTTTCGAAAATGGAAGCGTGAAAATAGAATAGAGCCTATTTTCATGCAGATCAACTGTGCTATACTCTGAGCCATATAGAGGTGGCCATATGCACTACTGTGTGCGACATAAGGACGCCAGTTGTAAATTTATGCCACTCTACTCCACTCTGCATTGTGAATTCGGTATTATGCCGATTTCCTGATTTAATATTTTTTATGAATACTAATAAAAAAATAGGTATTTTTTGTAAACTTCATGATTTAAAAAAAAAAAAAAAGTACGTTAATTTTTAGCTAGTTTCGAAGCAAACAGGTGTCTCCTTTTTCGAATTTATTGTTTTGACCACGACAGTATTTTGAACACCCATGATACAAAGATTAACAAGTATGGCCGAATTATCTGTCAATTGCATAGTAGGAAAAAAAAAAAACGTGTGCGCTATTTTGGTATTCCATACACACTGTAAAAATTTCATCCAAATCGGAGGTGGTTGGGTTGTTAAAAGTATGTAGCAGTGGGGTGTGTCACATAGAGTGTTAAATTCCGCCCGTGCGCACTTCATTCGCCAAAACTATTTAGCACCGAAAGGGATAAAGCGAGTTTCAGCCTTTTTTAATTTTAAAATCTCGGAACGCCACCTGTTGTACCTTGTCGAACCTTGCTTCGAAAACAAAGCTCTGAAGAGAGCCTTTTCGAGAACGGTAATTATAAAGTAGATAAAGTTTCTACTTTCACGTTATCGTTGCTAAATGAGTAAGAGAGACACGTAAATTCATATAGTAAACAGAGAGCGTTCACATTTCACTTTGACGTTGCCGTTGGTGTTGAATTACGAACGTAGCTTAATCCTTGTGTCAATTGATAACAGAAATGATGGAAACGAGCCTATTACATACCCGGGTAAATTATATTTACGTATATTTCTGTGGAACTGTATTTTTTCCTGCTTTATATATCAGGAGAAAATTAGTCACACAATTCCTGAGAATTTACTTACATGATTGCGCCTGTTTCGAAAGCTTAGTAAGCTGCTATGTCTTACAAAACTTGCAGGTAGAATAATAATTTATGTTCATGGCCGGAATTCAGTTTTTCGAGCATTATCGGGTGAATTTATTTGTTACATATTTGTATTAAGTATAGATCTTCATACTTGAAACGGGCTTTAATTTTTTCCAATGACTAGCAAGGGCAGCAAAAGGACGGATTTGTTTCTAACCAAAAAACAAATAAGAGACGTACAGTTCTGCAAGATCTTGGTGAAGCCCTCACGATGACAGCTGTACAGATCAGAGCAGCGAATTCGCATATTAGGAGGAGCCTCGGGACCAAATCAGCTATCGAATGTATGATGGGACACCCAATACCAGTCTCATTTATACACTATTCCCACGTCAAGTAAACCAGCAGCTCGGGATCAAACAGGAAGACTAAAAGAAAAAGGCAACTGTGGTATAGGAGGATAAGCGGGGACCCACGCGACAAAGTCGCACAACATGCGCTAAACATGAATGTGCAGAGCATTCTGGAGAATTCCTCAGATGTAATAAATGATGCTCATATTAAATTTCATAAAAATTTTTAAGGATTAACTATATTTTATTTTACTTTCAAACCCCATACCAAAAAATTGTTTTCAAAATCTGAAAGCGTGTAGTATATTAGCTACAAATAGAGCACTTAAGGATAACTAAAAATTTTTAAAAGATTGAATTAGGTTTTTGATTTCCAAAATTACAAACATAGTCAGGTATGTAGGCATTGACACAAGGGTTAAACATGACACTTTAGAATTTGAAGTAGATTTAGTGAATCAAATTTTGTCTGCCTTGAAGAAATAAGTGTCTAAAATTAATTTTTTTTGGTTTTTCTTTTTGTGAATATTAAATTAATAAATATAATTGGATGGTAATTTTATCTACCTCTCCACCTTCATTTTCTACGAGGTAAAACAAATGACGGACCGGACATATCTTATATATCTAAATACACTTTTATATTAAGGATGCAAAATGGTAACACTGCATGTGTTTTGTAGAACATAATTGAGGGTACAAAAACTCAATGATAATTTTATTTTTGAAGAGATAGGGTTCTAATATAAAAAAAAAGATTCCTCAATGTTTCCAGATATCACTGAAGTTTACTTATTAATTGAGAGCCTCTTTTTTTTAAAGTTAAGAAAAAAAAAGCAAAGGCTTTGGGGTCGAAAAGGGTTTTGCTCAAATCTCACAAAAAAAAAAGAAAAAAGAAGGAAATCGGCCAGTTCACCAGCTTATATTTTATGTCAGTGGGTAAAACATATTTAGGATTGACTACATATTTATTATTAAATATATACACACGCTAGTGGAGTTTAAGTATAAGTAAAGGCCCAGTTGGTCGAACAGCATATTATTATGTCCAGTTACTGCTAATCACGTCGCATTTGTACATTTGATTTAAAAAAAAAACCCTTTTTACTGTAGCTATCATTCCTCAAGCTTGAAAAAAGCCCACAGAGATGATATCAATTTTTAGAGCTCTTTATTTTTCAAATACAATAAAACTTATTTAGGAAAACTTTGGTTGTTTTTTTAAAGAGTTAACATTTTTCTCTCTGCCAAAAAGTTAATTGAACTCCGACGTTTTTTAAGGTTTATTCAGTTCAAATTAAATGTGAATGATGAAAACGGTCTGAATTCCACTCACATCCAAAATAAATAAAAATGCCCCTTCCGTATTCAGGTAGATACAATACAGCAATACAAGGCCATGAATTTATAAGGTATTTTTTTATGAAAATAAAAGCAAAAGGGAGCTCTATCAAAAATCTCGTTCATGCCTACAACACTTCTGTTGAGGGTACTGTATTCAATCAACACAGTTCATATATACATACATATATGTATACCAACAACCTACTTATTTGAAATTTCGGTATATTACCCAGGTAGGCTCATATAGATTGCTTTCGAATAGGTAGGTCCTAGCCATACGTTTTTTACTTTACCCCGCTTTTCCGGCACCTTGAACTTATTTTATATTTTTATCGCTTCATATCTCTTCCGCTAATGAAAGCTTGTGGCGAGGTACAAGAGACTTGGAAAATGACTCGGACACAAAGTGACAGAAAATTGAATTTTGAATAAGTTATAAGCAAAGTTTTGGATAAAACGATGTCACTTGATGACGATATAAGTATGCATATGTGTATGTATAAACGTAAAACCAATAACAACATGCCAAAGCTAGAAAGTCGGCCCACATTGGTGTTTACTCATATAGCAAAAACTGAAGGGGTTTATGTTCAAAGAGACAAGAGGGCTGCTTTGGGAAGTCATTTCGTTTCTCAAGTTGAATGCTTCTAGATGAAACCTAACACAGATTACCTTCCGAGTGTTCAGAAGTCTTGATTGTATTGTAAGACCCTCGCTCTTTCAAATGGCTGTTTTCAAGAAGTCTATAAAGGGCTTCAATTGTTAGAAGTTCGTTTTCATTTTTGCGTTACTATAGAGAGCCAAGAGTGTGGGGAAGGTAATTTCATCCTTCGCTTAGATGTATAAAAGCACCAAGGAACAGGTGTACGAATTGTCCCAGGTCTTGTATATGGCTGAGTTAATATTCACCTTTTCTAGTTATGAATACCTGACTCCGCAATTTACCTGTGCTTAGACTTACTTAAAATATTCCACTTAATTTAACCAAATTTAGTCAAGAGGTTTTTGGGTTAGGTGTTCGTACATAAACTCAATATTTTGTGCTTTTAGTTTGCTTACGCAATTTACTTGTTATATGGATTATAAAAGCATGAAAAATTTCTGAAAAAAGGGGATGAAACTAGAGTAGTCGGTATTGCTATGTTGTACATAAATTTTAATTTGTGTATAAAACGTTTGTTGCTGTTTTAGTAATTAGGATAGGTGTTGGATGTGTAAAGCATATATACGACGTACCTACAATAGATATGCTAAACAAAGTAGAAATGAATAACTTCAAAGGAAAACACTTTTGGTTTTGATTATCATGGACAGCTAGCGAGCCTGATTCTTAATCCATTTATTAGAGGAAATGTAGTCAAAGTTAAACAATTCAAGAGACGAAGCTTTGATAAAATGATAACTCCCTACCATAATAGTTATTATGGTGATACGATATTTGGAGGAAATCCCAGGGACATACATCTTGTACAAATTTATATAATAAGGGAGGTGGTCACCATAGTATTGTAATCAGATCTGTAAAATTCCAAGTACAAGTACAAATACATTAACAGTAAATGGATTTGAAATATTTTAAATACAAGTACAAGTCACGGTACTCGTATTTATAAAAATTTCAAGTACAAGTCCCGGTACCGGTACTTTAAAATTTTTCAAGTACAAGTCCAGGTACTGGTACTAGTACTTAAGTACTTTACAGGTCTGATTGTAATACACAGACATTTAACTCCCGAAACTTAAAGATCTACAACCACAAATTCGCGCACACACTGAACTTGCACGCCATGAATTTTACTTCAAAAGATCTTTCATTTTTCACATATTACTGATAATAATCATCACACTTAATCTAATCCAAACTGTTGGCAATAAAACTACTTAAAATAGCGCACATTGTATAAATAATTCTAAGGAGATTTCAGGGGCGGATTAAGACTTTTTTTCGCCCGTGGGCGATCAAAACCATTTCGCCCTTTTCTGGGCCCACCCTTGAATTTTTTAAGATAATGATATGTACTTCAAAAAAAAAAAAAAAAACTTAGGTTTTCTATTAGGAAATTCTAGATTATATTTGTGCGAAATACTGACATAAGACTATAGATTTGAACTAAAAGTGGGCATTCGGAAAATTGGTTTTGCAGCTTATCAATTTTTTTGATCGATTTTATAATTTCAACTTCAGAAATGGAATTAAAAATTTCATAAGAAATTTCATGATTAGTGCCAGGTCACTTGTCTTCTCATCTGAAAGAGTGTTTCTAAGATATTCTTTAATCCTTAATGTGCCTCTCTCCAGAGGCATTGGTAGATGAAAGGCAGAGACAAATTAACAGTACTACCTCAATATTAGGAAATGACGAGATCAGTTTTTCCAGATTTTAAACTTTGTAGTAGTTCTTCCAAATTTAGGCTACCATCTGGACCATTACGGATCAAAAAATATATTTTTAATGAACATATCCAGTTAGCTGTCATTGACGAGTATATACTTGTCATGGGGAAGTGGCAGGACTTTGTGTCATGATGAGTATATTCGTTATGCGTATAAAGTAGTAACCATTGGCTATTTAAATTGTAATTATTGTGAAAAATGAAACATCTTCTCAAAATTCAAGATGTTTAGAATATTTTGGGGCCAGAACGGGAAAAAACAAACAAATTAAAAATATAAATAATTTGAAATAAACTCATTCGCCCCGTATGCACCTGCAGAAATAGCTTATCAGTTCGTATAACGAATTTATTTATGTGCAATGACAACACTGGAGAGCCCTCAGGTCTCCTCTATTATTGTTGTAAAGTACTACCCAGCTGAAAAACATGCACTCTACCCCCATACTGATATGACCGAAATTCACACCCACCCACGAGTAAGCCCATAGGCCAATTACAAACTTTACACAAACCAATCAGGGGGCAGTGAAATATCAATACTTCTACCACAGAAAAGAAATATCCAGATATCGATGGTTTTACTAACAAAGTGATGGATGCGAAAGCTCGTCGCAAACCTCAGTGATCTCGGCTAAATATATCATGGGTACGAACCGAAAGTTTTTTCAATGTAAAAATTTTTTCAATGTGGGCAAGAACTCATTTTTTTCTTAGAATTCTACAGAATTCGTGAGTATTTTATTGATGGCCGACGATGGTGTCAACAAGTTGTTTCTGGGCCTGGGCGGAACATACAAAGTATGGATAGTGGAGCAAAAACCAGTTACGCCTGGTTCGAGTATAAGATCAACAATGTTTCAACCTGATCTAGGGAAACTCGCAATTTTTTCTTAGAAATTTGCTGGAAATTTTTTCTTTAGAATTTTTATGCATTATTGGAGCATGAGATTTGCTGCGAGTCGCTTTGTTAGTACAGCTATCGATAACTGGGTATTTCTTGCCTTTGCTGCTACTCTACCACCTTTTCAAAAATATATGTATAAAGGTTACTGCGCATTTTCTAATTACTATACATAGGTACATAAGATTCGATAACTTCCTGAGAGGTAACTCGTGAACAGTAGAGGAACTTTGAATTTTCCGTGATCTCGATCTTCATCTTGTTGTTTCAACTCCAAAAAGTGTCTATCGGTGCATATCTTATCAAGTGTCAGCGGATCTTATCAAATGAGTACATTGCAACGAAAAAATTTCAAGTGCATAACTTTATAATAAGTTGTCCAAAAAATAATTGTAAATTACTATTTTTTAAAGTTTTAGTTTATTTTATCCCCAAAATGAGCGACTACAGTAGTGAGGATGACGTTATTTCACCTACAATTAAGTGGAGACGTTTACAAGTACTCTCATCACCTTCTGAGGACATTAGCGTTGAAGACATCGACTCCGACACTCGAACCAGTATATCTGAAGATACCGACTTCGGAGGTGATGAAAGTGGGAAAGAAAACCAAGATACAAATATTTCGTGGGCTATCAGAGTAGGTAACAGAGAACCGTTTCAATTCTCTGCGAACTCTGGCCAAAAACAAATAGCGCCAAAGAGGTTCAGAAACAAGGGCTTGTTTTATATGGAAATATATTTTGATGACGAGCTAATTAGTATTATAGTAGCGCAAGCGATCAATTTTTGCAAAGCCATCCGAATCTAAAGCCGCGATCAAGGATGAAGAAATGGCATCCAACAAATAACAATGAGATTAGATGCTTCATCGCGGTCTTGATACTGCAGGGTACCATAAAAAAGTCAACATTACAAACGTACTTTTCAAAAAGGGAATGCATTAGTACACCGTTTTTCTCTAAAGTAATGTCATCCGACCGATTTATATTGTTTTGTAAATTTCTCCATTTCGCAAATAACCAACTATGCGATCAGATAAGGGGGCCAAGAGCCACTAAAATTAAAACGGTTTTGGAGAATATTGTAAAAAAGTGCCAAGCTTTATATACTCCGGAAATGGATATTTGCATCGATAAATCATTGCTAATGTGGAAAGAAAGATTATCGGTATCTAATTTTTTGTTTTATGCGAAAGTGGATCTGGATATGTTTGGAATTTTTTTGTATATACAGAGAATATCTCTGCACATATTGTGCTACAGTTATTTAGCGATCTTTTAGATCGCAGATTTAGGATATATTTAGACAACTGGTACAGTAGCATTCCATTGATTGAAAAACTATACATGCATAAGACGGCCGTGGTTGGAACTATTGGAAAAAATAGGATTGGCATTTCCTCAGATCTGATACAAATGCCTATTAGAAAAGGCGGAAACGTTGCTAGATTTAAAAATAAAGTTATGTTAATGAAATGAAAGGATAAGAGGGAGATTTATCTCGTGAGCACCGTGCATAATGACAACGTAGTAGAATAGAGAAAAGAAAAATAATAACAAAAAAACTAGAGGTAGTGACAGACTATAATAACAAAATGGATGGAGTGGACATTAGCGATGACATTATTGCAGCGTATTCCACAACCAGAAAAAGGCTTAAAAAGTACTATAAAAAATATTTCTGCATCTATTAGATGTTATTTGTTTGAATTCATATATATACGAAAAAGAAAAAAATAAATAATGGAACGTTATCTTGAATGAATTTGTTGCTAGACACTATCGTATCATATCCAAAAATCGACACAAACTAAGCCATCTAGGCCTAATGTAATACAATTACATACTCGGTTGTTCTGGATCATATATTCGAAAAGTCGAAAACAAAGAAACCTACAGGAAGGTGTGTGCGTTGTTATAAACGCAAGATCGGGAAAGAATCCCGTTACTGGTGTTCCATTTGTAAAGTATCATTATGTGTAACACCTTGTTTTGCTGAATACCATACCACAACAGGAATTTAAATTTTTACCATTCTCTGTATTTAAATTTTTGGGCGTTTTAAGTCTAATAAGTATGTAATATATGTTTAACCAAAAATAAATATATATTAGTAAAAGAAGTGTCAATTTTATAGAATAAACCCATCTTTTTAATCCAATATCTTAACAGCGACACTTACTTACTCTGTGATTGACGAGTATACATATGTATGTCCTTAAGTTGCTGGGCTTTTGTTCTTATTTCCTCGTCAGATGATAATAATTCTTTTTTTCAAAAACCCGAATAGATCAAAAATTTTGTTCATATTCTATTTTTCTTTTTGATAGCTCAGTAACAAATGTTTCTATAATTGTAATGAAAACATATAGTCGCACATTCTGCTTTTCATTAAATTGTGTTTAATTTAATCTAGTTGTGTCGCCTTGCAGTTTTCTTTTCTTGTAAGTAAGCAATTTTTCGCCCATTTGTTCAAAACCATTGAAATTATTTCTCAGAATTTTTATAAATCCTAGTGATGATTCATATAATTTCACAATCAAAAGGACGCCCGTACTTATGTTTTGTAGCGTTTTATTGGTCTTATCAAAAAGTATGACAATGTGGTCCCAAAAAGCTGGTTGAACTCTAAAGCTTTCTTCTAAAGCTTCCATAATTTTTATCATGCCTCTTGTTTGAACTTGGACATTAGGCGGTTGTGAAAATTCATTGTTACACTTTTCCAAACCCGATTTGAAAGCTTCATAGATTTCATACATTGCCTTTACTGCATCTGCTCTTGCTGACCTCTTGTCGTCGAAAGTTTTTTTTTTTTGGCAGACAAATAACAGTATTTGAAGATGAAGTTGCATTCCTCAGTATTTTTCAACGATATGTTGAAGTGCAAAAGAAGTCATAAATCTCGGTGATAAACATAAAAAATTGTGTAGCTCTCAAGCAGAATTCAGCAGAATAACATATTGATTGCTTTATCATAAGCTTGCCCTCTGCAATGATTTATATCTAGATCTGGCTCTCTTAAAGTATTTAGAATAGTCCATACAAGAAGCTTTGTGCTCGATTCTATTTCAGTTTGTATCTTATCCCGAATTATTTTTCCGATACATGCAATAAGTTCGTCGCATATAATTTTGTAAATACATTTTCTCTTCTTTGATTGGCCTTTAATTTCAGATGATTTTTTAAAAAAGGATCAATCTGGGCAATTAACGCCAGCGTGGCTAAATAATTTTCTGATCAATCTTTACCCAAAAGTTCTATACTTCCTGTGAATGCCATCCCTGATTAGATGAAACTGAATTTTCTTTAAAAGATTTTTCCAGTAATCTTCATCAACCAGCCTTGTGTCTTGACTCTTAGAATGTAGAATTTATGTATATTATTTTTGTGGTTAAGCGATCGCTCATGATCAACTAATCCCTCCAAATGTCTCCAATTATTGACACCATACACAAATGTATTCACATTCTGAGTATTCCGACTGCTAAATAATTTGCACGGTAAGCAGTATACCTTGTTAGTATATATGAAGAATACAAGAGCCAATCACGGCGAACAGTATCGCCAATGATGAGTTGAATATAAAATATGTTTCTTGTTGAATATCTGGATTCATGTTCATAAACTCTCTTTGAATTTTTGAAGTTAAGCTGATTTAAATCTTGAACTGAATATAATTTTATAATCTTATCAATAAAACTATCGCTAACGTTGTGTTCGCCCTAAAGTATGCAATGGAACGCAGGGTTTCCGGACTAGTTAATTATTCCTAATCATATCTTAAATTTACATTGGATGCTATTTGGCGGTATTATCAGGTGATCTGACTAATTTTTTGTTTTTAGTTTTTTTCCTAAATTTTTACCTTCTAATTTCGGTTTCGCCCCCTTTGACCTTTCGCCCCGGGGGATCAACCAATTCCGCCTTATGGTTAATCCGCCCCTAGGAGATTTTATTTAAACTCTTTCGATGCTGATGCTCTTACCCGTAGATAGTGGAAGACAATAAGTTTCGTCACCTTTTTAATTATTTCCTCATCTGTTCATTGTTGACTATAGCTTTCTGTTTGTACATCAATCACAGTTGCATTCACCGTGAAACGAGAATTCTACATGATTTTATCTTTGAATTTGTGTAATCTGTAGCAGCCGATACAACTTTTTGAAACTACAAACAACAAAAACAGCTTCAATTGCAGTTAGGGCAATGTAATTAGAAACTTCAATTCTTGATACATCTCAACCATTATATAGCTATCTCCGAATTCGAGGATAATTCTGAAGGACTTTGGTTTGAGAATGTCACCGGCTGAAGTGGTGAGATATGTCTTCAATTCTGATTGAGATAAGAAGCGAATTGCGATCTGATAGAACTGCCAAGTGCTATAAATGTCTTACACAAATAATTTGTCACCTTGAGATTGGTAATGGACTATACATAAAGTTCGATTCTCAGAGTGCAATGTGGTAGGTACTTATTCTTTGGATGCTGGAGCACTTCTTGGAAAATGAAAAGGAGGAAATGGAGCAAATATGGAGGATAGTCACAAGATATCTCCACTGATTTTTGTGCATTGTGACTTAGATTGATAACTGCATGGAGAGAACAAAGAAAGAACAGCGAGGAAACTCTTGAGGTAAAATAAATTCTTTTTTAAAGCTTCTAGTGTCACATATTGCTCTTATCTATCTTATCTATCTGAGTAATACCGGGAAATTTAAAGGATTCGAGTAGGAGACCGAAATACTAACGCAATGCCATTATCATTGTACACCGCCCTCTATTAAAAGACATACAAAAATATCTGTGTCTCTATATTTTTACTGAACTGTATAAAGTATACAGAGGGGGTTGGGTGGGGAGCCATTCTCAAATTGTTGTGCTTATAATTTATCATTTACTTAACACAAATTTTTTTTAAACTTTTTTTATTCCATGTATGTATATATTTGGCTTTTACTATTTTTCGAATTCGAGTTATTTTATACGCTGTAGAATTTAATTCGAATTGCTCTGTATGCTATCATGAAACCATTTTAAATCAATAAATAAGAGAGACTGGCCTGGTTGTTTTGTTTTATGAACAACCATTAAATCATAACAGAGAGAGAGAGAGAGAAATATGAGCTTAACTTCGGGGTCTATCGATGCGCGTGCTCTTTTTTTCTAATCTATCTATCCAATTAACTGTTAAGTAGTAATATTTAAGTTTTTCTTTTCACTTAATGGACATTTTTTTTATAGAGTGTGGAAAAGAAATTATTGCTATTAAATTTCTATGATTAATAGTTACTTTTTGAAGTAATATTATAAGTAGGACAATAGAGATCCAGCAGATGACCTTCAATCTCCCACCTAAACGACCGATTCAAATATGCTAGAAACGTTTCTGCCTATAATTCCGTCTGTACGTCAACAACGGAGAACTAGTAGTAGTAGTGTGTGCAGAACGTAATCCATCAGGTAGTACGTGTGCAACGGAAAGCCATCCTGCTCTCGCTAGCATGTGATAAACGGACAATTAGTGGTAGTACGTGAGTAACGGAACCCTCTTTTCAGTACGTGTGCAATGGAAAGCTATCGCACTATATCTCTCAGATAGATATAGTCATTTTAAGTTTAAATTTAAATATTTTACACTTATATTATAGACGTGAGAAATAAAGCAAGGAATCGAACTGGTAATTTTGACATCATACTCCACTAAAGCTACCCATCGACACTGCTACTGAGCAAAACTATTGGCGCTTGAGCAAATCCTTCGATCGAGCAAATGACGTCACAAGGCTTATTAGCTTTCTAGCACCCAAAAGTAGACTCACTCCATTTCATAGGCCCGTTTTAAAGATGAAATTTAACCTCCTATTATCCTCTGATGAGTTTTTCATAGCCGAGATCGTTTTCATGATAAAATTTCCAAATATAGAAGAATCACTTTTTTGATACAACATTTCAGTGGATAATCTGTTCTGGTAGATACAGGCTCGCCCCCATATCCATAGCTTATGGACCATAAGTCACTGTGTTATCCATTGCATCAGCGATGCCCCGTATTGTAACTTCACGGAAGAAGATTTTCGAACAAACAGTAAATTAAGGTTGAAAAAATATTTATATACATAAAATACATAAACACACACACATACCTATGTATAAATGTGCCAAATATCGTGTTATATAAATGCTTAAAAAACGCCAGGAAACACAAGAAATTGGATTCGATATGAAACAAGAATAACTGCTTTCCACAAGAAATGCTATAACTGTAAAAATGCTGATATTTGGACATATATGGGCTATTTCCTGAGGATAAGGATAATTTGCTGGAGGAAAGTTAAATTTATGTCAAAAGAAATGCACGCATAGTAATGCCATCACTTACGGTTATTATTGAGATTATCTTGGAAAGCTTGAGATTCGTGTAAGACAAACGTGCCTTCATTTGCATAACAGCTCGATGGGAATTTTTGGGAGATGAAAACGGGAATTATTGTTATGGCTAAAATGTATCAACCTTACCCCAGAGCTAACATTATTGTGTGAAGGTGCTCCCCAGAGGGTCATAATAGTGTCAGGACTAAGGTACTTGACTCTTAAGATTTCCACTTTGTATTCAGTTGAGGTTTTTTGCTTATTCGATTGAGTAATTGGCGAACATTTTGACCAGGTTTTATCCATCATAGTTTTACACTCAGCCTTTCAGGTTTTTTGTTCTTTCGTTTTGTAATATGGAGATTTCTGTCGAAGTATTACTATTACCCAGAATACGGGGAGAATGATTATTTGAAATTTTGAACCACTAACATATGAGGAAAATTATTTTAAAGCATAATATCTGCATCTTGTAAAGTACAGTTCTTAGTTTGTTGGTTGGTTAAGTAGCCTAAGTTTATTATGTACAACTTATAGTTACTACTTAGACAGATATCCAAACGAAATAGGTAAAAGCGATGTCCAATGAAATCTTCTTCCCTGATTTTGAAAAATCCTTTGCATTTATCTATAAGCAAGGTAGGATTATAAAGGCCTTTATCCGTGTGTGCAATTAATACACATTTTATTCTAGTAAGAGGCATATTTTTTCGGGTTCAGTGTTATTATTCTGCCTGGGCTGCTAAAACAGAGCTTTTGCTGCGAAATGATATGAAATAGAAATGGATTTTGTTATAAAACAGAATTTTCAATGAGGCAATTTTGAAAATGAAATGAGTTTTCATTTCCAATTCTGGATAAAAAAAAAACATTTTTATTTTTAATACTTATCTCGTATTCCAATTCAATTAATTCTTACTTATTTTCAATTTTGAATCGACTGGTAGGGGAACACGGGGCATAACGGAGTAGATAAGGGACTTTCTTGAAAACTTAGCACTATAAAGTTAAAAAGCTATATTTATTACTAATATTAAGCCATATTATCAGTTAGCAATTTAGTTCCAATAAGGAATAAAATGAACAGCGTCTTCTTAAATAATAATATCAATAAGGAAAATAAGTCATTTGCCCCGTTTTGCCTCGCACTTGGGGCATAATGGGGTTTAAATTGAGACAAAATGGGGTTTGATTTTATTTATTAAAAATCAGTCCAAATTGCTTTTAAAATCATTGTTCAGGTTTGCAGAAGGTAAACATTTAGTTCAATAGAACCACTATACATATAAAGTTAGTGTTGCAGTTGTTACGTGCAATTGAAAGGATTAACTTTTTATTTTAATAATAACTTTAACAACTTTATAAAAATCCAAAGACTTTATTGCACAATTCAATACTCAGATACTACAGCTTGATAATTCTTTTGTGTGACTTTATTTTTAATGCAGAAAAGATGACAAGAAGATGTTGAGCGTATACCTGGTGAAGAATGAAGAAGGAATCGTCGAGAAGGAACATGTCGCGTTCCTCAGCTTGCTTTTTTTTTGTTGCTTGTTCTTCTTTTCGCGCGACGATTGGCATGCTTTAGGACCATCGAGTTTAAAGTGTATTTTGTGTGATGTGTATTTTAATGTCGTCACAGTTAATTAACAAACTTAAAGTAAACGCATGGAAAGGGGCAAAGAATGGTACCCCATTATGCTCCAAATTACTTAGAAAAACAGATCGCATTATGCCCCTTGCACTATAACCCATTGGCTTGTGTTTTGAAAAAATATTATTTAAAAAACTTAGTTAGTACTGCACAATACTAATAACAGAAAAGCAGTTATTTTTATATAGAACACATAAATTACCATTCCGGAAGCCTTTATAGTTGACCCTACTTTTCACTATCCCACAAACAAATAAGAAAGCGGTAGTTTCTTGTCGGTGGCACACAGCGCACAGCTTGTACCACATCCGAAGGCAATTAATGTAAGAATGAAAGTATTGTGAGGATGGACGGAGGTAAGGGTTACCTCCGTTCCGAAGCCTGGTAAGGCTTCATACATATAGCCGAAGAGTTTTCGAACAATAAGCTTTTCTTCATTCCTTTTGAAATGCCTGGAGAGGCTTGTGGATGAAAATATCAAGGGAGTAGCAATAAAGGCTTATCCCTTAAACACCTCATAGCACGCTTACCGGAGGGGCAGATCTACTGAGATGGTTCTCCAGTCAATGGCTACTGTCATTGAGTGAGGACTGTTCATCTTGGGAGCCACCCCCGAGTCGCTATGTGAGGCAGCTCCTCGAGATGGAGTTGACCGCCTTGTAGTGCGAATGTTGGGACGACGATACCTAACTGTGGAGGTGGGCGGCCGAACTTCTCTCAGTATGCTGATAGAGAGAGGCTGAGCGCAGGGTGACGTGTTGTCTTCACTATTCTGATGTATGTTGGTTGACTCACTCATCACGGTGTTGAAAAAACGTGGGATTTTCATGTGAAGCGTATGCGAATGACAGCCCTCTGCTCATATCAAGGCACAGTATTGCTGTCTCTATGTAACGAGGCCTCAATATTGTTAAGGAGTGAAGCACCCGTGACAGTAAACCCAACAAAATCTTCTCCACAAGATGTAAGTTTGGGTACTTTGTTCTTCCAAAGCTATTTGGACATACTTTGTAGCTCTCCCCACATGTTAAGCACCTTGGAGTCGAAGCAGACGTATGGATTGCACCTTGAGGAAAAAGTTAAAGCGGCTATGAGGGTCTTCGCTCAATGCAGGAGCACCTTTGGCTGTACATGGGGCATAAGACCGAGGGTTGTGTACTGGATGTACATCTCGATCGTCAGACCCGTGCTCATGTATACCTCCTGTGTATTGTGGCCAAGGACGCTTGTGGGGACTGTTACCGGAAGCTGGTGGATCTGCAAAGGCTTACCTGCTTGGGAATTACGAGATACATGCGATCTACGCGGTTCTTGGTCACATGGGGGTCTTGGGGAATGAAAGGGCTAACCTTTTAGCTAGGGCTGGCTCTGATTCTCCGTTCCTCGGACCGGAACTCGCCATAGGCGCTGCCACCTCGAGTGTCGGGTCATTCATTAAAGCGGAGATTCATAGGAAGCATTAGCAGAGATGAGAGAACCTGTGTACTTGGAATATCTCCGATTTTCTTATTGGGCTTGGAAGGAAATAATGTAGAACTGTGGTTGGCATGATCACCGGCTACAGCTGACTTTACGTTCATCTAACAAGGATGGGACCTATCGACAGTCCTGAGTGTGTGTCCTGCCTATAAGGAGAGCCTGGGACAACCGAACACTTTGTCTGTGTGTCCGGTCTTCGCCCGGAGTAGGATGGGTAATACTCTAGGGTATGCCCTTCTATCTACAGATGAACTGATAAATCGTCCTCACCGAGATCTGTTGCGCTTCATTAAGAGGACAGGAAGGTTTTGGTGAAAGAGATTCTAGCAGGATAGCACAATGGGCCGCTCTGGCCTCCGTGCTTGGGATGGGATCTCCTGTCCCACTGCCTTAAAAAAAAGTAATGAGAAATCGGTTTGTGGCAACATCTTCGTGTTAAATTTTTTTCTGTCTCAGAAAAATAACCCTATCCCGTTGTGGTCTATCTTCCCCTACTCTTCGCTGATGTTTGGAAGAGTAGCCTCGGTAATACTTCCACTTGGTCACTTTCGTTTGAATTTCGGTAAGCACCGATAACTTTTTATCCTGAATCGCACAACACCTGACTCGATTCCGTAGCCCTTGTAGTTTAGGCTGTGAAAGTAGCGGACAGACAAACAGATAGCGCCGTTTTATAAGGTATTGTTTCTGTCGAAAACCCTATACAAAATTATTATTCCATTTGTTTTTAGTTAATATTTATTAAAATTATTCAAATATTTTTCAAACAAAGGGTAAAAGATGAAAAGTATATTAAATGAATAATTTAAATTTGAAAGGATTAGGGTAAACGCCAGCCTATAGATGACATATACTTCATGACTTGTGTGCTATGCATTTTAATTACAACTACTGCACAGTAATACACTTCAAACAATGGGGAGGTTACAGTATTTTCTCCATTATCTTCTAGCCTCTAATTCAAAACAAAAGAATTTTCCGTTCTTCTAAATGCTTTTTGTATATTTCATACGGATGAAATATTAATTTCCACGCTAGAATCCCCAATGAGCTTTTTGTGTGTAAACGAACAGCCATAGTGTTGCAGGAGCGCTTCAGGATATTTTTCCAGTGGTTGGCGTGAGATGTGGTGGTGTAAGCCACGACAGGCGAGAGCTTTTAAATACCATAAAAAAGTGAGGTTGTCCTGCGGCGAATTTCTTTTTAAAGTTAAGAATTCGCGAAAAGTTTCATAAAAATGTCGCCTTTAGGAGTCGAAATGTTCAAAAGCTGAATTAGTTTTTGCCCATTTTGCTGTGTCCTTTACTTGATTTCTTTGCTTTTCAGACGAATTATGAATTCAGTGTGAGATTTCCTTTAGCATTTCCGCAAGAATGTTCTGATTTTATTATGTATATATACTTACTGTATGTATATAGATAATTTCTTGTTTTCGGCTTTTTTTGTTACAAGTTTAATAACTGTTTTGCGTCTGCTTTTGATGCTGCATATTTAATTTAGACCGTGATTTCGGTTGGTTTTATCTTCTGTGAGAATAACAATAAAAATGGGAATATGAAGAGCTGTAAAAGTAATTTTTTTTCGAAATTTAATTATGTTTTGCTGTTGCAAAAGCCTCTTCAAAAATTGAAGTATATCTACAGTAGACGAATTTGAACAACACACAATTTTCAGGCAATTATATTTAATGGTTGTTTTCCAATTGGGACACTTGAATTACTTCTGATTCCCAAGAGTGTGCTTGTGATTTCAAGAAAAAACAAAAAATAAAACAGAAATTTTGAGAAAATTAATTTTAGTTTTTAAAAGATTATTAATGTTTATGTTTTTCAGTCCGTTTTAAATTAAAGAATCTGTTCACGTCGAAGACTATAATTTATGGTTAATTTTTCGGCATAGACACCATTGAATTGGTCTCGGAATTTTTTAAGGTGACGACCCTTATGTTTACTTTCAGGTGCAGATGTACAGAATACGATTTTGATATTAATTTTTCTATTTTAGATATTACAGAAATACTAACCAGTGTTCTCCTATTTGTTCTGACACAAATAGTTTTACGCCGATTAAGGACTTTCTAGTTTTAAAAAGCGCATTAAGAGATTTGTGGAAAATTTATAATAAATCCATAAAAATATTACACTCAGTTGCAAGTACATATGTCCACATTCATTCTTTTATAAACATTGAATAAATAACTAATAAGGAAACGGCATATCGGAAGAAATCCTAAGCCACTCGGCAAAATGTATTAATGTGTTGCGATTGTATTTGTTTCGTCTTGGCAGTAATGAAATCGTGACATTTTGAAGGGGGACATTTTTTATAATCCAAATTGCTATGTAAAACAAACAAATTTTTAGCGCCCCCTTATATTCAGATAATATTTCGTGGCGTTGCCTTTGATAATTGAATGCACTTGCCACAATGAAATGTCAGAAATCAAGCAGCCCTCTTGTCATTTCCACCCTCCGATCATAGGGTCTGACTGTCATTGAATTGCTTAAACACGTACACTGTATTCGCAAGTTACCCCGCTTCCTTATTAGTTATTTATTCAATGTTTATAAAGTATGTATTTGTTCGTACAGTTGATTTTAAAGTCAGATATGTAATTCTTATAAAGTTGCTATTGAACTTGAAAATTTTCTTATTGGTTTCGTTGTTATTAATTTAATTAATTTCGATTGCTATTTACAAAGTCGTACGAATTTGTATTAGATACAATTGGGATAAATTAAGTTATGTTTTAGGTTGAATATAATAACATACATATTGAAAGTTATTTGGTTGTATTTGAATTTGAAAAAGTTGTCCCAATTTGAAAAGTATGTCGTTAATTTAGATTTTGTTGGGCTTGCTTTTGAAAAAATTGCTCCTGGGGGGTGATTTTGATTTTCTGTCGTACTTTAATGTCAAAATATACGCCTAAATGAAATGAACTTTTCTACCGATTTTTCGAGTTTTTATTCAGTTCAGCTCAATTTTAATTTAGTATAGATCCAGTTTCTTTTATGAAGGTATTTACCAAATACCTATATACTTGGAAACAAACATAAAGTTAATAATATGAATTAAATTAAATTTTAATTAATTTTAATTTATTTTAATTTTAGTCAAAGGCATATTCTTTTTATTAATACATGTGGTATTTCTTGAAGTTTCTAAAAAAAAACTGGTTCCACTACCTATGCTAGTTTTTTATTTTTCGCATTTCACAGAATGCTAATACAAAAAATTTTAATATGAATACACTGTTTTTCAAGAAATCTTTTGCAAAGTGATTTCTTCTTGTTATACAGCTCGAACAGAAATAATTGTGTGGTCAAACATTCCTGTTGTTGAAAACTGTCACGTGCAGAGTAGGTACTAAAATATGTAGTAACCGCTACACCGCTACACCTTGCATTACGTAGAAAAAACTGAAAATGACACTTCAGATTACAAATTCAAAATATTATTTCGAATTTAAGTACTTGTATTGCTCTAATTAGGTGTAAAATATCCATTTACCACAGGAAAAAATTTTTGCCACAACTTCGGAAGCAGTTGACTAATTTTCCGTACTTTTACGAATGTATGTGACATTAATTCATGCAAATTCATTTTAGTTTATTTTGTGGTTGATGAAAAGAATAAATTAAAATGAATATCATGAATATAAAAGTACGACACATTTGAGGTGAAATGTCAAAATATGTAACTAAAATATACGCCTAAGCGCCTGGTTTGGATTTAGTTGCACCTGATTTGGATTTGGTTAAGCTTGATTTTGATTATTTTAATTTGGTTGTAGATATTTTTGGAATGATTGAGTTTGAAGTGAAAGTTATGTAGATGTACGTGGAATAAGGTCATATGTAAAAAAAAAAACAAATTATAGATTACATTGGGTACGAAAACGTTGATATGGTCAACGATATCACAATGAGCGTTCTTCTACTCAAGACAACGGTGGCGAAAATTTGAATTATTCATACCAGGAGGGTGATTCTGATCTTTTGTTGTACTTTAATGTAAAATCAAATTAAATGAACTTTTTTTCTGATTTTTCCGTGTTTTTATTCAGTTCAACAAGCCTTGCATTTCGTTGAATGAACTGAAAATGACACTTCAAATTACAAATTCAAAATATTATTTCGAATTTAAGCACTTGTATAGCTCTAATTAGGTCTAGAATATCCATTTACCACAGTATAAAATTTTTGTCAGAACTTCGGAAGCAGTTGACTAATGTGTCGTACTTTTAGGCGTGTATTCTGACATTAATTCATTGCAAATTCATTTTAGTTTATTTTGTGGTTGATGAAAAGGACAAATCAAAATAAATATGGGGAATATAAAAGTACGACAAATTTGTGGTGAAACGTCAAAAGATGTGAATGAAATATACGTCTAAGTTACGACAAAGAGATCAGAATAAACCCCCAAGATAAATTATGTCAAAAACTAGTCCATTACATATTGAGCTATCTCGGGTAAGTATTTACACTAAAGTTGGTTTTTTTTCGGTTTTGTAAAATGCACATAATTAATTGTGGAAATCTGAAAACTTCAACTAGCGAACTTTCAAAAGAAAAAAACAGACAATGTACAATACGGCTGTATGTAATTAAATCAGTTATAGATTCTCTAGATAATTGAGCATTCCATAATAATAGGGATTTGTATACGAAATAGGGAGAAATACGAGTGTTTTGCCGTACTCAGAGTGAACGGCATTAATTGTGTGGCCATGCTCGCTCAAAGTCAATAATTCCGTGGTTTTATTCTCCTCTTCACCAAGTCTACGAGACTTTTACTCACAGTCAAAATAATTTATATTTTGCATTCAATAAATACTATGACTTAATATTATGTAGAATATATGTATTTAATAATATAAAAGATGTGAAAACCAAATTTGAATAAATGCTAAAAGTAAATTAAAATTATAGAAAGAATTTATTACAACTGGCTATGTAGTACACACCAGCTCTATGTTTCACACTTGATTCAATTGGTTTTCTACATTAAGGCTTGGGAGTGAGATACTCTTATTTCATTCGATACCAAAAACAAGACTTTATTCCAGTCGATACCCAGAATAAAGTGCCTTGTTAGTAACATTATTATTACAGTCGATACCCACAATAAAAATCTTTATTACAGTTGATACCCACTATAAAGTACTTTACTTTACTTAATCCAGTCGATACCCATAATAAAAATATTTATTTCAAGTGTCAACCAAATAAATTATCTGATTTGTGAAAATAAATAGAACATTAGGAAATCGGTTACTTGGATACAGATTGCCACATTGATCGTTGCACTGCCAAACTGAAAGAGAGATCGAGTCAAGTCAGATTCTGGTTTATATAGCCATGGTTTGCACACGTCAACAAAGATCGGTTAACAATGGCATGGCACCGATAACTGACATAGCAACGATAGCTTAGCATATCAACTGCACTACTTTATTTGTTCTTTGAAGTGTTACCGTTGCGTATAAAATGTTTTCTAAATGATTTTTACCTCATTACAAATTTCTTTCGTACCCAACTTTATGCTAAATTTATAATAAATGTTGAATTTTATATATTTTAAGCACATTAATAATTTTTTAGTTTAAAGGTTATTATTATCTACGAGTAGTGTACTGTCCACATTTAAGATATAAATGGAAGACTTTTTACTTAGATTGAATTCAATGGGAACAGTTAAAAATTTTAAGAGGAAACAAGTTTTTTTTAGTATTTTTATTATCTTTATGTAATGTTGATAAATTTATTAACGACAATTTTCAAAAAATGAACTTTCATAAGAAAAATATTTATAAACACAATAATTACGTGGGGCCCATATTATTTAAAGAGTAAATAATTTATAAGAGCAGTATGATGTTCTATGCGTATGAAAATCTTCAAAATCTCTGTTTCTTTTCATTTTTTAATTCCATTTGAATTCCAGTGTATATTTTTTACCGACAGGTTTTGCTACAATTAACTCTTTTGCCAGATCCCAGATAATGACTTTTTCCAACAACCACACTGTTTTGTGTTCGATTTATAATTTTATTTATTTGGAGAGATTATCAGTTAAAATCAATACTTTTCAATTTACTTCGAATACAATTACTTTCTTTAATAAAATGGCGCGTGGTATAAATTAATAAAGGGGATTTTGAATTTGGGAATTCTGAAATTGATATTTTTAAAATGGTGGTTTTGAAGTTAAGGCTCTCGCACCCATCCCGAAATATGCATAAAAGCAGTAAAACGAAGGTAATGAATGCAAATGCTCTGTTCTTCCATTATGTAAATGTAAACTTAAATGTGCCTTACCTATACAATTTTCGGAAGAGAGGACAAAATATATAAATACATAGTTAGTTTGGCATAAAGAAGAGTTGAATATTAAAAGGCACACATATTTTTAAGATCTATTTGAAAATGGAATGTAAGATCACAAAAATCAAAAAAAGGTAAATCCTTTAATTGAACCCTTTTAAAAGAACACAGTTAGACCCTGAAGTTTCCCTAGAATTGTAAATAGAAATAAAAACATCACTTAAGGACTGATTGATATAGTGATAAAGACAAGAAGTTTGCTTACACATTTACTAAGCACGTTCATGATAGAGCTGAAAGTATCCGGATTGTCCAGGATAATTCTTCAAATCCGGGTATCGGGATAATTCAGATCCTAGTATCAGTATCTGTGTCCGAACTACCCGGATCTGGATCCGAATTATCCGGATCTGGATCCAGACTAAGCAAAAGGGGTTCATAATTTCATCCAAATTGATTTTTTTCGTTGGGAAAGTATAACGGATCCCGATACGTTTAGCTTGGATTCCGATCCGGATAGTTCAGATACGAATTTCAAAAATCGGATAGTTTGCAGATCCGAGTATCCTGATATCCGGATATTAGAAAATCCAGATCCAATTTTCAGCTCTAGTTCATGCTGGCTGTTGCAGTTTTGGAGATGCGTAAATTCAAAGAAAATGTGTAGTAGCAAGTTGAGGACAAGGCAAGTAGCCGATATTGAATAGTGTGGGAGTAAGGCTTGTTTAGATGAGGGAACAGGAATGCGTAAGCGGAATATACATACATTTAAAATTCAGTAAATACTGAAACGGTCTTAAGACGATTTACGCATTCCTGAATATTGGACTTGTATTATTCAGTCAGTTCTCCCTGAACATTACAAGGAAAAGGATCTAGATTTGGATTTGTAATATTATGAGTTGTTTGGCGCAATTAATAAATGTTTTGTTAGAAAGTGCAATAACAAAAGAACATTTAGCAATTAGTGTTTCGTGTATGGTTACAATTAATAATCGCAGAGTTAGCCTGGTCCTGCATGAGTGTATGTGTAGTTTTGCGTTATTATTTTACGGTTAATAAGTGATATCGAACTAAATTTTGTAATTATACTATCATCTTATTGAACGTGTGGTTAATGCAATTTTATCGGTTGTGTTTGTTTTGGTGGTGTTCTGTCCAATCAGTGAAGTAATTAGCATTGAGGATGGGGCTTCTCCTCATGTTAGGGTTAAAGGATTGAGATTGGCTTTCCTCTCCTTTCAACACGTGGTGATAGCTCTCCTCTCCATATTTATTTAAGTCTCCTAAGTCTCCTATCGTTCAATATTGAGAGGCTTTCCCTCAACGTAGTAATGTAAAAAAAAAAAAAACAAAACATATTCTTCGTACCCGTATCGGGAATGTCGGTTGTAAGTACTAGTGAATAGCATTGCGCATAGCTCTTGGATTTTTATTAACCACATTTAGCTCAGGGTTATTGTTTCCTTCATTTACAGTATGAAGCCAGGAAGGATCTTTAATTTTGGTCTTACTCCTGTTTGTAATAGCTTTTAGTAAAGTACTGTAGGGTTTCTACTTAAGGCATAATTTAGAACTTATTTATTTAGCGGTGCGGATAAAATCTAGCTTCAATTTTCGTTAGGTATTGCGAAGAATCACTTACAACTTTTTTACGGAGAAGTCGGTTATTTATAACATTCAGAAATGGATACAACATTTTGAAGAGTCGGCACAAAGTTTTTTTTTTGTATATGCACACCGCCTATTAACGGAAACACCGAAATTATTTCTGCACACATATGGCAAATATTAAAAGGGGCATTAGTAAAAGAATTCGGCAAAATTGTTAGCATAACTGTTATATAATGAACTCCAGTCGATATGATGACATAAGCGAGACTAGTTCAGAACATTTCTCTTTATTCTGAACTTTATTTTCATACTGATTCCAACAGTGCAGATTAAGGTAGCCCCAAGAAAGTATCTAACCAGCTTAATTAGTTAACGACAGGGTACAAAAAGACCGCTTAAGAAAAACTCTCTTAACGGCGGGTATCCCTCCAATATTTTTATTTTTTTATTTTCTATTTTTCCCTTAATTTTTGCAAAAAAAAAGCATGCATGAATTAAAATCCTTGCTACCCAGCTATTCCTATCACAATTATTTTGTATTTTTTTTATGTGTTGTCTTGTGAAGTAGTACCCTTAGATATGAGCTGATGTTGCGGTTAAATACCCAAATACCCTTTTATATCCTAAGTGAAATCCTATGGTATACTAAGTTTGTCATACCGTTTGTAAAACACGGAAATAATGCTGCTAGAGCAAAATGGGTTGAACACCAACGCATAATATTAAAAGTTATTTTGATTATTTTCTCCGTCTGTCAGATCACCTGTCTGTCCGTCTGTCCTCACGATAACTCGAGAACGCGTTGACTGGAAGTGCTGAAATTTTGTATGGACGTTTTTATAAAAATATAAATTTAAGTTCGAAAATATAACCAATTGGGTAACTCCTGTGTAGGATTGCCATACAAAAATTTCGTTTATTTTGATCCATTTATACCTTTTATACTCTTATTCTATTGTTATGTATAGTTTTTGTAATATGCATACATACCTACATACATATACATTGTTCAATAGTTCTCGCCACATCTCTTTATATTATTATTTAAGATAAATTCTGAAATGCTGTTAAGTTTACTTTAGTCTAAATTTCTACTCCAACCCTATTTTAGAGTTCACTTCAATGAGTATCAAATTCGGCCTATATTAAATTTTCGTTATCCTTAGAAAGTTTCCTATTAAACAAGAAATGCCTTAATTAATGCTTTTGAAGTTAAAGAAAGTTTAACTTGATGTTGATGAAAGTTTTTGTTTCAGAAATTCTGGAAATTCTTCAAATACCTATAAATTGCAGGAAATCCTTAACTTCATCAATTATCTACTGAGAAACTTTTAAGCCATTCACAAACACTTTTATTGTTAGTAAGGAATAAGCCCATTAAATTTCCTTAATTTGACAATAACATCGGCGCTCAATGGTCCTTATAATATTAGATTTTCTCATTATACTGACCACGATTTCCCATTAACTCTACTAACATTTTCAGTAAATTAACTTTAGAAAAACTAATTTTACAGTCCACTTCTTTCTCCACCTAATCGAAATAAGTTGAAAAAAAAAAGAAAAAAAAATCGTGTAAAGAAAAGCGAAAAGCCGTACTTCCTTTCGATTTTCTTTTATTCTATCTCCTTTGCTCTATTCATCTCTCTGTGTAATAGGAGGATGGCCTCTTAATGTTTGTTATTCATTTATTTTAATTTATTCCCTATCAACGGTTATTAAAATTTATTATCCTTTGTTGAAGAAAGCAGTCCCCTGCAAGAAGATCCCTTGATCTCCTTGACTTCGGCTGATCTCGAGCAGTTCCATTCAGGGTAGGATATGACAAAAACTGCATTTATTACGTCACAATTTCAAACTTAATACCTGCTGAGAAAAAGAGGAAAAATCTGGAAAACTGAGAAAAGATTTATGCTCCAATAAACTTTCTTTCAAGTGCCGAGTCGAAAGTGAAGTCATCTATACTTGAAAATAAGAGGAAAAAGTTGGCTTTATATCCATCATTCATTCTGTCAGATATATTTGTTTAGTCAACCAGACCGCATAAACACAAGGCTATAGAAAGGGAAGCATCCTGCTTTGAAGGAAGGATATTGAGTCCTCCAATGATTTATTCCTCTTGTCTTATTGGTGTTTTCTTCTGGTTCTCTGGTATGTTTCTTCTGTTTTTGTTATTATGTTGTGGCATTTATTTGCAGACCTGTTGAGCACTGAAAAGACATCAGAATTGAGGATGTCAAGAGTAATGTTCAACAACCATGGAGGATGGATGGGAATAATGAACTACTTACTGTGGCTGTATTGTATAAGCAGATGTCGTCAAATGAATTTGCTGAATGAGTTAAGAAGTGTGTGTGTATAGCGTTAGGATAGTGATGGTTATATACAACAATATTATGTCGCCATCAATTTCCGCAAAATTAAGATATTGATTACTGGCGAAAGTTTTCAGAAGTTTTCGCCCGAGTAGTTGTGTATGTTTGTGATATATTTGATTATTCTTAAAATTATTGCTACCATCCAATAGTTCTTTTCTTTTCTTTTTAATTAAATAACTTTTATCCACTCACTAGCCCTTGACTAAATAACTTTATGCGTGAGAGTGATAGTGTGAAATTTTGGGAAGAGTTTTGAGTTGTAAGTGTTTGTGGATTTACATGGAGTTTTTGGATTTACAATGAGAGAATGGGGGTCCGGTCAGATTGGGTAATTTATTTCCGATTTTCTGGGTTTTGGGGTGGGGGTGGTAACTACCTCCTAACAAAATTTTGCAATTTGGGTCGTATGTGATATCAAATTAAAGTTATTGCTTTTCTTCTGTAAGAAACTTTATAAAGTCAGTTATGTTGCCGTGATTTTCGAATTTGTGTATGTAGATTGGAGGCTGTTTTTTTTTTAAACACTCTAGCATAATGTTTCATATATTACATGGGAGTACTTCCATTTGATATGTTTAACCGGTATATGGGTTTTGATGTAAAATAAGTTTTTCCAGTTTTTTTCATGTAATTTTTTTTTTACATGGAAGTACTTACATTAAAGCGCAATAATCTTTTAAACTGCTTACCGCAGAGGAAACAAAAATACATTACAACGTTCGCAAGAGAGAACCTACATACAATTTAATATAATAGCATATGTACTGCAATCTCAGTCAATCACCAAATCACAAGGACACACATTTGACCCTTTAGTCATCCATTTTTTTCACATGGTTAACTTTACGTGGCCTTATCGCAGTCCAGAAAATCGCATCAAGTGATAATAAACATTCATCAAAATCAACAAGAAGGAGAACTGATGAATTATGGAAGAATCTTTACAATAAATGTTGTTTTCCATGAAATTTTTGAGCAATAATATAAATGTAAAAAACGTTATTCCGTTCTAAGAATTGGCAACTTTAGCTAGTTCATTTTAAAGAGTCGGGGTGCTGGTCAACAGCAGACATTAGACACGACAGAATACTGAGGATTTGTCCTGAAGACTGTATACGGGGAGCTACGGATTACATTATTCCAAGACTAGACTTTGAGAAAGCGTTCTCAATTAGCATTCATAGCACATAATTGACTCTGATATATGGGTCTTTACGGATGGTTTGAAAATGGATGTGGGAGTGGGAGCCGGAGTATACTCAGCACTCCCTCAAATACAGGAATCGTACCGCCTACCGGACCACTGTCGTGTGTTCCCGAAATTTTTCCAGGTTATCACTTAAAAAGAATAATAGAAAAATTTTCGGCAAAATTGAAATTGTGACAGAAGCAAAATTTGGTTCAGTTGTTAGTATGTCATTTCTTAGAACTTAAATATTAAATAATATTGTGTATTTCTTCGTCAAAAAATTACCGCCGGGTGTTCGAACTGATGATACCGGGTCTACCTATGCCCTTAGTTGGTTTTAATCAGAAGTACAAAATTTACATACGAGTATTAAAACTAGGTAAAACTTCTTGCTTTATAAAAATGCATTTTTATTTTATGAACAAACAACTAAAATTTTTCAAGATTCAGGGCCCAGGGTACTCGTTCCTTTTTGCGTCTACCTTCCTGACCTGCTGACCTGTCTCCTCTGAAAAGGGAAATAAAGGCAAGGTTTGAGTAATTAAAACTCAGTGAGCACCGTACAGGTACATTCACACTTGCATTCACACTTACGCCGTGCATAGAAAACCCGAATACCAAATATCGCTTGCGTTGTTGATGGCAGAGAATTGGTAAGGGATTCTCCAGATCGAATTATCGCCGTGTTAAGCGCACCGTCGTGATAATCAACCTTTGGCGTAATTGGGGGCTTGAGGACATAAGAATATGACGCCGTGTCTAACACCGCCGCGCATTATCCCTGAATAAATCCTCAAGCATCTCACCGTGTTAAGCGCACCGACGTGAGACTTTTCCCCAACATCTGTTCACATCTCGCCGTGATAAGCGCACCGGCGCGAGATTTCTCTAAGCATATTTCACATACAAACACTCAAAACAATCTACAATTAAATCTAAGCCTAGCACTCACCAAATATTTACTTCGCTACACTTTCTGTTTTTATCTAATTGTATTATACACTAAAGTCCACGAGATCACTACTTAGAATGAACCCGTGTACTTTTTACTGGGCATGCATTACTCTATTTATCCCTTCCACACTTTTATTATTCTACGACTACCTACTATCCTAGAGTGTTGGGTCTCTTTTGGTTATTTTTACCTTTTCTTTTCAATTCGTTTTTCGGTAACACGAGTCAGTTTGATAAGTGAAATCTTATCATAAATAAACAAGTTTCAGTTATAACTCGAAAATTTTCAATTTTTTTTGTTGTTTAAATTGGTGAAAGGTTGTTTGATGTCAATATTTTTACAATCAGGATACATACGTTCAATATGAGCATTTCCTAATTGTTCCGTATAGGAAAGGGTATTTGAGGCTGTTTCCTTCTTTTTTTAATAGATCCCGCAATTGGTAAAATTTTACAGATTTCTAAATTTTTTTAAATGCTGATGTGTTCAAGTTCACCTAAAGGCCGACGTAATTAGTTTTTAAATGCGAACCTTTGAAAATTAGAAATATTGTAAAATTTTACACATGTGCTATCTATGTACAGCCAAAGGATAAAACTTTTCGCGACTGCTATATACCTTAAATATTTTTATACACAAAGGCTACACCACAACAAAAACTAAACTAAACTAAAACCAAAACAAGGTGACTGAGTTCATATTACAAGCAAATTCCAGTAATGTTGAATGTTGTCATATGAATCTGTTTTAAGTGGCGAATCACTACGAATGGTAGATATATAATCCTTACAATTTTACTGGTGTCCGGAACTGACAATTATTTTGTTAAATTGTCGTGGTTTACAAAAAACTACTTTCTGCATGTAATATGTCGTTTTTCAATATATGGTCAAAATTTCCTATAGAGGCGCAATTGACATTATATATTTATTCAAAAATTTACACGTAAAAAAAATCAATAAAATGCAAACCTGTTTAGGTTTTACCTTTCAAAATAGTTTTTCATATGTTTCTCGCAAAACAATTTTTAATTTTAACCAAACTCAATATCAACAACAATTTTTTGCTGAATAGAAAATTTCTGGAAGCAAATGCACATAAGCGAAAATGTGGTAGCAAAATCAGTTTTATGCCCAATTTCTGTTTTCGGAAAGGTTTATGGTCGACCCAACTACGCACATAAATTAAGAGGAAAAATTTTCATAAGACTTCCTAAGAAAAAAGTGATCTATATATATAGGTTCTGACGTATTTGAGGAAGATCCTGCCAGATTTCCTGCATTTCATATAGATCTGAAAGCTGGGTCGGTTCTTCTCTGTAAGAGATAAGACGAGCGTTTGTAAACAGAGTAGAGAGGACCTCTCGGCCCTTGAGAATAAAGCGAGATTCGACTTCTGCCTTCTCTGGTCGAGAGAGCCCCGACTAAAGCGAAATTCAAAGTTGACACGTTTCGTGTGTCCCGTTTAAATTTTATTTGTTCATATCAATAGACTCTCCAACCTTCATTAAGTCCCGAGTTGTATACATTAGGTAACGTAGTCAAATCGCCAATAGCTCTGGACCCAGTACAAGAGTTCACCTCACTTTTAATTGAGACTCTAGATCGTTTTGAAACAAATGGAGTGCTAGTAGCTGGCTAAAGTAGCGCACCAGTCATCCAAAACTTAACATCAAGACTATTTCATAAATTAAGTGCTAGTAGCTGTATCAGCAGCACACTAATACCAAGAATTACTGTTTTCTTATCTTTTTCTTAATGTTTCTTTAAAATGTATTGCGTTGCAATTATGTTATCTCATATTTCCTCGGCAGTTTCGCGGTAAGTCAATCATGTCCAGGCAAAGTATTAATAAAAGAATTAGTAAGGAATTGGAAGAACTATTTCAAAGCAAAAACAAACAAAAAAAAGAGTGAGAAATACAAGAAAAACTTGATTTGAACTGTAATGAGAGAAAATTCGGTGCTGATTATGAAGAAAGTGTAGAACCAAAAATATTTTCGTTTGAGGATAAATTAGCAAAATGGTTTAGCGATTATAATATTTCAATTAGAGCTGGAAATTGTTTGGTGAAATTATTAAATGTAATTCATCCTCTGTTACGTATGGATATTAAATCGTTAAGGCAAACTCCACGAAAAAGTGAAGTGAATATACTTGGAAATGGAAAATACTTTCATTACGGGATTGCTAACTGTTTAACTGATTTCTGCTATAAAAGTAATATTCCAGAGAATACGACGTCTTTTGAGTTACATTTGGCATCGACGGTCTTCCCTTAACGTCAAAGAATGGGAGGAGTGAGCTTTGGCCCATTTTAGTAAACATTTTATGATTTTCTGATGTTACGATAGTTGGTTGTTTTCACGGGAAATCGAATCCAGGAAACAATTTCGATTTTCTAACTGATTTTGTGGAAGGGTGAATATTTCCATAAGAGACAAGAGCTAGAACCGATAGTGACTTCGCTAGTATCGCACAACCAGAACACCATAAATCTACTGATATTCACACGTTTGCAACCATGGAAATTGGATGTGTCTCGCAGTTTGCCCTAGACTATATGCATCTGGTTTGCCTTGGAATTATGAGACAACTTCGTCATTTGTGGGTAAAACCTAAAAGGAATCTTTTTGAAGGAAATGGCAACTTACATAGAGCATTGAGTAAAATTCAAAGAGGAGAAATAACAATTCCAATTAATGCAATAAATAGAGAAACTATTTCAGAATTCCACAGAAAACCGAGAGATTTTCAGAATTCAGACTGTTTTTACTATAAAGGGGAATTATAATTATGAAAGACATTCTGGATGAAGAAAAGTATAAATATTTTTTGTAGCTATCTTGTGCTATGCGTATACTTCTGGATAAATATGATTGTACAAAAAATCTTTCATGCGCTTCGTCTCTATTAAAAAACTTCATTCAATGTTTTTCGTATTTATATGGATAAGGTAATTTAACATAAAGGGTGTTTCCCACTAGGAGGTCAACAGAGCAGAAGGTGATAGTACTCACCTAGACGAACCAAAAATTGTATGGAAGGGGGGGCATATCAACCGTTTAGGAGTTACAGGGTGATTAAAAAAAAGATAGTTTTTCACAAAGCACCCTGTATCTGTGAAAAACTAGCTTTTTTTTAATCAACCTGTAACTCCTAAACGGTTGATATGCCCCCCCCCCCCCCGTATAATATCCATAATCTGCTCCACTTACCTTCAGACGGTTTAAAATACGGCTCGTTGGAGAATACAAGCGCATTTAAATTCGAAAATCAACTCAAGACTATTAAGGCAGTGATATATGCTAGTCGACTGCCGTTAGAACAATCATTTAGCCGAACTATAGAGAGAAGTATTTTGCAATCTGTGAAAAAAATGGTAAGCAATAATTTTACAATAAAAACGATTTATAAAAATCAACAAGTTATTAAAATAATTGCTAATGGATATATATTTTCCACTCTACGTCCAGACAACATTATATCAAGAGGAAGCAACAATTTTATGTAAAAAATTTGAACATCTTGATCCATTTTTCCAATCCCCGCTAAACTCTACTCACCTAAAGTTCATTTATCTAATGGATTATTTCAGATATCAGGTTACAAAGAAATACTCCAATTTTTCGTATAAAGACGAAGCGAGAATTCATGATCGACTATTCAAAAAAAGGAGCTAGAGAATAACATAAGATGAGCCAGAGTACCTACGAAAAGTTTGCACATCTGAAACCAGGTTGGTCTGAATTTATTGTCAATTTTATTTATTTGGTTAGTAATACAATTTTTTAGGTGACCGAATCCCTCATTTGTCAACGCAAATTGTTAATGATAGTTTGTCAGCACATACGCCACATACCATCACAGCTAAGAGATGGTAATTACGTATATGAACCAAACGAAGAAAATGAAACTGAGGATATTTTCTTAGGACAAGAAGTGTCCACTCTCAACATACTACATCCTCTGTAGAAGTTATTTCACTGGAGCAAGGAAGTAATACATAATAATAATGCAGGTATGAAATTTTCTCTTATGGTCGAGCCCTTCTAGTTAATTTTTTTTTCGTTTTAGAATCAAATGTTTTTTTAGTTGCAGCCGTCGAAAGTTCACCGTCTGTTATGTTTGACAGCATTGTTTTAAAAGGTATTTTTTCTTGTCATAAAAAGTAGTGGTCGAAATATGTGTTATAAATAAATTTTTTTTAGACATCTTAACTACGGTAGAATCCTTACAAAACTGTATGGAAAATTTAAACAAGAAAGTCTCAGGAACTGCAAGGAAAGTCCTTCTTATTAAGGAACGAATAAAAACTTTCAGTGCAAATCATTTTCATGACGAGGACTTTTCACTTTTTTTTCCACTTGATACTTCGTCCGAATTTTTGGGATTCGACGAAAAAATCAAGACATCGGAAGCAGCAGGAAAACAACTGGTAATAACTTTACATATTTATAAGTAATAATTAGTAGATACTTAAAGCATATATATTTATAGCTGAAGTTTTACATAAAAATAGGGGGCAAAGACTTCTTATTTTTTAAGAACCTGCTTAAAAACTATCCTTGGGGAAACTGCAGCCTCATCTTTTTCCTGGACTGGTCAAGGACACAATATACAAATTAGGTATTTCCATTTGATAAAAGTTTTAAAAGTTGAGCAAATAGCCTGATTAAACAATTTTACTTTTCATTTATTTATTTTATACCGCATATTTCCCAGAGGTCTGCTTTAAGGTATTCGCAGCCTCATATACTGACACGAGCCATACTATTAAGCTATACTTCAATCGGGCAAAAGATAGAATTAAGAAAGCCAACAATAAAAATAATGTGTGCAAAATTTCAGCACTTTAAGTGAAAGCGTTCTCAAGTTATTGTGGTATGATGTTAAGAGGAGTCACAGTACCAAGTTTTGCAACTTTCATACATTTTTCAATGCGAATTTCTGGCGAACTATTTTTAGCAGAATAACGATTTATATCTCAAATTAAAGGTAACAAAGAAGTCTAGTAAATAACGTCGGCAAAAATTAAAAAAAATATATTGGAATGGAGATATTAGCTCGGAAACTTGTAAAAAATGGTAAAAATTGAAGTTTTTTAAATCAAATTCCTCTTAGTAGGTAGATTGTAACTATTTTAGAAAGATAAAGCCTAGATCTAGCAAATAATGTCAAGTTTTTTCATGTTTATTGGCGCTTTTTTTAATTATTTGACTCTAATAGTACTTGTAATTTCTCTCGATATTCCGTGGAGAGTTGTTGAAATACAAAGCAAAATACTATATTTAACAATTATGTGAAAAAATTGAGAAGAGTTAATTCTTGTTAAAAATTTTCAATTTATTTGAACTGCAAATATTTAGTTTTCATCTTAAATTGTCGCATGTTGTGTTTCTGTATTTTACGCTAGATGTCTCTAACGTGGTCTTTGGTCTAGGTCTAGGCTAATTTTACATGAATTTTCTCACTTTCAGGACACAAACCTACGTACAGTAAATTTTATTACCTACAGGTTCGCTGCTATATAAATTGAAACTTTTGCTGAGTAGTACTGACTCCTCTTAAGAGAATATGATAAGATGGACAATTTTTTTTTATGAAATGACGTAAGTATATTTTGGTCACCAGCTCTTAGTCTATAACAAATAGTTTCATAAACATTGAAATAGTGGACAAAAAGATAGAACCAACGTATTGTTCCATAATACAAATTTTTTATTATAATTAATGAATGGATTTTCGGTAGCTAAGCTACCATAATCAGAAGAATATCTTACAAACTCAGTTTGTAACATATCCTTCTTATGATCACACGCGTTCATTACTTATAATAAAAAAATTACATTATGAAAAAATAAGCTAGTTCTATCTTCTTGCCCACTATCTCAATATTAATGAAACAATTTGTTAGGAAATCGATAAATATCGATGTCAAGAAAAGGAAGGGAATACATCAAGAATCTTTATAAGAAAATATTAAGAAAACGTTGCGTCAAATTGTTAACTCATGTCGATAAGAAAATATTAAGAAAACGTTACATCGAGTAGAGAATTACAAAAGAGGGGAAACTATACGAATCTTGACAACCCTTATGAGCCACAGATGTATCGTTTGCGGCAAAAAAAAGTTAACGCTTTCTGAGAGGTTTAACGAGTTTTTAACGTGGAACTATTGTTCTCTTAACGTTTTCGGAAAGCTGTGTTCACTGGGAAAGCCGTTCTGCGGCGAATACTAGTTTAACTTATGACGAAATAAATATGCATTGTTTACAGAATTATACTCAAGTATATTAGAAAATCAGAGGTTCAGAATAAATTGGTATAATCTGAATTTTGTTGCTAGAAAGGCGTCATATTTTGATGGTGTGATCCAGGGGAGCAAGCGCTCCCTCTGTTTACTCCTATATACGTTTATATGCTATGTATATGGGTCTATAGCTCAATAAGCAAATACCTAGCTCAATTCCTATAAATTTTCAAATTCAACAAGTTATTAAATACAAAAGTTCCCGAACTTTACCTAATTAGAATATAAACTCAATTCTGTTTCCGCTTCCATAAACTTAATGCGATTTAATTAAAGTCTCCATCAAAACTAACTGAGTGATTATCTTCGTAAAATGTTACTACTATCACTTACCACTGTGAAATAAAATCCGGGCTGATAGAATAAATTGGTGTCGTCCTGTTACTGTAATCCGAGGAGTTATTGCTACCATCAGGGTTGCGTAAATCCATTATTGGCTTCTAGTGTGTGGCTACATCAAATCGTATTATTCCTCTATTCAGTCTTCATGAGGCGAAAAAAATGGAAAAAAAAATAGTAAAACTGTGAAGGGAATAAGGTTTGGGGTGGATGAACTGCTGAAATAAAGGAAATAAAAATGTGAGAAAACAAAGCCAAAGGAATGTCGGTTTGACAATGATGAGAGATGAATGTACTCCTTTTGCAGTATCCATCCACAGATAAATCACCACAAGCCGCTTCCAGGATGTCACCTATATCTCACGTTCATATCTGCAGGTTATGTGTGCGTAGAAGTATCTGTAATAAAAAATGATTGCCTTAGAAGAGAGTTACATTTCGCTTTACAAATATTATATGTAAAAGTTGTAATTTATCTAAGTTAATCATAAACTCAAAGTATGACTGACGATTTCACTACTCTTTAATGCTCAACATATATGAGATGGAGTTTCATCTATTTAATGGAGCTTATAGAAACAAAAGTTTTCTTTGGTTTGTTCCGGTTTGGCAGCGATTCGTATGCATAGATTACCAACTCTATAAATTATTCCTCGTCAAGTGCGTCCATCAATCATTCTAGGACATTCGTGACTGGCAAGAGTAAAACATTGTAAGGATGTGCTAACAAATTAAGCCGAATTATCCTAACTGATTCAAGTTACCCACAGTTTTTATCTTAATCCATATCTCGTCCCATTTTGGGGTACCGTCAACTTCCTTGGTACGAAAATTACGAAAATCCTTAACTTAAGTACTCTGGATCCGGTAATTTCATGCTCGAGATAATTTTTTGGCGGGCGTCTTTCCATTTAAGTGCTATTGGATTGGGAGGCGTACCGGCCTTTAGTAATTGAAGTGTGGTGTCGAGCAGGCAGTTAATTCAATATGTGGGAGAACCTACACCTAAAGCACTACAAGCACGAAATCATGTTGCCTTTATAAGATAATTTGAGTAACCGACCGGTTTTATAGACGAGACCTGTAATTAAGACACTCTAGAAGGTTGAGATGGGAAACTCGTTAAGGATATCATGGATGCCGATGGAAAGATTTATTTCTTAGATTAGACAGTAGGTCGCTTGTGGTGATAAAGTTTTCGTTTTAATTAAATTTGGTGAATTTTTAGCATTTCATAGGTGACATTCGAAATTTTTGGGTAGAATCACGCAAGGCAATACATACTAGCAGTTATGTAGGTATTAAAGGTTAAAGTTTAATCTGAGTTCAGGTAACTACCACCAATTAGTTTGTATTCTCATTATTACGATTTATTTATACTATAGTGAAGTAGTTTAGGCTAACAATTGAAATTAATTATAGGTAAAGAAGCGATGATAAATTCACAGTTACATTTATTTACTAAAACAATGTTGATAAAATTAATTCCTCTATAATTTCACATCTAGAACTATAAAAACCGAATACAGTGATCAGTCACTGCATTCCAAGAAGAACAACGCCTAGGAAGCTGACATTTTTCATGGTAATTCTTCTTATAACATAGAGACTCACTAGCGAAGGGTTTTCAAAAATTCAGATTTTAAGAGGACTGAAACTGTCGTCAGGCCTAAGCTCCCTGGTTATCGGCGACGATAAAAAATTTAATAATTAGAAATGAAAAGTATAAAGAGATCGATTTGTTTAAAGAGGCAGGGGAACAGGAGAAAACAGGGCTGTCAACAACTCCCATCCTTGTTAAATGAGCATGAAGTGAGCTGTGGCCGGTGCTGATGACAGCCACAGTTCTACATTGTTTTCTTCCGAGTTCCGAGCCCCATGAGAAAATCGGAGATATTCCTATTGGTCCCATCAAGAAACAGTTTTGTACACCTACAAGTACTCAGATTCTCTCATCTCTGCTGAGATCCAGATCGAGATCGATTACTTATATAACATATTACCAAAAATCATATAGCTATATAAGCTATATGATTTTTGATATTACTTAGCGACAGGTTACATTTATAGAATCATGAGCACATTGTTAATAATAATGTTACATTATACATAGAGTGGTGAAATATAAGACTGAATAAATTTTAGACAATATAAAATTTTATACATTTGTATATAATTTTAAACGATATGGAACATTATGTGTTGCATATAAAATAGTATTGGAGATAAACAAAGCTACACTTCATCATTAAAAATAAATTGAGGAAAACTAATTCCCACAAGTAGAATTTTTTTCGTAAACTAATTACGAAAGCTGTCGTAAAATCTCGATCTGAAAGATTTTTGTAGTATTGGAGAAAATTGCTTAAAATCTATATGAAATTTGTAAAAATTATAACGTATTTTAACAAACATATTGAAGACATCAATAAAACGTTTTCGTGAAAAAGTTGTGATGGTAGAAGCTTGCTTCTTAATTTTTATTAAATGTGAGATTCAGTTGATAATATAAAATGTAAAAACTTACAGTACAAGTACATATTTTTTAGAGAAAGATTCTGTAGTATTACACGCACTTTCGTAACCTTAAAAATATATAAAATTTACAAAAACACTTACTGATTCGAACAATTAAGTACAGTTACTCTTTACATCAGTCAGTTTGCTACCAATTGCGTGCATTTCAAAGTAGAATGTGATCGAAAAAACTTCAATTTGTAAATCGGGCGTAAAAACTGCAGCATGGAATGATTTTATTATTTACATATCCCATTAAATATAAATTTACAAATTTTTTAAAAGCACTAGATTATTGTTTTAAACTATACAACATCTTTCAGTTGTCATATCCAAATGAATCTGTTATGATATGTGTTCAGTCCAACGAAGTATTCCCTTTTCCATACTAATAAATATAAAAAAAAAATACCACAAAGTATCATTTCTTTCAAGACTAGAAAAACTCATATACTTCTAAAAATAAAAAATCCTCCACTGCAGTCTAAACCTACAATCGTCCTTGTTCGGCCGACCACCGAACCATACCATACTAGTTACTGATTTCCTAAAAAATAAACATAAAACCACAAAGGATCAAGTTTTAAATTGAACAAAATTCAATACTTATCTGAAAATTGAAGCAGCAATTGGCAGAAGCGTTACCAGGGCAAAACCATAAGGAAAGAACAGCACGCAACCATACTCGGCAGCAATAAAAAGGCGGCGAGCCACAGTGAAATCACCCATTTCCAAATCAGAGTTGATCTGATCTAGTCCTAATCCTTGGAGTCTGTTCTGAGCAAAATCCCAATCCAAATCAGAAGTTAATTCTGAGTTCCAAGATAGAAGTTAATTCTAAATCCATAACTTGAGGTTGACTCAATCCTAAAAACAGAAGTTAATTCTGGCTATCCAAATATTTGAGTTTCACTCAATCCTTATACAAAAGTTGATTATGGAACATTAAAATAGAGGTTGACTCAAATTATTACCTGTAGGAATTGATCCTAAATTATGCATAAATTGAGGTTGTCTCGAAGATAAGATAAGATAGGAGCACACAATAAAACGTCACAAGTGCTACTACATTCACTCCCACACGTAGCAGCATTGCAATTCACTGAACTCATAAAAGCGCACACGACAAAACGTAACAAGTGCCATTACTGCAGTTCCATATGCAGCAGTATTACAATTTGCTGTACCTAAAGGTACGCACACGACAAACGTCATACCTCATACGTCCATACCCTCACATATCAGCACACCAAAAAACTACACAATTGTAGCAGGACAGATTTGTTACACCTTCTTCAACTCACACATAGCAGCAATACAAGTTGCTATGCCTGTCAGCTCTAAATTCCATGTGAACAACTCGACTGCCCTTACGTAGCATTATACGCCACTTCGGGCAATATATAATAATATTTGAGAGCAGACTAAATCTTCTCACAAATCATCCTTCTCGTGCCAACTCATTCACATATACTCTTCTTCTTCTTCTTCTTCTTCTTCTTCTTCTTCTTCTTCTTCTTCTTCTTCTTCTTCTTTCCCTTCTTCATCTTCTTCATCTTCTTCTTCTTCCTCTGCTTCTTCATTTCAGGAGTAAAATACAAGGGAAATGGCATGTTGCAGTCCACAACGGCGGAGCTACGTTCAACATATTGAATATTTCTTTTTATGAATTTTAAAGCGAATTTTTATATTGAATTGTTTTGTTAAGTTTTATTGAATTTTAAAGTAGTATAAAGTTTGAATTAGTGAATTGCTGTGATATTAGATGTAAGAACTGAATTAAGCATATTTAATAAATAAAATTTTGTATTTTTTGAACTGACCAAACTGAGTTGTGTATTAAAACCGGCACCTCTCCTCATGCACACTGAATTTTTCAGTCCTATACATGTCTTTATCTGAAACATCCAACAAACAAAAACTCATTAATAACCAATAAAACAACCAAAATATCATAAACTCACTTAAAAACCCACATACCTCCATATATTTACAATTTGTCAACGACAGCAAGTGACATTACGTCAGCCAGCTGTCTGTGGTACATTCAGAGATCGATGGAACGAAACTAGCGTTGGCAGGGAATAGAAACATAATTGGTTATAGCAAAATCTACCATTCTTGGCATAGAGCTGATCTGGTTCAGAGACTAATCTGAATACATATAAGAATCGTGTTTCCTACGTCTAATTCAAAGATAATCTGAAATATTATTCCTATCCTTATAACAGAAGCTTCATTCTATTTTAGAGATTAATCTAAATATTTTTCTGCTAGAATTTATCTGCTACCCCTCTGTCTACCCAAAGCAGTAACTCCATTCTGCTCCAGCAATGTCTTTGCTATACTCTGGCTTACAAGCAGCAGTAATTTCATTCTACTGCAAGAGTGTTTTTGTTATACTTCTGCCTACACGCATCAGCACTTACATTCGGCTACGTTTTGGCTTACTGGCAGGAGCATTTCCATTCTGTTACTTTTTGCTACAGAAATATTCATTCTCTATGTAGAGAATTTATTCTGTTTTGCAATTATTTTATGAAGCAGACTTCATGAGACTTATCGTGCACTCTTCTTCAACTTTTCAGAATTAAAAGCGGAAAAACATTGGCGGCACTGGAGCCCAGTTTGAATTGAATTAAATTACATATTAAGTTAGACTATATTGAATTATTAAATTTTCTAATGAATTGTATGTACATTGCATTTATATATTAAATTAGATACTGAATTTTTGTGATATTTAATGACGTTCTTTCATATATTTCTGTATAATACATGCATGATCGGTCATTTTGTGATCAAATTTCGATTACATTATTTAAACTTATACCAACTTGAACTCCTGAAAGACGTCATATGTCGACTTAAAAAAGTGCCAGTCAAAACGAAGTCTAAATTTGACGGAAACTATACTCGATGGTGTCAAAATATCTAATATTAACTTAGAAAGGACGTCGGTGGAAAGGGGCAATAATAAGTCAATAGTAACCGAAAATTTGATGAACATGTCCTGGTTTCGTAGAAAACTTACGTCTAAATGACGTCGAAATGAGCAAGCAATTCAAAATCTATTTTCAGTTAAAAAATTACGTTCTATAGATCAGACAAGTCTTAAAATGTTTGTTGGGAGGTATATATGTATTTATAAAACAAAAAGCAATATGGCGATGGTAAAAAGAGAAAGCAATCCAAGTAAATTGTAATTGCATTAGTACGGGATGTAAATGTGATATTTACAAAATATATATAAATATAAGAAATGCAGAAATTCATCTATGGAATGATTTCTTAACGCGAGTAATTTCAGTTAATACGGCTAAGCCAACCTACAAACGACCAATCACCAAAATCTGTTAGTTACCTATCTATTGGAGAAAAATAATGATAACTACAAAAATTACCAACTAAATCTAAATACCTTATTATTAGGAAATGATATAACAAGGCTATAAAAATGAAAAGAAAAAAAAAATCGGAAAAAACTTAATCGCAGTTCCTATAAAACAGCCGAAATCAAGTTACATAGTTCCTGGTTGGATTACATGTCCTCAAATGAGTAAAGCCCTTTATGGGTTCAGGATTTTTCTATGTAAACGTTTTTTCTTCCTTTAATTCACTGAAGTTATAAAGAAAAACTTACCAGTACTACGTACCTATGTACCTACATCTATTTAGGAATTTCGGAAATCCTTTTCATACATTTCAGGGATAAACTTTCCTTTCAGGGAATACTTTTATAACTTTTCCTTTTGTCATACGAACTTAAGTCATTACATTGTGTATATATATGTGCCTATGTACTGTACATACATACTTATCGTATATATCCATGAATGTATTTCAGTTCCAAAACTATGGCAGTATCTTTAACGTTTGCTGTTGACACATATATCATTAATGGCGAAACGAAATGAGTAAATTGGCAATCCTTTGTTACCTAAAAAGTCTGATATTTGCTTATGCGGCTTAAATTTCCGTAGATATTACCTGTCTCATAGAAAACGCTAAGTCCTAATTTGCGGTCATGTGGGCTTGTGGGAGAACTCAATCCAGCTCACTCACAAAGACCATATATTGGCATAGATAGAGGTTTTATTTGATGAGCATAGTTTCATCTGTGTGGAAATAAAATTTTTACCCTAATTAATGCTGCCACAAGAGACTTCGATTAGAGAATTCAAACTATACAGAAGGGCCTTCTATAAAACGCTTGAAAATTTTCGAATGAAGGGCCTTCAGCTTTGAAATAAATTTTCCCCGTTTCACTCATAGCTCTTTTGTAATTTTAAATTTCTGTTCTTTCTGCTTAATTCCGGATGCTTTTCAATATTCTAACTATACAGTTTTGTCTGGACTAGTTCTCAACAAGTTTGCATGGTAAATACTAAACGATTTTTGTTTCCTGTGAATATTCACTTCCAATATTTTCTATTTGGTATTGTGTATCTGCGTAAAGGTATGATTTTTAGTTTATTTATCTCTCAACTGGTCTACAGTTGATTGTAAGTGCAAATATCAGAATTTTCTTTTTAATTATTGCGAAAGCAAGAGAAAACTAGATTAAAAGCTTTAATTGGTCCACGGCTAATTATTGTTAAGGTTTTTGCATCTCTTGTCATGGAAAAAACTTACTATTGTTAGTACTGTAGATTAATATTCGATAAATGTACTAAGCATGGACTTGCCATTAAATTTATGAAATGTGTTCACGGGCATCCCACTTAAAAAATCATACAGCCACATATCTCCTTTGTCTTTGGCAATTTGTTCAAAGGAATTTGGCGGTTTTCTTCTGTGATAATCTCAACGACAGTTTGTGGAATCGTATATTGTTGTAACTAGCTTTTTTATATACGTTACGTTCTAACTAGGGTTGCCATCATTGTTTTAACCACTCAAAATAGCATTTAGCGATACGAAGAAAATATTCATAAGACTTTTAAACTAATAAACAACATATTAACAATGTTTTAAAATATATTCTGAAATTTAAAAAAAAAGATGGTATAAACGTTGTGGATACTAAATTTAAGTCATTTTTACACCTTTCAATGCATTGTAATTAACTTTTACATCCCTGTAATATTCAGAATTAGCATAATTCAATTTATTGTTAAAATAAATTATTAAATCGACTCCAATCAATTTATCTTATCTTTTAGGCAGACTTAGGTACTTCAACCCAATTGTAAAAATATTAATTTTGCAGTAGTATGGCACCTATTGGATGCTTAGGTATGTCCAGTGGCGTACATAGAGCTTTTGCCGATTGGGGCGGTCCCCAATTTGCCGCCCTTTCTAAGTCAATCAAAATCAAAAGTGGTTATTGGCAATTACGGAATATAAATAAATAAATATATTTCTTTTGTTTAAAAACAGATTATATATACGAGGCATGTTCAGAAAGTAAGTGTACTGTGACAATAACGGGCCGTGGTTTCTTGTTTTTTTTAGGGTTGGTAACACTGAGCGGTAGAGGCTAGTACGTGTCCAGTTGCGTGAAAGATGTCGGTAAGAAATCCCGCCGGATCAGTAGCGCCCGCGAGTTTCTTGAGCGACTTGAATTGGAAGGTGAGGATTTTCTCAGTTCTATTGTGACTGGAGATGAAACGTGGGTGGCTCATTATACGCCTGAGACAAAAAGACAGTCATTACAGTGGCGTCACACCGCTTCCCCATTTACTAAAAAATTCAAAACCACAATTTCGGGCAAAAAAATCATGGCTTCAGTGTTTTGGGACCGAAAAGACATAATTTTGGTCGACTTTCTGCCTCAAGAGTAGACTATCAATGCAGAACGATATTGTGAGACTCTAAAAAAACTCGAAAGGAGCATTCAAAACAAAAGGAGGGGAATGCTGACGAGAGGAGTATCCTTGTTGCACGATAACGCCCGCCCGCACGCAGATTTATCCACCAAGGCGTTCTTGGACTCATTTGGTTGGGATGTTTTGAACCACCCCCCGTATTCTCCTGCCATCAGATTATCATCTTTTCACTTCCCTGAAAGCACACATGGGTGGAATTAAATTTTCAACCGATGAGCAGGTGCAGAAGGAGGTTCTGAAGTGGGGGAAGCAGCTGGCGGGAGAGTTCTTCGAGGAGGGCATAAAGAAGCTTGTGCCACGGCTCACCACATGCATTGAACGGGATGGCGATTATGTGGAAAAATAGTTAATAAATGTATCAACAATTTCCTGTAATTTTTTCAAATACACTTTTTCTAAAAAAATATAAAAATCTAGTACACTTACTTTCTGAACATCCCTCCTACATAATGATGAAATGTAAGCGTGTTTATATATTTATTTTGCATACTTTTTTATAAGAAAAGTTTTGAATAACATTGTCAAAATTTATATCATCTGTAAGTTGCTTTTCTATGGAGAGTATCGCTAGATTTCGCAATCTTAAATCACTAAACGAGGATAGTTTTTAATTAATTTTAATTTGGAAAAGCTCTGTGCACTACTAGCTACCCTGATTGATATTGTTGAAAAAATACTTAACAATATTACTATGTTTGGAACAAAGACTTTCAACCTATATTTTTATATCCTAGATGAAATCAAAGGGTATACTAAGTTTGTAATTTCGTTTGTAACACCTCGAAATAATGATGGCAGAACGAAATGAATTGGGCACCCACGAATAATATTGAAAGTTATTTTGATTTTTCCATGTCCGTCCGTACATCTATCTCAGTCAACTTTATACGATATGACTTTTTGCCTGGAAATAAAAAAAAAAAAACCTTAAAAACTCCAACAGCGCAATGGGTACAATATCTTAAATGTGAGGTTAAATTCATCGTGTTTACGATGAAAAGTCGAATTTCGCGTGTGGTTTTAATCTAACACTTCCTATACAATAGGCATATATTCGATATTAAATATCAACGCGCGCAACACGGGTTACGCGTTTGAAATTATTAATCTGACTCCGATTTTAAAAAATACTTTCTTGTCTTAGCAGTTCTAATTTCTACCACCAAGCGACGATTATCTTTACGTGGTTATCGCCAATTTCAAATTTACGGCGTAATTATCATAATTATTTATTTTTGTTTTTATATAATTTATATAGAAATATGAAAAATACTGCCCCAAAATATGCCCCCCCCCGCCATGCTCCACCATCTCACCCCTTTTCATGTCAGTAATCAGTGCAAATAAAATTTATTATTTTCATTTATTTATGGTTTTTCTGTTTTCATTAGTATAATTCAAATCTTTTACTCCTGGCTGATTCCACACCTTTAAAAACAGGAAAAATGTATACGTACTACAATTTTCAAATAAAATAAAACCCTTTATCAGTTTGTATGCCTCTATGTTCTAGAATCACAGTTTGTATATAGGGAAAGGGTTTGAATTTTAATTCAGTTATTAATTTTTTTTTTCAGGAATGTGCTGAACAAATTCGCAATTTAATTAGCATTATTATTCCGTTACTAAAACAAAATGAGAAAGACGAGGAATTTTAAGAGAGGCCGCATGTGAAATTATGGGTAAACTTAGTATTTCTGTCTATTTAAGATAAGTTTACAAATTAATAAAAGGACACTGATCATCTGCAGTGTAAAATATAAAAGAAGCCATCTTTAAAATCTCACCACATTCAAGGTAGAATGGTGCTTGGAATGCAGAGTGGTATTTTGCATGCAAGTATTTTTACGAATATTTTTTCTCAGTTTATCGGTAGAGTTTGGGTTCAGTAATAATTTGGGGCTTGTAGATCTTGTTATTTTAGAAGCACGAAAACCGGCAAGAAAATACAGTAGTGAAATTATGAAGTGCAGAAGGTGGATATGCTAGGGTTCATTTGCTGAGAAACTGCCCAAATTTCGGGTTTATGTTTTTTTTTGCATAACTTAGGCTATTCAAGTTTAATGTTTTCGTTTTTAGGCGTATTAAAAAAGTATTAACTTGGTTCACTTTATTTTACACCTTTCTTCTAAATGAAGCCTTAACAACGGTAAAATACACCTAGTACCAATTTTCTTTTGTTTTTTTTAAAGGCTTTAAATAAATAAAAAATTACTAACAAATTTCCACGCAAAGTTTCAGCGAAAAGCCAGTTATTTCATTTGTTACGATCCAGATGACTTCAATTCAAAAAATACAGATGAATTTGATTATACCTGAAAAAATTAGAAAGAAAAAGAGGAAACAAAAACTGTTGCCGCTTGTTTAGGATTCATAACAATCCTGTTATTAGTAAAATAAACAAAAATTTGCATGTCAACACATGTAAAAATGTATAAGAGATCTAAATTGTAACAACTCCGTAGTGGAGTGAGCCAGCCATATATGCGAGTTATCGTGCGCCCAGGCGGACATGCAAAAATCAAAATAACTTTTAATATTATGCGTGGATGTCCAATCCATTTTGCTCTACCATAATTATTTCGAGGTGTTACAAACGAAATGACAAACTTAGTAAACCCTATAGATTTCATCTAGGGTATAATAAAGTAGTGCAGTTGCTATGCTAAGCTATCGTTGCTATGTCAGTTACCGTTGCCCTGCCATTGTTTACCAATTTTTGGTGTCATATGCAAACCATGGCTATATAGACCACAATCTGACTTGACTCGATCTCCTTTTCAGTCTAGCAGTGCAACGATCAATGTGGCAATCTGTATTCAAGTAATCGATTTCCTAATGTTCTATTCTATTTTAACAAATCAGATAATTTATTTGGTTGACAATTGAAATAAATATTTTTATTCTGGGTATCGACTGGATTAAAGATTGAATAGCGACTAAAGTAAAAGTTCTTATTGTGGGCATCGACTGCAATAAAAATTGATTACTAACACAAAACACTATATTGTGGGTATCGACTGCAATAAAGGTTCTTATTGCGAGTATCAACTGTAATAAGAATATTACCAACAGAAAACACTTTATTGTGGGTACCGACTGTCGTAAGGATTCTTATTGCGGGTATCAATTGCAATAAGAAAATTATCAACTGTGATAAAAAAATTACAAACAAAAAGACTTTATTGTGGGTATCGACTGCAATAAAGATTCTTGTTGCGAGAATCGACTGTAATAAAAGTATTACTAACAAAAAACACTTTATTGTGGGTATCGACTGCAATAAAGATTCTTTCTGTGGATATCGACTGTAGTAAGACTACTAACCTTACTTTATTTCGCATACCGACTTGAATAAGGAATATTCCAATCCGAATCCTCATTAAAATATAATGCCAAGTAAATCAACTGGCAAAAATTAAGCTAGTGAGAATAAAGTCAATAGTAATGACAATCTTTCTATAATTTTAATTTACTTATAACTTACTTTTATCATGAGTCGTTTATTTTGAAAGTGGAATAAGTCCATTTGGGTATAGTATTTCTATTTTCTTCAGAATTCTTTAGTTAAAATAATAAATTAATAAATTTACACTGTCTTTAACTTCAAAACACAAAAAAGTTCATAGTTAGATCCTATAAATATTTTTAAATTATTGATTCAAATGAATTTAAACAACTAAAATATTTCAATATTTCATCTTAAAAAAAAAACAGGACTTATTCCACTTTCAAAATAAACGGATCATTTATTGAATTGTTGTTTATCATTTGTATATTATTAAAAGCTTTGTTCAGAACTGAACATCTTTTTAATTTCATAGCGAAATCATTTCATTATACAAAAAAATATTTTCATACAAGTCACCACAATCGACACATATTTTCCAGCAGGCAACAAATGCAAGCTTTGCATTTTTTATAAGTTATTAACCTCGGGTCAATAATAATATACAAAATCGCCGCGTTAACATTAAATTAGTATCTAGCATAAACAAATATCCAATAAATGTAAATAAATGTTATGTTAGCAATAAATTAGTATTTAAGTCATACGAGTACATGAATAAAGTCAGTTTTGCTTTCGGTTATTTTTCTTGTCGACTCAAATTAAGGTTGAGTTATCTACAGTCTCATTACAAGTTTACATGTATTTTATATTTATTAAGTCATAGTACTTATTAAATTTTGAAAATTTGATTTGATAGTGAAGTGTAGACTTGGTGAACAGAAGAATAAAATTACGGAATTAGTGACTTTAAATCAGTGACATAATTTTCACCACTCTTTATTAATTTATTTCGTGTTAGTTGTGGCTACGGGCAGAATCCGCTATCAGAATATGTATGTACAGTAATGAACTTCTTCATAGACACAATGTTGCGGTTTATATGTATTAATACGGCAGCTACAATTATTTGTGATTTTATAATTTATTTTAACTATAAATGTTTAATGACGGATAAGTGATTCAGGCAGATTATTTGAGTTTAATAGGATTAACCAAACGCGGTCTGGTCTGATTATTCCTTAGCGGCTGTGAAGAGATATAGTATAGCGGTAAGGAATAACTGTTGGAAAAGATGTGTGCGTGCTACTTGCTTTTATTTATTGTCTTTTATTTTTACTCCAAGAAAAATCATTAAAATTAAACTTATGTTAAATCACAAAGAGCTTCTTAAGTCCAATTAACTTACTTCTAAACAGCGCATCTATAAATCTTTTTGTCAATGCTTGCTGAAATAAAATGGTGAAAAAAAGTAAAATTCACATTGAGCATCTTATCGAACACATGTAAAATTACCATGCACAATGAGCTTGTCATAAGGTAATTAAATGCACTTGATGTATTGTTGATGGTTAGCACTGAACACGTTGTCACTTGAATCTTCACAGGGAACTAAATGGTTGATGCTATGACGGCGTCTGCCTTGCAAATTGTTGCATATCATTTAGCAACAATTATTAATTTTTCGAAGAGGAGAATTAATTCCAAGCATTGATTACAGAGTGTTGCCTCTACAAGTATGTTGCTGCAATTGCATTAATAAGGTTAATTACTTTTGCTATAAAATTTGCGTGAAATTAATTATAAGATTATTGCCGCCAAACTTGACTTGAGTGGTAGTTGCTCATAATTTGGCAGATTTTCGTAGTGACATTTTTAAGTTCCTCGTATTGCACGTCAAAAATAGTTCAAATTTTATTTGTCACTGTTTGACAGAACTTGAAGTTCTGCCAGTTTTTATAACTGTTTATATCAGGTTCACGAGCCTTTTGTTTTTGTGAAAAATTACCATCTTTAGTTGACAATTCAGGTAATTTTTGTTCATAATTGTGTTGCAATGTTATGTTTAATTATTTAGTGTGCATTTTATGTGTTGATTTTTAGTTTCCTTGATGTAGTAGGAGATCCTAATTTCTGACAGGTAGAAATTCATTTTGGTGTTTTCACCTGTTTCCCTCTTAAACTTTCTACTATTGGCAGTTAAATGGGTTCATGAATCCTTTACTGATGGGCTTTATACTCAAATTTATTTGTAGTCTGTGAATTACAAAATTTATGTCTGTGTGTTGCTTTGCCGCGGCAGTTGTCAAAATGGGTAACTTTATTTGGGGATTGTTACCTGAAGTATGATTCTGATCTTTTGTCGTACTATTTAGTCGTGAATTTTGACATATTTTGTCGTACTTTTTCTCTTAACAAACGTCAAAAAACACTCCTAAATATACGACAAATTAGTCAACTGCTTCCAGAGGTTGTGACAACAATTTTACACTGGTAAATGGAAATTCTACACCTAATTAGAGCATTACAAGTGCTTAAATTTGAAATATTATTTTGAATTTGTAACGCGAAGTGTCATTTCAGTTCATTCTACGTCATGCAAGGGTTGCTGACCTGAATAAAAATATTAAAAAATCAATAGAAAAGTTCATTTCATTTAGGCGCATATTTTGACATTAAAGTACGACAAAAGATCAGAATCACCCCCCTGAACTGCCCACGGGAAATCCATTTACAAATTGGTCAATTGTAGAATTTAGGTAGTAAATAAAAGATGTTGTCAAATGTTTGTCATGTAGTTGCAAAAAAAAAAAAAAATAACAGAAACTCTTTCGAGGCCATCTTAAAAATTAGCATTTTGATGCTGCACGAATTATAAGTTCCCGTAGGTTCTTGTTGAAAAGAAAAGTAAAAACATAAAAATTAATAAAATGTAAAGAACACAAACAAAACAAATTTATATTAATCTTTATTTATGTTAATTAAAAAGAAAACGAAAATTTCTGTCTATTCTAATATTCTATTCTCGTTAAGAGTTTTATGATTAAATCACTTAAATTCGGTTTTGTGTTAATTACAATCTTTACTGACAATTCTTTTCATTTACAGGTTTTCTGGAGCCTCATAAGTGATAATTGAAATGTAATTCATGGTTATTTATTTTTTCAGGTAAATAAAATTTTAGAATTGTATAATTTTCATTGTGGTAAATTTCAGCTAACGTAACTCGCTCGCGGATTCGCCCATACCGATTCCATACACTTTGTGTTGGATTCATAGGTCGCTGTGGTTCATATCCGGCTCGAAGGACCAACAATAATTCTCCACTATGTACTTGCGGATGGCTCGAATGGATTATTTCCGAAAATTGGACTTACCAACTAGTGGGGATTTAAATGTTATTGAAACATTTTTTTATTGGTAAAAATTATTAATTATTTAGACTTACTGCGAGTGGAGGATCAAATTGAAATAAAATTTACTTCGTCTTGAAGTTCTTTATTAAAAACTCGAAATTCCTACAATTTTTTCGACTTTATATATAATCAATATTGTTAAATTTACCATAAATTACATGCTTGCAGTCTATTCTTCGATTTATTGATTACATTGGTTTACACTGCAGGTTTAGAGCAATCAACTTTGCTCGGTTAATTATGCGAGCATTTTTTGTATTAATTTATATTGCACCTACCTACAAGGCACCATTTATGAAGAATTAAATTCGCTAAGCATTAGAATCCAAGAGTTTTTCTTTAAATAATATTTGCTACTTAAATCTGGAATATGTACCGCCAATAAATGGAATTTTGTTATCTCTTCGTATTTAGGCATTAAAACTTGTCTTCTTATAAGAAGTGTAAACAACTTATCATCACCACCGTACGATACAAAGCGGTTGAGAGCGTATTTTTAGTGGAATTCACCTGAACTGGCAAACAGTCCCTAATCAATAATTCAACAATGTCCCACTTGTATAGAGAGCACTCATCGTGTTTGCACAATCCTTACAATTTTCCAGAGTTTTTTGTGTAAGAAGTGAATTCAATCAGCTAAAGAAGAAGTAAAGTGTTGTTAGGCGCATGTAAGTACAACTGGAAAGAAACAAAAATAAATCGATCAATTTACGTGTGAATTTGTGTACGCTTATATGGCTTAATGCTGCTAAAAACAAACCTATATAAGAGAAACTTCCGACCATTTGTTGTATAGACCACAGCATTCACCTGTTGGTGTTGGGTGTGCATTTGGCAGACCCTTCAATTCTGTTAAAATGCGATCAATACAATTAATTGGTATAGCTAAGTGCATCAAGAGAGCAATTACCACTAGCCGGTTGAATACAAATGACCGGAGTTAATATGTGTGATGGTCACGATTCATTAGAATTTCAAATGTTATAAATGATAACATTCGCGACTTATTGCTAATATTTCCGTAAGTGACGGAGTAGAATAACAGAATAATTGCCTACTATAGTTAGCGTTATATTGAACTAATGATTGGATTGTGATACGTTTACGTATTAGCATATGCCCATGGCTCTTCTTACTGTGTTAGGCGTAATATGTTGGCAATGCTAATTGATACAGGCACTCTATATGCCCAGTGTTAAGATAAAATAGGATAAATTGCCGATTTTCTAAATTTCGGGTCAACTAATGTGTCGTTTGTATGCCTATTACCGAAAAAAATTCAGTAAGACTGAAAATCTAAAAAAGTTTGCCACATAAGGGTGTTGTTCTATTAGAAGGGAGGTTATTGACTCTCTCGTGACAAAGTGGAAGCTGTAAATATTGTGAATAAATAAGCGGGCTCAGCATTTGCACTGATATTTCTTTTATACCCACCTAGTTTGAAAAGTTTATATGTATACTTATCGCTAAGGAGAGCGGAGCGGTGTTGCAGATGAACCATTCCATTTTTATACCTTAAATGGATTGATCATGCACGCGTTATATTAAAAGTTTTATTGATTTTTGCATGTCGGTCTGTCCGTGCATCTGTGTGTCTGTTCGTCCGTCTGTCCTTCTGTCGTCTGGATATCTGTCCGCATGTCTGTCTGTCCATTTGTCCGTCTGCCTGTCTGCCCGCCTCTCCGTCTGTCCGTCTGTCCATCTGACCGTCTGTGCGTCTGTCCGTCTGTTCGTCTATCTGTCTGTCCGTCTCTACATCTGTTCGTCTGTCTGTCAGTTCGTTGTACCATCTGTCTATCTGGCCGGCTGTCATATTTTTACGCTATTTCTAAATAAATAGAAATCAATTGCAGCATTTAAGTATGTTACGTCATCACTTGAGAACGGCTCGACCGATTTAGGTCATTTTTATTTTGTTTGACAATTACGATGTCAGGATAATATTTTTAGGGAAAGAAAAATTGAAATCGGCAACCCCTTCTTGGTATTGCCATAGAAAACTTTGGTTTTTCACTATATACTTGCCAGCTACGTGAGAAGGCGTCGGAGTGGAGAGCTCATATTTTATATGCGGCGTTTTCATAAAAATTGCAAATACAGGACCAAAATTGGGGCAATCCTTTCTTGGTGTTGTCATACAAAACTTTAATTTTTCACTATATATTCGGACACTGCCTCACGTGTGGACATAGAGAGCCACGGGCCGTTTTTTTTAAAAAAAAAAAAGGTAATTCAAGTTCGGAATTGGGACTAATCGGGCAAATCCTTCGTACGATTGCCATATAAAACTTCAGTCTTTTACTATATATATGGGCACTGCCTGAACACGCGTCGTTGTAAAAGGCTACACTCTCCCCTCCCATACATATAAAAAAACGCGCGTTTCAACAACTCCTTCTCCCCTGCCAGCACCCATTTAGGCATCCATATTGTCGCCGGGAAACGCCGGCGGGTTTCCTAGTATAAATATATAGGTATATATATTTTAACAGTGTTTGAGAATGTGCCGAAGTAGAGTACTGAAATTTAGTACAAGGCGTTTTCATAAAAATAGTAAATAAAATTTACAAAATGGCTGAAATCAGGTAACCCCATCTTGGAGTTGTCTGTGAAAATTGGGGGATTTTTATGTATACTGAAAAAACGATGAGTCCTAGACGCTTTTATTGTACGGAAAAGTTCTTTAGAATATGAAATTGTTTATAATAATTTTTACTGTCCGTCGAACCGTTCTAGAAATATATGCGAAAAATCAAACTTGCACAGATGAGTGACTATACGAAATTGCATACGGGTATTCGTCTGTTTCCACTCAAAAGTTATTAATAATATTTATTTGATAAAAACTTTATGTGATCAAGAACAACACAACAAATTTGTATGCATTTTTTTTCAAGAATTCTCCTTTCAGTTTCATAACATAAGTATTAAAGGTTCTCTTCGGAAGAAGTGCCCATATTTGATCCGATGATATCCTTGAAATGACTTATGCGTATTTATGTACGTGAAACAAAGAATTTTCCGGCTTCAGTTTGTAGACAGAATCCGCAGAAGTGAATGAAGATCAGGAGCTAATCTCTTTGAATGATTAATTTTTTAAAATTCACTTCTAAAATTTATACGCAATCCGTTTATTGTTATCTTAATAAAATTCGTGTCGCATTAATTTTTAATGCCACGATGCAAATACGAAAACTTATTAATTAATGTACTAAATTCAACGTTGCAGCGCTCACATTAGTGAACATGGATGAGCATACAAACGGCCACTGTTACTCGATGTCATTTCCATGTTACTTAGTAAAACACAGAAGAATTTGACTTCTGCTGTTAAACCACAATCTTACATGAAATTCAGTTGAAGTTCGCGATCAAGTATTATGGAAGGATGATGATATATCAAGTAATAAGACAATTATTAGGAACCGTTTATGGGATCATAGCCATATAAAATTTACTATACCGCTCGATGTGAAAATTTATTGTGAAAATCTGCAAGATGAAAATAAAAAAAAAAAATATGTTCAAGAAGACTTCAGTAAGTGATTACATGAAGAATCAAATTTAAAAGTACCCACTCGATCGACTGAGAGAGATAGTGGGTGAAATTGTGTGTTTTTTTTTGTTGAGCACTGGTAGATAATTGTAAAATTGCCCACAATGTGTTATTTCACTTCATTTAATTTAATCAATTACATCTCTTCTTTTCAAGAGGAATCAGTTTTCATGCGTATAAATGTTTTAAGGTATGAGCTTCTATCTAATGTAAGATTTTAATGTAGTTCGTTCTTTTGATTTGATTTGATGAATTTATTTTCCGATTTCGAAACGAATTTCTATTTATATTAATTTTACTTTGAATTGAGAATTTGGTCAAAAGTAAGAATAATGATGTTGACGTGAATATTCACTAGTTTCGGCTAGTTGGGACTATGTCAAAGTATACACATAAAAAAATTAAAAAAAAAAAACTATAATGGAAGTCAATAAAAATATTAACTAAAACTTTGTTGTAATTGGGGTTCAAATTGATATTCAATTGGTAAATCGTATCAAAGTTCTGGAGAAATCGCCCAGTCATATTGTAACCATTCTGACTTGTTATAAAAAAATATATGAAGTGATTTTACTATTTTTTTAAAAATGGAGACGCTCTCATTGAAGTGTATACATTGATTGATTGATTGACGCATGTAGATGTCAAATGGATACAATACATAAATGTGTGACACTCACTTAAGCTGGGCAACTTAATTACAACTGGTAGATCGGACTGGATCTTACCTTTGAGAAAGGAATGCTGCATACTACCTCATTTAGATTTTCATCAGCCTTCTTGGAAACACCTCTAATTAGGGCATTATTAAGTAAACGGATGTAAGTATGTATGTTTTGATATCGAGATAGCTTGCAATAATGTCAAGCGAAGGCCATTCGGGATACCCTGACTGGTCTAGGAGATAAAGAGAAAATGATGATGATCCACAAAGAGTGGTACTTTACTTTGACTTATTGGTTATTGGTGTAAATACAATTGTCATCTTTCCACAAAGGAAGGAAATAAAAGCGTTGGCGTATATGCTAATGATTTAGTCAATCTTGTCTCGAGAAAGTTCTCATTGACAATCAGTGAACTAAAATTTTGGTCTGGTATTAACTTAATAAAGACTGAACTAGCCAGAGAGCTTTACACATGTTTCGAAAATTCTTGTGGGAGTGGGAATTGAAATATACTCAATGTCTCTTGAAATACAAATTATACTGTATAATAGACTACTGTGTGTATGCCAACAGGAAGTTTTAGATATAAATAACTCGGTAGGACTGCTGAAAATTTTAACGTACTTAGCGCTCGAGATATCAGAGATGCCTAGCCACAGTGATGTACCAGGGAATTTGCCAGCTGACTTGCTGGTTAGAAAGGGTTAAGCTATGAATATACATATCTCTTTTGGAAGGCTTAGAAAGTTGGTGGAGGCGGTTCTAGATTTATAGATATGCAAGCTGTTAAAGATGGGTAGAGCAAGTCACGTGCACGATATCAAGACATCTATGGTCCAAGATATGGCCCCCGAAAGAATTGTAATTATTATGAGAAAATCTGCAGAACGCAGTCAAGTTTCATACAATGACTTCTGTAGAAGATGCATGGATGAGAAGGAGGTTGAGAGCGTTCAAAATATTAACTCTTGTGACTGGTCGTAACGTATTCCTTCTAACTGGATAATTATCTCAAGTTAGGGTTTCTATAAAGTAGCATCACAATATACACCATCAATGGTTTATGTGATTACAGATATTTCGATAGACGCTACCTTTAATCTAATCTAACTTAACCGATAACAATCTAATGTGCCTTAAATTTTCAAATTTAATTTAGGATGCTTTTCCTCCAAGTCTTCAATGCTAATGGCAGTAGCTTGCTTCTTCAAATTTCCGATGGGAGAAACCAATTTATTCATAGCGACACTCAATTTTTACACCACGGTAATGAACAAACCCTCAATACTTCATAAGTCTGTTAAGTATATCCCAGAAGCGAGAGAGATAAATCTGCGTTTAGACGTACCGGCAAAATGAAACTTAAATATGGTAAAGCTTGATGTACCATTACACCATTAAACACGCTTGGGGTAATATAGTGTTAACAGACTCGCTCGCATCAATATACCACTTACTAATGGTTCCACTGTATTACCTAATTAGATTAAACATGAATTAGCAATATCACGTAAATATCTATATCCACATATATCATGAAGTATAGATTGACTACTTGCAAAGGACACTTACTGTCCACCGCTTTAATACTATAGATGACCCGGAATTCCTTCAGCTTTTATTAAATCATAAATATGATTCCATATTAGTTCCACACATTTGCGCTTCATTTTCAATATATGGCCAAAGGGCCTTTCCTTTATCAATATTTTCTAACCGTCATAAAATGGAGGCGTTTTTTTTTCGCAAACCAATTTCCGTATTTTATGTCAATTTCAATAGTTACATCCCTCGGCAAACCTCAGGGGGTAATCCAATCTTTCACACTTTTTATTTAAGAGACTTCCACGGAAATCAGCAACTCGAAAAAAGTCATTTCTTTTACTATCCCTTGGGGTTAGAATATTTTGGAACATCCTGCCCATCCTCCATTTTTTTCCGCTTTGTTGAGTGGTGTCAGCATTATCAGATTTTCATTAGAAAAAGAAATTCATTCCACATGGAAAAATTCATGACTGTAAGTAGAACTTATTATTAATACCCCTGAACGGGTTCGAATGAAAATTACCGGATTTAAGAAGGACTTATATTCTGGAGGAATATGCTCATACCAGCGTAGCAGCCTGAAATATGGTTGCTCCTTTAAATGGAATGATATTTCATTATCGTTTTCCATAATATATGTTAGCGAATGTGTAAATACGTTTAGGAGTAAAATTTCATAGAGACTTCCGTAAGCTGATTTAGGAAAAAAAGGCCATAAAAGGATAATCCAGAAAACTGAAATAAATCAATTTCAAGGTATGTAAATGAAACCTTTTGGACTCGGGTTTCAACTGGTTATGGGAAGTATTTTATCACAGCCGTTTTGAAAAATGTGCTTTATTTTGCGTTGAGGGGAGCTTTTTTCTTTTTTTACTGGTAAATCGATAAATACGAAATGACCTTCATACATACATATGTAGGCTTCAATATTTACCTTAGTGGTAACTGGGGATGAGAAGCCTTTTTGATAGAAAATCTTACTAAAAAATCTTCTTCCGTCAAAAGTTAGAAGAGAACGTTCTTTTGATGGCATAAAATGCATCTGAAAGTGCTTGTGTAATATAATCGTTCTCTTTGTCGTTTATCAAGGAAAATATATTTACCTACATACAATCACGTAAGTATTTGTTGCAGTAAAGTTTAGGTTTGTGATATGCCTCAGTGCATTTGCGCGCTTAAGTTTTAAGATTTAAATATTTCTTTTGAGAGCTTTTTGTCATAACTAGCGGATACTTATCTTCTGGAGTAAAGTCAATTATACTGTTGAAATATAAAAGCGGGAATTGATAAGTGTAACAAAATATTAGTATGTCTAGAGTTATGGAGCCATTTAATTTAATAATATCCAACGTGTCTTCGCCTTCAGTTCTTGGGATCATGGAAACATGAGCAGAGGTATTAAGTGATTGATTTTTAATTTTAGTTAAGGCGCTTTTCATAAGGTCTGACGAAATTTTACCTCGCAAGTGATACACGTTGGGTAGTATGTATACCAGAAAGTTTTATTAGATCTGGTTACATTGTTGGTACACAAAGAACTTTTAATAATGTTTTTCATGTCACAGGAGAATTTTAGAGATTTATTTTAATTTATTAAGCGCGGCGAATGATATTTACACTGCAGTCTTACACCACTTTCTTTTACAGTCTTTCCAGTAATCCTACTCTCTCCAAGAAGAAAAGTATCTTTCGTATAAAATTTGCTGTGAATCAAATACTTGGAATCTACATATGTTGTGCAAATATATCTCATTTATACAGGATATGCTCTGTGAGTGTAACATAATCTATATATTTACATAACTGGGTAATATGCTTATCCGATGTAGGTGTTTCTCTAGTTTATAGTCTTTTATAGTCTACAGTTAAGAGGACTCAGTACTCAGCAAAAATTTCAATTCAGATACGAGCGAAATCAGTTAGCAATAGAGTTTACTATATGTAGGATTGTGTCCTCTACACCTAACCACAGACCAAGACCACATTAGAGACATCTAGCGTAAAAGATAGAGACCCAAAATACAAAAAAAAAAAAAACATATAAATTGAAAATTTTTAACGAAAATTAACTCTCCTAAATCGTTTTTGCACATAACTGTTAAACATGCTATTTTACTTTGTATTTCAATAACTTTTAATGGAATATTACAATTTCTCGTTGGTGAAATATGGGGAGAAAAACCAAGTACTATTAGAGTCAAATAAATTAAAAAAGCGCAACTAAAAAGAACGTTATTTGCTAGATCTAGGATACATTGAAAAATGTCCAAAACTTGCAAATATTGATCGTGAATACTTTTAAGACTGCGGTAATAATTCTGAGCTGATTGTCTAAGAATCTAAGCAGATCCAGGCTCATCTTGTATGAGAGTCCCTTGATTTTCGCTTGTCCTATCACTGAAGCTCATATCTGGTTCAATTGGGGTCGGACCCAGTTTCTCAGGGTTAGTTTCACAGTGTTGTATATAGCTCCCATTCTAGACAGACTCCAAAGCATGCCGGCGTTAGCCAGCTTTCTTCAGTTCCGCAGATATATTTAGCTTCCTTGGACAATGGGACTTTATCACCAAAGAGGGTGGGGGTAGTTTATATTCCTCATTTTCCTTCGTTTAGTGAAGTACACCATAACTGAACAAGGCTTCTAGAAAACAAGCGTTTGTATCTATCTTTAATAATATTTACAAGATCATCAGTGTAGTATTGTGATCTAATTCTAATGTTTGGTTAGCTGTTTAGTTGAACCAACGTCAACTAATATAGACAACGGTAGTCGAGATGGTGCTTTTCTTTGGGGTCATCCTCTGGTACCCTACACCTCTAATGAGTGTGTTTTAATTATCCTTTTCATCCTGTTGGAGATTATGGCTTATATTCAGATCTAGGATGGTTCCACATCATGTGTGATCAGTGCATTATTGATATCACAAAGGTGTTATCAAATGCTTCTATAATATCTAAAAAAGAATATAAGGTATCTGCTCTATTGTAAATAAAGCTCTTTCTATACCATGCGTAAGGTTTAGGTAGGTTTTGGGTAGGCAAATTGGTTTAGACTTAGGCGCCCTTCAAATGAAGTTGATTGAGCGATACGACCAATAGGTTGGTTTTCTGTTTTAGATATATATTTCATTTTAACTACTCTCCATGGAAAGCTTATGCTCTAATCATAACTATTAGGATTGGTAAGAGTTTATGCAATACTCTTTGGAAGAGCACAGGGGTAAGGATTCGAGTATGGTAGAAGATTAGTTTGACAGTAAATTGTGGACAGTGGTGGGTCCAGCTAGTTTATTCGGATAAAATCTATGGGAAATTTGCTTTAATTGAAAACAGCTGCCAAAGTTTCGTTGATCAGTCTTCGATGTAAAGACGGTTGGTTAGAATATTATCGGCGGTTCAAAGTAAATATTTAAAGAAACAATTACCACTCATAATTGGAGAAATCCAACGAAACTACACAACGGCAAACAAATCATTGTATATTGTTGTATGGAGACTTATTACATTTAAAACAAGACATTTATTTTGGAAAAAAAAAGTTTTATTATTTCGTAAAACGTAATAGTAGAATATTTAGCTAAATCTTAAAAAAAAAATCGAAATGCTGATTGGGGAATTCTCCATCAGTAGAGAAATAGATTGGTCGGTCTGTTTTCCTTCGAGGGATGTTGATGAATGAACGTTACAGATTAGTGACATACTTAGTCTTGGCATGCATAAATACATTCCTTATTCTTACAGCAGGTCTCAACAACAGTAAAATCGCTTTTGGTTCAACCAAGTAATAGAAGTGAAAGAGTTTCCTTTATGCGCCTAACAACTGCATCCATGTCCAGAACTGACACAAGACTACACCGCACAGAATACCTGTAAGTCCACTATCAAGAGAGAAAAATTTCTTTTTGACCAGAGCGTGAGACAAATATTATTGGAAAGCCGTAAAGGCAGCAAAGATTTCTGGTCTCTGGTCAATACCATCATCAGGAACAACTTCAGCAGTTTCTCTATACCTTCACTACTTATTAATGGTGAAGTGGTTGTTGACTCTCTTGATCAAGATAATATTTCGACTGGTAGATTCGCTTCAAATTCTCTACATAGAAGAACCAATACACAGCCGTCAGAGAGATGTGTTTATGGTGCTCAAGGGGATCATCGTCTCCAAAGCCGTAGGTCCTGATGGTTTCTCACCCCTGTTAATTAAAAGCTGTGCCTCATCCTTGATCAATGATCGCCATTATGGCTTCCAGACTGAACGCTCATCTGGAGGCTTGCTGACTTTTCTTACGGAACATTCGAACCGTAGTCTTCATAATTTTGGAGATTATAAAATCGTTGCTCTACATATTTAAAAGGTCTTTGATAGAGTCTGGCTTCTAGCCCTTTAAGTTAAACTTAAAGTACTTGGTCTGTCCCCTCCTCATCTATTATAGGTTGAAAGTTTTTTACCCGATCATATAATACTAATAATAAAAGTACTAGATGAGGTTTTACCAGAATCTCATCCTATAAATGCCGATATATGCCAGGGCTCTGATCTTTCCATCTATCTAATTAATTTTCATTAATGATCTACTTTCCATTACTTTTGATCGCATCTTTTGATACTCTTATGGACTACAAAGAGAATGCCACATCTGTCAACCGAGATTGCACGATTAGATCAATGAATAACTACCCTTATCATATCCTTGCTTAGAATTCGCATCGAGTTAAAGCTATCTAAGTCTCAAAGCTGTCTCATCTCTTTGAAGCGAGATCATAAACTTTCACTCCCATTTCTTTTGATGGAGCACTGATTTACGATACACCATCATTATCCATTCTTGGCATTAAAATTTCCAATAGGTTAAGCTGGACAGATCACATCCACTCGCATAGAAATGTCTTGGATTTCTGAAAAGGTGTAAGAAATATTTCAGCCCTTCGAATTTAGCGCTCCTCTATAAGACCTAGAATTTAACACAATTTCCATATCTGGGCCGATACTGGTCGCACAGTCTTACCTTCATTGGATATTTCCAAAAAAGAACCTTCAAGGCGATGTGGTAATTAGTTGTAATATCGACTCACTCAAACACCGCCGTAAGGATGGACGCCTTTCACTTCTTTACCGATATACGCATGGCCAATGTTCCGATGCAATATTTAGTCTGATGCCTTGTAGGATAATTCTTTCACGCAATAGTCGCACTGCAAGTCGCGTACATCCTTATACACATAAAATCACCTTCGGCTATACAGTAAAATTCCGTGATGCTGTTTTGTGCTAAACTGTGCGAATGTGGAACAGTCTACCATCTTATGTCATGCTGTGCATCATAAGGTATCCCCTGAACTTGCAGTAATAATATAAAAAAAAACTTTGTTGACTTTAGTAGAGGTAAAGTACGTAACGCTTTAATTCCTGTATTTTGCAAAGTTACAATTTATCATGAATTCGTCAATTTTAACAAAATATTTTTCCCTCTTTTTGCTAACTAAAATGGATGATTTGGAAGTTTTACACTTTCATTATTTACAGACCAAAACAAAATAAATAATTTAACGCCTCTCTTGACTTTACCGAGTCGCAAAACTTGAACGTTGAGCAATTTTCTTCGTTCCGAGTGGTAGCCAATCACTTATCTGTTCGACAGGTATCTTTTAAATGATAAATTTTTTGCATTTGACATTTGCGAGTGGCTTCGAACGTCCCCCCCCCCCCACACAAGAATCCTGCATCCACCCCTATTTGTGGATTCTAGTACAAAGTGGTGTTTCATTTTTACCTTCTGTGAATGTATGCCACGATTGCTGTTTGGTTTTCCTAATTTTTCGGTTAAACTGGTTAGGATTTGTTTACAGGACAAAGTAAGTTAATTATGACTGCAAGAACTTATCTAATAACGATAGAAATTACAAAAAATGCGTATAACTCGGGTGCGTTATAATTCAGCTTTGATCACACAGTGTGATGGTAAAGAAACGTCCACTCATCTTTCATATGTCCAGTGAGACATTCATCGTTCGAAATATCCTATATAATGATGGGGAATAAAGAGGTTTGGAATCTCCCCAATATACGCAAGAAAAAAATAGTCCCAGTATAAAACTATGGCGGATATATTGGGATAAGTGTATGGAGCGGCAGCCTCAGATGTGGGAACATCAATGAACTTCTGAAACTTTCTAGTCTACTCAAGAAATCGGCTTGTTTTAAAGATATGGGAGAGTTGGAGCATTATCAAATCGAAGTCACCATAAATAGTGTACCCTCATTGTCTACTCGCTTTACTTGAGTTTTATTTGACCTAGCGACTAAAGAACATTCACAAAGAGCAAAATCTGCTAAATAAGCCCTCTGCATATCTACACAAGAAGAGCAGTAGGTACTTCAAAATTAGTTGCAGAAAAATAAAACACCAAAAAAGTTTTCTGCTCAAAACTTCTAAATTTGTTGTAATTTTACAATTCATATTCACATATCACAAATTCGTGAACGGCGAGGGCGGGGGCGTCGGTAAAATCTTATGCACTTTAAAACAATCAAGGATTGTGGGAATTAACTAAATCCAATGACAAATTTCTACTGACTCTATACACATGACTAAATATTACTTTTTATCTCTATTTGACTGTTGAGATGAGCAAAGAATGGAGTTAAAACTTGAAGTTCTGGGGACGGAATCACGGATGCATATGTATATGCATGCTAAAAGGACAAAGTAATTTGAATTTGGATCTTGAATTCCTTAGCACACACTTGAAGTAAAAACGTACTGAAAAAGTTTCTCGTTACAAGAGAAACTTTTTTTCTTGAAGAGAAGATTTCATCCGAAAAGACAATGACGTGCAAATGACAAAGAACAGGATTTTACAGGCAAAAGATGTAGAAATTCTGGGTATGATTGCGATGCACTGCAGTGCAAAGTAGTAGGTGTGTTTGTTGTCAGTGATTTAAACTTCATATAGCAACAAAATACTCATTATGCATTGGTATCAATAGAGTGAAAACGTATTGTTTTTACCTGGCTATAGCGCATCACTATTTTCCATCCTTTTCAATAAGATTTACAATTTCATCTTAAAAATTTATGTGTCCATGGAAATTGGTAGTGAATCAGGGGTGTGTGTATATTGGGGTGTGTGGGGGTAGGCAAGCGCAATCTGTACTACAGGTTTTCTATTCTGTGTCGTTATTATTTACATATTATCATTTTTAAAAAATCTTTTATACTTACGCACAGATAGAAAAGGTATGTCAAATATTTGTACAAATTTTAAGAAAGTTGACTTATGTGCAGTTTTATATAGATCTCCTGAAGAAGGGCCGCTTTTGGACCAGAAACGTTGAGCAAATGAATTAAAAATTACATCTTTACAATAAAATAATCGGTGTTTAAACTGAAAATAATCCCTAAACATCTGTCATCTAACTAACCACCCGATCAAAAACGTAAAAAATCAGCTGAGAATCTTCTACAAAAGTTTCAAAAAAAGATAGTTACAAAACAAAGGATCGAAAAGCTCGTTTCTTGCCTGTCGTAAAAGCCCAAAAAAAAAAAGAAAAATTGATCCCAAATTCAAAGTGTGTCGTAAAAATAACCGAACTTTTTAGATATAAAGCAAAGCATATATTATATGAAAGTTAATATTTATTCAAAATAGGTTCCGTTTGAGCGATCAAGCAATGCATACATAGAGTTTTTTATGTCAGTTTCCGGAATGCTCTTCAGTACCTATGTTACGGCTTCTTGCAGGAATGGAACATTTTTATAAAATGCTTCTTGCATTACAATTTTCAGTTTGGGCAATTGAAAATAGTTACACTGCGATAAATCAAGCGAGTACGGTGGGTAAACGATGACACAAATTAGCAGAGTACGGAATAAATTGTAACTTATCTTAAAGAACGGAAATTTTTTTGTCAAATTCCCTTATGAAACCCTTCAATCCTGCACATACATATGTATGCTCATAAGGCGAATAAACATTAAAAATATTAATTATCCACGTTATCTACATAATGCAAGTATTTCATAAATGAAATTGCTCACACAAGTAGGAAATGAGCAGTGAGAAATTTCGTGTGCGCACGCGAGCGTGCGCTTTCTTATTGTGAATTACTCACTCGTGAGTAATGAGCAGTCAGAAATTTCGTGTGCGCACGCGAGTGTGCGCTTTCTTATATTGAATTACTCACTCGTGAGTAATGAGCAGAAACAAATTTCGTGTGCGCACGCGAGCGTGCGCTTTCTTATTGTGAATTACTCACTCGTGAGTAATGAGCAGTCAGAAATTTCGTGTGCGCACGCGAGTGTGCGCTTTCTTATATTGAATTACTCACTCGTGAGTAATGAGCAGAAAGAAATTTCGTGTGCGCACGCGAGTGTGCGCTTTCTTATTGTGAATTACTCACTCATGGGCGCGTGCGCTAATAAAATGACAACGACTCACGCACGCGCACATGAGTTTTTAAAATTGGAACGCGCACATGAGCCGTAAATTACTCATGAGTCGTTCGTGTGCGCACGTGAGTGTGCGTTTCCTTACTCTGCAAATTAGTGTTTTATTTAAGAATTTACGAAGTTTTATGGTCTTGTATGGTGGTGCATTATGGTGCAATAAAAACAGCTGTCTTCCAGCTGAATATTCGGGCCTAGCTCCAACAATTCTCGACCATAGACGATACAAAACTCCTAAATAGTATTTAATATTCTGCCAACATTCTCACAGTAGTCGAATTTTCATTGTAGGTAATGATTTCACGAACTTTTTCAACTAGTTCAGCACGATTTACAGCTTCTGGACGTCTAGGTCTTAGATTATCTTTCAAATCTTCACGAGCATCCTTCAATCGTTAAAAGCATTTACAAACTTGTGTACGACTCATATAATTACTCATCTAAACTTTTTATAACAATTTGTGGATCTCAGTTCGAGGTTAGCACAAAATTTCATATTTGCTCTTTGTTCGAGTATGTTTTTACGACATACGAACCAAGCATACTGTCATTAAAATTTGTGTTACTTAGAAACTAGTCGTCCGATTTGCATGAACTTGGGTACACAGATCTATCGGCTCCCACTGATGAGCATGAATAGGATGCAAAGGAATAGCTCTACATGCGTAAAAAAAAAAGAATTCGATTCAAACCGGAGCAGAGATATCGTTTTATTTTGTTAATGAATTCCATAAATGTCCAATTTGGCTTGGAAACGCCATCGGAGGGTAAGGTAAGTTTTCATGGACAACGGTGATCTTATTATTGAGGTTTGTATTCCTTGGCTCCCTTACTGTACTGCTTACTTATTTAACTATAAGAGGATATACAGGGAAACCTGAGTATCATCAGTTGGGAGAACCCGAAATCAGATAAATTGCATGGCTATTAGATGCAGGATGAAAACCATAGTGGAAGTCGTCTGAAATATTACAGGACCAGACATTGGAAATGACATGTTATAACTGACATTATATTATGGGTAATTACAGCCATGTAGTTTGAAGTCAGACATATTAGTTTGTATACAACGTCAGTCCAATTTTATCGGAATTTACTTACACATTGTCAGTAGTCCCTGAAACTGAGAAAACATTAATCACACCGCTTCCATAATCTCACTGATAAATAAAGAAGGTATCCCCGGATTAGATACATACCAAAATATCTCTGGAATAAACAACTTAATTAAAAATGCACACATTATTCCCAATTCTCATCAGATAGACTAGATCAAATTTGCTGTGTTGGAAAAGTAGCCAACTCTGAGATTCCCCAACTCTCAGTGGGATTACCTTACAATTCTTGCAATACCATGTATTACATCAAAGCATACCACTTGGAGCTTTCGATTAAATTCTAAAAATTAGAACACTGAAAAATATGGCCTCACTTATTTTTCATGAAAATACAACAAAATAATTTTCTTCATACTTAGAGTGTAACAAACACTAATTGACCTCAGTGAATTTGAATGTAAAGGTGAAGCTGCACGGCGAGAGAGTTTGGCATCCAGAGATCCCAGTGATCCGTGTTTACACTTCGGAGATGGAAAAAATCTATAAAGAGACCTAGTCGCTAGAGACTTTTTCTTTGGTCTCCCGTCGTGTATTTTAAAACATAGAGGACTCCAGGTTCGGTTTCCGGTCTCCGAAGTTTGTTTATTTGTCATCTCCGGAGACTATTTGTGTGTTCTACTCGGGAAGGAAAGGGAATAAAGTGGAGTGAGTTTGACAAATTGTTAGAAAGAAATTAATAAAAAAATTAATAATTAATATAATGGATTTAGGGCAGAAAACTTGTTTCGTCGATAGAGTTCTGGTTATTTTAACAAATTTTTTTTTACTTTCCCCATAATATAAAAATATTAATAACTCTTGGGAAATTCTGTCTAACAATTAACATAGATCTCTAAAGATCTCTAGAGACCAAACTACAAATTTCGTAAATACACTTTGAAGAGATTTTTTTATTATGGTCTCTGGAAACTTAATTTTTTGGTATCCATAGACAAAAGTCTCTTATCGTGTAAACATTTCTGAGATTTTAGTGCCTATAAACCGGAGACTGGAGACCAAAAGTCTCTCACCATGAATTTTTACCTTAACAGAGACACCCATGCTTAGAAAAGAACTGTACCAAAATTATGACGCGATTCCATGCACAAATACGAAAATCCTTAAAACGATTTTTAAAGGTCCCTTCACCTTTTTCAACTTTAATTTATCGTCATAAGATTTCAAGTTCAGTTAGTAAATTTCGATTAAAAATGATAACCCCAGAAGGAAAATGTAACCGCCAACCACTAAATGGTGCGCCATAAAGCAGGTAACCGGAATAACTTGGGTGAGGTTAAAAGAACATGGACGTATTTCTCTAATGATGCTGACGTGCTATAGATGGGGCCACGTATGCTATAGTCTAAAGTAATAGTTCGGTTATTTATGCGACACACTGTGTATGTAGGTACTTAAAAATCGAATCGTAATATGAGGTGAAATACTAAGTACACTGTAAAAAATGCACAAATCTTTGCCACAAAGCTTAGGTATTTTTTCCTAAAATGTAGGGAATTATAGGGAATATTCCCTAAATTTTAGGGATAAATACATAACCTTTGTGGCAACAATTTGTGCATTTTTACAGTGTATTTACGTAAATGCTTAGCAATATTAGCTTTATACGGGGCTGGGATTTTTTTTCAAATTGACTGCCTATGAAACTATGCCAGTACCGCATAGGGCTAGTCTTACTAAACGTTCAAGTAACGCGGGTGTTACGCCGGGAGCGATGCGGTGCGGCAAAATAGTCGCCGCACAACTATTTTGGAGATTACTCAAAAACACAGTTTTTCCGCTTCGATTGGCGGCATAATTTCTTATTCATTCGCAATAAGTCCGTGCACTTCATTTGGCATTCTAACATATTGGTAATCGAACATCATCACTTTTCTCTGTTTTTCTTCAACCAGAGCTATTTATAAAAGAATTTCTTCATCGGAACTAGATAAATTTGGATAAAATTTGCTGCTTCCGGTGTGAACACTCTATTTAGCTGCATGCTACCACGCCGCGCCGTTCCCGATGTGAGCAGGGCTTAAATATTTAGTTTTTCGCCTCATATTATGATTCACACTTAACAAATTTTTGAAGTGCATACATGGGGTCCGCTTGTCTTTTCTTTTTGACGTCTATGGTAGACAGGAACCAAGACGTACTGAAGAGAATACTGTTCCTGCCGAAACGAAGCGGCCGTTTTTCGAAGAAATATGGCTCTTTAAAAGATTTTTCTTTGCAGACTTGGTACCAATTTCCGTCAATTTTATATTGACTTATGAATTTATATTAATGTTGACTATCTATATTCTTAATTATTAGCGACAAATACAATCTGTTTAGGTTGGGTGGGGTAAGAAGGGCCGCAGATATGATATACCACCTTTAATATCTCGCTGTATAAAGGCGCAATAAAAAAAGAAGGAATGCACTTGGTGTGGGGTATTTTCGCCACATAGCCAGATCCTGCCAGGTATTGGGTAAGAGTGCACATATAATTATGCTATTAATTTGGAAAAAAGTAAAAAAACAACGTGTAGGACATTTTAGTTTCTTGATGAATGTGCTCATCATGGTTAAGTAAAGGAAGGACCCGTTATATTGCTATTTTATTTGTGAGCGCTCTGATGAGACTTAAAACTATAAATGTTTTGTTGTCATTGTTTTCTGTCTAAAAACATGTTCTTGTACCAATGCGGCTACAAAGATTTTTTCAAAAATTAAATATAAAAATAACATTTTGAAGTGATGCAACTAAAATAAGGCTAGACTATCATATTAAATTAGAATGCTCGTCTGTGTTGAATATTTTTGATTATTTTTGAAGTTATGAATAAATATTGATAACAACTTTATAGATTACGCTTTTTTATTTTTTTTTTGTACCAGGTTGCAATAGGTGGAACTTTTTATCAGCAAGAGGGGTAAAACGTATCGAACGACTTGCTCATTTAAAATTAATCAAATTTTTTACATTTATCTTTTTTTTTTTTGGTATTGGTACATGAAACCCTAAAGACAGTATGATCAAATTATCATCTAATTTGAACTAAAAGTTTATGATATAGTGATGGCAATTCAAAAAGTGCCACTTCAGGCCCGACCCTAGCCTACCAACTCACTACCATGAGAACAACGTACAATTCTAAAGGCCTATTATAAAATACTTAACTATTCGAAGGGCATCCTGTATCCAATATATTCAATATTATTAATATATACAAACACAATTAACGTTATATTAAAAACAAAAGTCAAAACAAACGGCGCAGTGCATGACATGGAATTACCCATAAGTGCGTGACGCCACAGAAACATCTCCCTTGAAAAGTGTTCAGAATCTATACCTATCGAGAGTATGACAAACATTTTTGAGATTACGGAAAAGGTGATAGTAATTCTGTGATAATTGATTACTTCCCATACTGACTATAGCTATAAAAGGTGTACATTGGTTGGAGAATACTTCACAGTCTCTACAAATTATTTAGAACAGAAACATGGCTCGCATTGTATTTGCCGCACTAACATTAGTCCTGGTGGCTTTCGTTTTTTCTTCAGAGGTGGGTTTGATGGATTCGTTAGTCAGGTTACCTTCAAGAGATATTAATTTTTTTTCTTTTTTGTAATAAATTACAGGTAGCTAGTTTACCTGTGAATGATAGTCCGGCTTTAACAATTGAACAAACTTTTGATCGACTTATCCAAAACGAAAGTGTAAGTTTTTATAAATAGCTGTAGTCAATGGGTAGATGAAATATTTCCGGTAAAATTGTGATACTAAATTTAAGAATTTCTTTTTTCGTTGAACAGACCGGAGAGAAGAAGTGCGCAAAAGTAGGGGAATATGTAAGTGAATTGTGATTAATTAAAAAGTTTCCAATGCTTATTTGAAGTATTTTCCAGTGCTTGGTATCCGATCAGTGCTGTACTAAACGTTGTCTATTTTACGCCGCCAAATGTGTAACGTAATTGCTTGAAATGCTATTAAACTTGCCCTTGTACATTACACACTTAGCTGCCCAGAAAAATTATTGCAAATAAAAACGATGGATGAAAAATGTGTGATTTTTTCGTTTTACTGAATTAAAATTTTCTAATTGCGAAATGATTTTATAAATGAAGTCATTGAAATGTGATCGACGCGAAATATATTGCTTGCACAAACTTTACATCTTTGCAAACGAATTTTGATATTTCGGTTCAGATCCTCTGATTTACTAGAATATTTTATTCAAATTTTAGAAAATACTTACAGTTATAATATAAATTGATAATTTTGATATTTTGAAAAGTGAAAGATTTCACAATTTTAATTTCCGTGACTAGGCTTAGGAGCACAGTATTAAAAAGTCTTCTAAGAATATATATCCTGTTAAAAAATTGCCATGGTAATTGAGATGAATAAGAATGTTAGGCTTTTTGCTATAAAATTAAATTATTAGCAATAATGAAAAAAGTAAAATGTAGATAATGAATAATATGGAGAAGAGTCTTATAGCTTGTAGCTGATAGATTAAAAATTCATGTCTTCTTAACTGTATTAAAAACCCTTAGAGGACACATATCAGGTGGATGGATGGATGGATGACAAGTGCTGTAATTTAACTTACTAATTCAGATAAGTTCAGATCACCGAGAGAAGTTTCATGGGACATTTTAGCTTTCCCATATGATTTATAGGAGAATGCTGTTGGTCTTCTACGATCTGTAAGTCTCTGGATAATTGGGAGAATGTAAATGACTCCACATCCGTACTGGGGTCGGTGATTTGCACATTAATTTATGGTATGTGCTCAAGCTCCTCCGATTTCTACCAATTGTCGTGAAATTTTTTTTATAACAGTATTTTAATCCACTGACGACTACACGACTATAAGTACTTGTGCCCACTAATTAACGTTGTGTCGTAAAAGATCACTTTGATTAGCCTGAGCATAGTATTATATTATTAGGCCTTATCGCGACTAAGGGTCTATCGGAGCAACTTATTGGAAACAATTATGACTGTTTTAAGATATACACATTTTTAAATTAATATTAAAACTAAGAAAAATGTAAGATTCTAAGATTTATTCTCGTAATACCTACCCCAGATAAGTGCCCATAAATATAGAGGCTTCATCTTTTATTAAAATGTTTTTTTATTATATCGTTGAAGATGTTTCTTGTATTTCTTTTTCGAACAGTTCGTCGAACGATAAAAATTTCATAACCGATTTAATAGATTTTCACATTCCGAAGTTTCGGACAAAATTGAGTTTATATAAAACAAGTAAAAAAGCTAGAATTGGTCTAAGACCAATTCTTATGATACCCTAGATGAATGGCCGTATTAAATTTCGTATGGTCACCGATCTATTCAAGTATTGATTTTGAAGTTGTTTTTCGCATATATTTCTAGAACAGTTTGTCGCACAGAAAAATGGTAATAACCAATTTTATAGGATTTCGTATTCTGCAGAAGTTCTTAGTACAATAAAAATGTCTTGGACTGATCGTTTTCAAAGTATACGTAAAAAACCGAAATTTTTATATGGCAACACCAAGAAGGAGTTGCCCGATTTAGTCCACTTTTGACATATTATTTGCTAATGTAGTAAAAACATCATGTACGAAATTTGAGCTCTCTACATCAACGCGTTCTTAGGCAGTGTCCAAATATATAGCGGAAGACGAAATTTTTATATGGCAACCCCACGAAGGAGTTGCCCGATTTGTCTCATTTTCGAACTTAATTTTACTTTTTTTTTTTAAAGTCTGTGTGCAAAATTTCAGCTCTCTAAGTATACGCGTTCTCGAGTTATCGTGCGCACAGACGGACGGACGGACGGACAGACGGACGGACGGACGGACATGCAAAAATCGAAATAACTTTTAATATTATGAATGGGTGTCCAATCCATTTTGCTCTACCATCATTATTTCGAGGTGTTACAAACGGAATGACAAACTTAGTATACCTCTATGATTTCATCTAGGGTATAAAAATGGATTTTTTGTATGGGAATTTCACGAATTGGTTGTCCGATAAGATGAAAATATAAATTCAATGAATTTTCCAATTCTAAAAAGTACAAAAAATTTAACCTTTTGATCCAGTAATGGTTCGCCCACACTTACTTGCTTTTGTTAAAAATTACACTGTGTTACAAAAAAATATAAACTCGATATACTATACTTTTGACGAGACATAGTGTAGGTTGTAGGCCTAGAGGAGCTAAAAGTAGTGGCATACTAGAAATTTCTCATAGACCCTCAAAACCTAATTTTAGATACAAAAAAAGCTGCTATTAGGTAGGTCCATGTATATAATAATTTATAACTTCGCCATTTTTTATTCGATGTCGAATGTTTACAAAAGTAACAAAGATACTTGGCATTACCGCCTTACATTCCAAACATAATTGTCATTGAAACTACTGTATCATACGTTTGGGCATGCGTCATGAAATTTAATTCTAAGTTGGTGTTGCTGACAACGGCTTTTGAAATTGTTGTTGTATATATTGCAGCTGTTGTTGTTTTAGTTGTTTTTATATTTTGTTGCATATTTTTCACGTTTTCACGGTTTTCGCGGTTAAAGTCCAGTGCTTCTTCAACTTTCTTTGTAGTTCAATATTATACGAAAATATAGCTGCTTAACGAGAAAAAATTCGATAACTTCGTGAAATTTCAACCGATTTTAGTTAACAAATGCTCATTAGACGAGAAATCGACATGAACAGAAAATATTGTAGAGCAAAATAAGCCATCAAATTGTTGTCAAAGTTGAAAAAATGTGTAAATAATGGTAAATTTCGAAATGTTTTCGACTGTAACTTGTGACTTTCCATCGCAACGAAATAAAGATCATATGGTTAGAAAGGCCTATCTCTCTTCTTTCATATACCACAAAAAAATTCGACATCAAATAAGAATTGGCGGAGTTATAAATCATTATATACATGGATCTACCGGATAACGGTTTTTTTAAGAAATTTCTATTATGCCACTACTTTTAGTTCCACTAGACCTACAACCTACACCATGTCTCGTCAAAAGTATATTTTCGCTGTAATACAGTGTTATTTATATGAATGATAAATTGGGTGGTTTCCATCGTTGAGCTTCTATGGTAAGCGATCAGATGTTGTCCGATTACTTCAGTGGATTCTGGAGCTCAAATTCTCTTCAATTCATACCTCACAAATAGTTACATCGAAAAAAGAGTATACAATGCAGTATACAGATCTATCGGCTCCCACTGATGAGCATGAATAGGATGCAAAGGATTAGTTCTACATGCGTCAAAATAAAGAATTCGATTCAAACCGGAGCAGAGATATCGTTTTATTTTGTTAATGAATTCCATAAATGTCCAATTTGGCTTGCAAACGTCATCGGAAGGTAAAGTAAGTCATCATTGGCAACGGTGATCTCATTATTGAGGTTTGTATTTCTTGGCTCCCTTACTGTACTGCTAACTTATTTAACTATAAGAGGATACACAGGGAAACCTGAGAATCATCAGTTGGGAGAACCCGAAATCAGATAAATTGCATGGCTATTCGTTGCAGGATGAAAGCTATAGTGGAAGTCGTCTGAAATAGGACCAGACATTGGAAATGACATGTTATAACTGACATCATATTATGGGTAATTACAGCCATGTAGTTTGAAGTCAGACATATTAGTTTGTATACAACATCAGTCCAATTTTATCGGAATTTACTTACACCTTGTCAGCAGTCCCTGAAACTCAGAAAACATTAATCACGGCGCTTCCATAATCTCACTGAGAAATAAAGAAGGTATCCCCGGATTAGGTACATACCAAAATATCTCTGGAATAAACAACTTAATTAAAAATGCACTAATTACGCCCAATTATCATCAGATAGACATAAAACTAGATCAAATTTGCTGTGTTGAAAAAGTAGCCAACTTTGAGATTCCCCAACTCTCAGTGGGATTACCTTACAATTCTTGCAATACCATGTATTACATCAAAGCATACCACTTGGAGCTTTCGATTAAATTCTAAAAATTAGAACACTGAAAAATATGGCCTCACTTATTTTTCATGAAAATACAACAAAATAATTTTCTTCATATTTAGAGTGTAACAAACACTAATCGACCTCAGTGGATTTGAATGCAAAGGTGAAGCTACATGGCGAGAGAGTTTGGCATCCAGAGATCCCAGTGATCCGTGTTTACACTTCGGAGATGGAAAAAATCTATAAATAGACCTAGTCGCTAGAGACTTTTTCTTTTTTCTTTGGTCTCCCGTCGTGTATTTTAAAACAAAGAGGACTCCAGGTTCGGTCTCCGGTCTCCGAAGTTTGTTTATTTGTCATCTCCGCAGACAATTTTTGTGTTCTACTCGGAAAGGGAATGGAGTAAAGTGGAGTGAGTTTGACAAATTTTTAGAAAGAAATTAATAAAAAAAAATAATAATTCATATAATGGATTTAGGGCAGAAAACTTGTTTCGTCGATAGAGTTCTGGTTATTTTAACAAAAAATTTGTATTTTTTTAAGCTTTTTTACTTTCCCCATAACATAAAAATATTAATAACTTTTGGGAAATTCTGTCTAACAATTAACATAGACCTCTAGAGATCTCTAGGGACCAAACTACAAATTTCGTAAATACACTTTGAAGAGATTTTTTTATTATGGTCTCTGGAAACTTAATTTTTTGGTCTAAAGAGACAAAAGTCTCTTGCCATGTAAACATTTCGAAGATTTTAGTCCCTATAAACAGGAGACTGGAGATGAAAAGTCTCTCAGCATGAATGTTAACCTTAACAGAGACACCCATGCTTAGAAAAAAACTGTACCCAAATTATGACGCGATTCCATGCACAAATACGAAAATCCTTAAAACGATTTTTAAAAGTCCCTTCACCTTTTTCGACTTTAATACCATTTCTAATTTATCGTCATAAGTTTTCAAGTTCAGTTAGTAAATTTAGATTAAAAATGATAACCCCAAAAGGAAAATGTAGCTTCCAACCACTAAATGATACGCCAAAAAACAGGCAACCGAAATTACTCACATCTCACGGCAAAACTCCATCTAAATGCATTAATAAGAAAATGTAAAATCAACAAATATTTAAAATTGTTCAAAGAAACATTTTATTCAGAATTAAAAAACAATGTAAGGTAAAGTTTCAAATAGTGATGGTCCATCCACAACTACAACACACAGCGACGTGCAAATGTTGCACAAGAGAATTTACAGCAGTCTTCGGCCACAGAACACTGTAAAATCGATTTGTTAAAATAAACAGTAATGAATTTCATACGGATCTTCTTACCTTTCCTCCTCTTGGCTTACAGTCAGCTGCGGGTTTCTTCGTCTATGAAAATTAATTACATTTAATTATTTATTTTATGTAGAAATTAAATCCTAATCATCATTTTGTAGCGCACACAGAACAAGACAAATAACAGTGTATTGTACAAGTAAGGTTTTTCAGTTTTAATATTTCTTAGGACATATCCCAATCCAAGTTTTCGTCTGCGATTATAACAGTTATAATAACACAGCAATTAATTATCTCGATTTATTTGCTTAGAGCAGTATTTAACGTAGGCGACACAACGAAAAACGATGGAATTTGTCTCATGAACTGAAGTAAAATTGTGCTGCGCTTACTAGAAAGACTTGGATTGAACTGGGATAGGCCCTTCGTATGGGAAGATACCGCTACAAAATTTTATAGACGAAAAATATAATAAAAACACTTACATTGCCAATTAGTTGTTGTTGAGCGTCGTGTAATGATATGGCGCCACCATCGGCAGGTGATGCCTTAGCAGAAAAGAGCATAGTCGCAAGGACAAGTACAATTGCTAGATAGATGAAGCGAGCCATTTTCTAAATCCGCGTTAGTTCACCGGTTTCAACTTTTTCTAAAAGGCAACAGAAGGAAACTACAAACTCTTCCAAAAGGCTTTTATACCAAAAATCGGGTTTTTACTTTCAATTGAAGAAACGGAGTCGTGTTTTCCTATACTTCCGAATCTTCATTCTAAAATTTTGTTTGTTCGTTTACTTTGGTGACGTAACCCTTTTGTTCATGCAGACTTCGTTATTTGAGTAATTATTGTCAAAGCTGTTTCTTAACATGGGAATGGTAACAGAGATCTTTTGAATAAATGGCGAGCTATGTTTGCTTATTCTACAGTGTTAGAATGTAGAATGTAGATGAATTTGAAGATACCAGAGTAAAAGTGGTGTAAAGTACAGACTGCATAATGCCCAAGGATAAATCAACAGATATGAATTTGCCTTTTCTTTGTTTTAAAAGCACTAAAGCCTCCCTAGTAACTAGTGAATGAGAAAGTTGGTTTGATTCGTCGAAAATATAAAAACCTGGCTCCTTTCTGGCCTTTTTCGGGGAATATTTATTAATATTCTTAAAGTATAATATCAGACGAAATTTACCAAATTTAGAGAAATTTAAAAAAGAGATTTGTTAGGGGATGTAATTATTAGAGACTATTTCAGAATAATATAAACTAAGATCGGAACTAGTTCAAGTAGGTACTGAAAGCATTAATTTACTAAATTAGCTAGATGAGAAAATAGACTGAATCAATAATATTAATATCAAGGCACAAAGCAAGTTATCAAGATAATGAAAGTTTCTTACTTACACTTACACTTAATATACTATTTTTCAATTTAAATCAACTTTTGACCAATTGAATTAAACCTTTCGTCAAATAAATTAAACCTTAAGCCAATACAATTCAACTTTAAGTCAAGGAAATTCAACCTTAAGCCAAAGGAAATCAACTTTACTTCAAATAAAACAGACTTTTAGTAAATTAAATTAAACTGTAATTCATTTCAAATAAACTCTAGTCCAACTAAAATAACAATTTCTAAAATATATACAGATTGTAATATATTGCACTATTGCTGCTATGAACAACCAAGGCACTATTCACCACAATATTATCACAAGAGGAACATGCAATTCAGATAAATTTTGTGAATTTTTAAAGGAACTTATCGACAAAATTATGATCGGGTTGATACTTGGTTTATTACGGACAATACAGCCATACACAAAACGTTACAAGTAAGAGAATTATTTTTTCTGCCTTTCCGAGTATAACATTGAAATATTTACCACCATACTCGCCAATATTGAATTCCACCGAGAAAGGGTATTCCAAAGTTAAAATTTCGCGAGGAAAAATTCTTAATTATTCTAATATTGATCACAATCTCTCTGAGGTAATTGGCGAAGGCTTGACTTTAATTTCCCAGGAAGACTGCACAAATTTTGATAAAACTTGGACCAGCTACAGCAGGATATCACCTTCAATGAATGACAAATTATGGAACATTTTAATTTTAAAACACCGTTGCAGGTGCAATATATTATGATCACTATATATTATAGAAATTTGTTGTTTTAGTTGGACTAGAGTTTATTTGAAATGAATTACAGTTTAATTTACTAAAAGTCTGTTTTATTTGAAGTAAAGTTGACTTCCTTTGGCTTAAGGTTGAATTTCTTTGGCTTAAAGTTGAATTGTATTGGCTTAAGGTTGAATTTCATTGGCTTAAGGTTAAATTTTTTTGGCTTAAAGTTGAATTTTATTGGCTTAATGTTTATTTTATTTGACGCAAGGCTTAATTCAATTGGTCAAAAGTTGAATTCAAATGAAAAATGGTATATACAATGGACCTATGCAATAGAATAGTAGTAGACCTATTAGTCCTATACGATATGTCAATGGGAATTTTCCCCCTATTTTTCCTTTAACCAACAACACCTTGCTCGATTACATAGCACCATTGGTTTCCCAACAACATTTGAAGCAGCTATTTTCCAATATATCTTCCACTGTCGTCACACCTCATTGGGCTGAAGGGAAAGCAGGCTCTCCTTTACTTTGCAAACACATAATGAAAACTACTTTATGTATATGTATTAAAAACCAAAAATTCAATAAATTGAGTCGTATTCACTTCAAATATATTCTGTTTTCCTCCAACTCTTTTCAGTAAGTTTGACAACTACAGAAAAAATCTGTCTACTACACGAAAATTCTGAGGAAAAATTTTGAGTAAATTTCTATGATAAGAACCAAAAGAGATATTCTCTTAACACTCGGCACCTATTATGTACTATGTTTCTTTATATACATATTATTAAGCCATGAGACAGCATGAAAGGAGATAACGACGGAATTAGGGAACGTGAGGAGTGAGAGAGGGAAGAGAGAGAGAGGAGAGATTGTATGTTGGAGAAAAGACATGAGATGGTAGACTGTTCCACATTCGCATAGTTCAGTATAAAAAAGCATCACGGAATTTTACTGTATAGTGTGTAGGAATCATTATACAAGGGATCAGACTAGATATTTCATCAGAACATTGTCTATGTATGTTGCGAAGTGTAAGGCATCCAACATTGCAGCGGTGCTCGAGTGAGTCTATTTGACAAGTCATTGCCACATCGCAAATCCAATGAAGGTAAAGTGGGAAACAGAATGTGGCGTTGGCGCTCGTAGCTGGTGCTGTAGCGCAAACTGTCAAGATAAAGTGTTTTCCAATAAGAGGTGTTATTTTAATTAGCCCGCTGTTTTGGTGGATGTCCCTTTTAGAGCTGTTATTTTTTGACATTTGACAAGTAGAAACTACGCCATTAATAAAAATGGAACGATACACGATTCAACAACGCATTGAAATTATTAAAATTCACTATTAAAATGGTGAAAATGTGGCAGAGACGGTTCGTAAAACTCGAACATTTTTGGGTCGTCGTGAAGCACCTTGTCGGACCGCAATACAGAAATTGGTAGAAAAATTCGAGCTGTCGGGACAAGTTAGTAATGCTAAGAATAAAACCCGTGCACGTCGCTCAAGAACAGCCGAGAATATTGCTGCTGTAGCCGAAAGTGTTGAAGAAAACCCAGGTTTGTGCATTCCTCGTCGTTCTTTGGAATTAGGCATTCCACAAACGTCATTACACCGTATTTTGCAGAAAGATTTTGGTCTTAAGGCTTATAAAGTTCAGTTAACACAAGAACTCAAGCCGCCCGATCATCAATAACGACGAGCCTTTGCTGATTGGGTCCTTGAAATGCATGAATTCCATCGAAAACTCATCTTGAGTGATGAGGCCCATTTCCACCTCGATGGCTTCGTCAACAAGCAAAATTGTCGCATCTGGGGCTCGGAAAACCCAAGAGTTATTGTTGAAAAGCCTCTCTATTATCAACGTATGACTGTTTGGTGCGGTTTATGGTTCCGCGGGGTCATTGGACCTTACTTTTTCGAAAATGAGGCTGGAGCAACAGTTACGGTGAATGGATTGCGCTATCGACAGATGATTAATGATTTTTTATGGCCGGAATTGGATGGTATTGATCTGGACAACGTTTACTTTCAACAAGACGGCGCTACGTGCCATACAAGCAACGAAACCATTGATCTTTTACGGGAAAAGTTTCCGGACCGTGTTATCTCTCGAAGAGGTGATCACAATTGGCCACCGAGATCTTGTGACTTAACACCTTGCGACTTCTTGCTTTGGAGCCACGTGAAAGAGAAGGTCTACGCCAACAGCCCAGCGTCGATTCAAAACCTCAAAGATGGAATTCGTGAGGCTATCGAGGACATACGGCAGCCACTTTGCGATTTGGTTATGGAAAATTTCATGAAAAGGATATGGTCCTGTAGGCGTGGTCGTGGTGGTCATTTGGATGATGTTATTTTCCATTATTAACGGCATACCTTCCTCTTTATAATGAAATAAAGATCCGATCATTTATCTCAAAAAATGACATTTTTCTTTGAATACCAAAATAACACCTCTTATTGGAAAACCCTTTATAATGGAACGATTGTCGTATGATATCGACACAATGCATAGTTCGCACTGGCGTTTGGTGCTGTCGCAGTAGCGCACTTTTGCCAAATTTTAATTTTTGGCGCGCGCCAAAATTGACATTTATAACTGCGAAGCGGTTTGTTGGAATGAATCAACATGGAGAATTTTAATACAGTATAGTTCATCGAAATAATGAAAAGAAAAGATATATTGTGGGATCCCCTATACAAAAATTTAAAAAGAAAAGCGGAAATATTGAATGAAATATAAAATATCAAATTAGTTTTGTCAGAACTAAGTTGCAGCAGTGTATTCATACCTAGCTACAAGGTAAGCGGCAGATTATCCGCCAGCGCCAGCATCAACGCCAGAACCACATTCTGTTCCAGCCTTTAGGATGTGCCATCAGTGCCGGTCCAGATATGGGAATTTCGTTGCTACTGTGTGAACAAAGAATATGTGATCTCTCCATCTTAACTTACTGGAAATATTAATGCCAAGAATGCGTAAAGACGGCGTATCGTAAATCAGTGCTCCATCAAAAAAACTGAAGCATAAAATTATAATCTTGTCTTAAAACGTTCACGCCAATATTCAGGGTTTTCAGTATGAGTGGTACGCGCCGCCCGATGGAAAATATGATCCCGAGACACTGGCGGTGCATGTGAGCTGATGGGACACGCATACGTGAGCCACTGGTGGTACACGCAGGACGCAGGCATGAATATGAGGCTGCTTTGGGGCTTAGTTGCATTGAATTCGACACGATTCGCTTTTCCCAACTTTCGTTGCATATAATTTCGTACTTATTTCTGATATTTACAAGTCTGCTTGTTTACTAAGTTCGATGTAGACTAAATAAATGAAAAATAAAGGGACCATTTTTGTTTTATTCAATTGTTTAAAAAAAGGGCCCTGACTGTGTTAACCGCCTAGTGTCCCTGGGTCTTTATGTCCGGGCCTGGTGCAAATTGCATTTCTTTCTTTCATTTTATTTTAAATTTATCGGGTTTTGAAAAAAAAAAATGTCACTGTAGAAATTTACTTATATAAGACCGATTTGGGCTCGGGTAACCCTCGCTGGGTTACCTAGGAACTTAAAAGTTGGATTGTAGGATTCATTAAAGTTTTTAATACATTTGCTATAAGTTTAAACTCATTTGTTAATGGGTTGAATATGACTGTCATTTGGCTAAACTTATCTGATAATAGTTTAAATAAATCTGAGAATGCTATATATTCGCTTTAATGTCAAGCTTTAATTTTAAAAGTGAAAACATTTATACTTGTATTATCTGTGGAATTTCTCGAAGACCTAGAGAAGTATTTTTTATGGTTTTATAAAAAAAAAAAAATAATCAATAAGCTTCTTTCATAAAATCCCAAGAGGTTTAGACACAGAGCAGAAAATAAGGTTTAATCAGGGATCTTTTGTAAGCAAAGATGATTCATTGAATGTCCGTAGCGTATTTTTGGATGTGCAGAATATCGGCAAATAACTAATTAAAACAAACAAATTTATTTGTAAATAAACTCACCAACCACCACACAAAACAAGTAAATATGATGAAATTTATTTGACTTTGTAAAAAAATAACTTAATTAAAATGGAAAAATAACAAAATTTTGCTTAGATTAAATTGGCAAAGCGGCAAAACCCCAAGCAAAAATTTCTCTGACCTTGAGAGCAGACTTTGCGTGGCGTCGACTGTAGTTACTAAGTAGGCGTTATTGTTTTGTAAACACAGAAAATACAAATTCATATCTGTTGATTTATCCTTGGACATTATCCAGTCTGTACTTTAAAATGTTACCACTTTCCTTAGAGAATTTCTCGATCTCACTTTTATTCTGGTGTCTTCAAATTCATCATATCTACATTCTACATTAACACTGTAGAATAAGCAAACATAGCTCACAAATTATTCAGAAGATCACTGTTACCATTCCCATCCATGTTAAGAAACAGCTTTGATAATAATTACTCAAATAACGAAGTCTGCATGAACAAAAGGGTTACGTCACCAAAGTAAGCGATCAAACAAAATTTTAGAATGAAAATTCGGAAGTAGGAAAACACGACTCCGTTTCTTCAATTGAAAGTAGAAACCCGATTTTTGGTATAAAAGCCTTGCGACTTTTGGAAGAGTTTGTAGTTTCCTTCTGTTGCCTTTTAGAAAAAGTTGAAACCGGTGAACTAACGCGGATTTAGAAAATGGCTCGCTTCATCTATCTAGCAATTGTACTTGTCCTTGCGACTATGCTCTTTTCTGCTAAGGCATCACCTGCCGATGGTGGCGCCATATCATTACACGACGCTCAACAACAACTAATTGGCAATGTAAGTATTTTTATTATATTTTTCGTCTATAGGCTGAACTACAAGAGAAGTAAATAACTTTAAGAAATTAACCGAGACTGAGGTTTACTTTTGAAAAATTGATATTTTTAGCCTGAATATATATCACATTCCGTAAGAGTTATTATCTTGATATTTAATGTTTTTAATTTTAAAAAGTGGTAAAAGTGAAAAAATTAACAAATGTAAGTTGATTTAATTGAAGACTTGTGCTTTCTATTAATTCGCAGTACCATTTTAATTCCATCTTAATTTTTACATTTCACTTTTAATCATTTAGTAATAATTTAATTGTTTGGCCACATCGCGTTCTTATGGAATGAGCTATTCTTCTTGGATATTTAAACTTAACGAAAGTTCCCCTCACACGAGTTAAAGTCAATTTGTGTACGCCTGTTACATTAAAGGGCGCGTTTGCCTTACGTAAGTAAATGTACTTATGTATACTTCTATTGTAGTTCAGCCTTATAAAATTTCGTAGCGGTATCTTCCCATGAGAAGGGCCTATCCCAGTTCAATCCAAGTCTTTCTATTAAGCGCAGCACCATTTTGTTTCAGTTCATGAGACAGATTTCAACGTTTTTTCGTTGTGTTGTCTTCGTTAAATACTGCTCTAAACAAATAAATCCAGATAATTAATTGCTGTGTTATTATAACTGTTATAATCGCAGACGAAAACTTGGATTGGGATATGTCCTAAGAAATATTAAAACTGAAATACCTTACTTGTACAATACACTGTTATTAATTATTTTCTTAAAATTTGTCTTGTTCTGTGCGCGCTACAAAATGATGATTAGGATTTAATTTCTAAATAAAATAAATAATTAAATTTAATTAATTTTCATAGACAAAGAAACCCGCAGCTGACTGTAAGCCAAGAGGAGGAAAGGTAAGAAGATCCGTATGAAATTCATTACTGTTTATTTTAACAAATCGATTTTACAGTGTTCTGTGGCCGAAGACTGCTGTAAATTCTCTTGTGCAACATTTGCACGTCGCTGTGTGTTGTAGTTGTGGGTGGACCATCACTATTTGAAACTTTACCTTACATTTTTTTTAAATTCTGAATAAAATGTTTCTTTGAACAATTTTAAATATTTTCCAGTTAATTATAAATTGTATTATAAATGAAAAAGATGAAGAAAATTTTGCAAATCCTCTGAAGGCTTTTCTTGTTTGTTCATCGAGTCGCATCATGCTTTGGCTTTAGTTTTCTTTCTAAGCGTGGGTTTCTCTATTAAAGGCTGCGATTATTGTGCATTCGTGTTTGGTGGTGCTGCAACACAATTTTTAAAAATTTCAAGAGTTGCAAAGCAGGAGAAAGTGAATGTACCAATGAAACGAATTAAATATCATATCACGTGTTGTTCTATTCAAAAATGCATATGTACCTAATTGTCATGACATAAATCGCAGGGTGTTTCTGTATTTAAGAAGAAAATAATGAGGAAACATATTTCCGTATAAATTATTGAATGTTTGACATTGTGGATAGAACTGCTTGTTTTTAGTGGAGTTAGTACGCCTTTGAGTTGTATTGCGATCATTTGCTTCAAATTATAATTACACAGCTGGTGTTAATTTGTTTTTGATTGAGGGAAATTTACTTGGAAGAGCACTTACGGTTTTATTTTCCAATCAGTGTATACTTACAGTGCCACGTGGAAGATTTGATTCAGAAGGCAAAAAATAACAATAGCAATAAAAAAATGAACCTAATTCTTGAATTTTATATTCACCGTGTGAAACAAGTCGTTAATGTCGTTTCCAGTTTAGGTAGTAATCCCACTGTTATGCAATTAAAAAAACTTTCAACTGGTAGTCGGTAACGCGAAGATATAATGGAAGGAGTAATTGATGATGGTTTTGTGATAAACACAGACTAAATTACGGTTGCCAAAGAAGTAATGGTAATTGGAAAAATTATTAACTTGAAAATAAAATATTAATTAAATATAAGACAGAAGAACGCAAAATTTAAAAACTATTAAGTAGGAATACTAATTAAGAAGAGAATTTATGCAGAAGATGAATCAGCCTAACGGCGAAAATGGTAAAAAGCGGGTATCAATGGACAACGAATTCGAAATCCTGACACCACAGTTAAGAAATGACCGCCCATTCTGAAGAGAATAATAATTAGGGATACCCAGAACTCAAACTATACTCACTAGTTTTAATCTAAAGACCGCTGTTCGAAATTTCATCCAACCGATAAACGTTATTTAATGTACCGAGTGGCGGATTCAGCTAATTGGCGGGGAAGGGTAGCCCCCCCCCCCCCTGAAGACAAAAAAAACTTACGGTAGATATTCTAAATTTTTCTACTGCAATTTTTAATTTCTGGAAACGTTCAATTTGAAGCAGAGCTTATTTGGGTAAAAGCTATGGGAGATTTGTTTTAATTGAAAACAGCTGCCAAAGTTTCGTTCATGAGTCTTCGCTGTAAAGAATATTATCGGCGGTTCAAAGCAAATATTTAAAGAAACAATTACTACTCGTAATTGGAGAAATTCAACGAAACTACACAACGGCAAACAAATCATTGTATATTGTTGTATGGAGACTTATTACATTTAAAGCAAGACATTTATTTTGGAAAAAAAAAGTTTTATTATTTCGTAAAATGCAATAGTAGAATATTTAGTTAAAACGTTAAATAAAAAAAAAATCTAAATGCTGATTGGGAAATTCTCAATAAGAGAAATAGATTGGTCGGACTGTTTTTCTTCGAGGGATGTTGATGAATGCACATAACAACTTACTGACATACTTAGTCTTCGCAAGCATGAATACATTCCTCATTATTACAGCAGGTCTCAACAACAGTAAAATCGCTCTTGGTTTAACGATCAGATCAACCATGTAATAGAAGTGAAAGAGTCTGCTAAACGCGACTATCAACTGCATCCACGTCCAGAACTGAAACAAGTCTATACCGCACAGAACAACTGTAAGTCCACTATCAAGAGAGAAAAATTTTATTTTGACCAGAGTGTGAGACAAAGAATATTGGCAAGCCGCAAAGGCAGCAAAGATTTCTGGTCTCTGGTCAATACCATCATCGGGAACAAATTCAGTAGTTCGTCTATACCTTCACTACTTATTAATGGTGAAGTGGTTGTTGACTCCCTTGATCAAGCTAATATTTTGACTGGTAGATTCGCTTCAAATTCTCTATATAAAAGAACCAATACACGTCCGTAAAAGAAATGTGTTCAAGGTCATCAAGGGGATCACCAATGCCGTAGGTCCTGATGGTTTCTCACCCATGTTAATTAACAGCTGTGCCTTATCCTTGATCAATGATCGCCATTATTGCTTTCGGACTGGATGCTCATCTGGAGACTTATTGACTTTTCTTACGGAACGTTCGAACTGTAGTCTTCACAATTTTGGTGATTAGCAAATCGTTACTCTACATATTTAAAACTGTTTTATAGAGTCTGGCTTCTAGCCCTTTTAGTTAAACTTGATGCACTTGGTCTCTCCCTTGCTGATCTATTATAGATTGAAAGTTTTTTACGTGATCACATAGTACTAATAATAAAAGTACTAGATGGGATTTCACCAGAACCGCACCCTATAAATGCTGATATACCCCAGAGCTCTGTTATCTTTCAATTTATCTTCTTAATTGTCATTAAAGATCTACTTCCCCTTACTTTTAATACCATCCATAGATTCGTATATGAGAGTAGCCTTGATTTCGCTTACTCCTTTGACAATCTTGGGGATTCCAGAGAGAATCCCACATCTGTCAAACCAGATTGCATGATTAGATCAATGATAACGACCTTTATCATATCCTCGCTTGGAATAAAGCGATTCACGTCTAGTTTAAGGCATCTAAGTCCCAAATTTTCACTCCCATTTCTTTTGATGGAGCACTGATTTACGATACACCATCATTATCCATTTCTGGCATTAAAATTTCCAATAAGTTAAGCTGGACAGATCGCATCCACTGTATTTCCAAAGAACGAACGAAATGTCTTGGTTCTCTGAAAAGGTGTAAGAATTATTTCAGGCCATCGAATCTAGCGCTCCTCTATAAGTCCAACACCAGACTAAGAATTTAATAAAATTTCCATATCTGGGCCTAGATTGCTCGCAAAGTCTTACCTTTATTGGATCTTGTCCAAAAAGAGCCTTCCAGATCACTGGCGATGTGGCAATAAGTTATAATAGCTACTCAATTGAACACCGCCGTAATGATCGATACCTTTCACTTCTTTATCGCTATACGCATGGCCAATGTTCCGATGTAATATTTAGTCTGATCCCTTGTAGGATAGTTCCTTCACGTAATACTCACACTGCAAATCGCGTACATCCTTATACCCAAAACATTACTTTCGGCTATACATTAAAATTCCGTGATGTTTTTTGTGTCCTAAACTGTGCGAATGTGGAACAGTATACCATCTTCTGTCTTTACTTCGACATACAATTCTGCGACAGTTAAAGACTGACATACAGCAGCACCTCTGTCAATCTCCTCATGCTGCCTGACTCCTTTCTCTGTCACCTTCCTGTCATGCTGTGCTTTACATCATACGGTATCCCCTGAACTTGCCTTAAAATAACAAAAAAAAAGTCAAACTTTCTTGATTTTAGTAGAGGTAAAGTACGTAGCCCTTTAATTCCTGTATTTTGGAAAGTTACAGTTTTTGATGAATTTGTCAATTCGATCAAAATGTGTTTCGTGGTCTGTGCTTGCTTTCAACTTATTTATATAAAGGCAGAAAATCAGAGGTCCTTAGTAAAGAGCCCTGAAATCATCTTTTCTACATATTTGAAAAAATACCTCTGGAATAAATAATTTAATTAAAAATGCACAGACGAGGCATGATTAATGGCAGATAGTGTAATAAACGATATATTCTATTGTACTAATAATGAATTCTAGTACTTTTTGAAGTTATATTATATGTAGGTTAACTTAGTCAGGTGCTCTTGAATTTTTGAACTGTAACCCTAGTACCTAGTCTTAATAAACTTGTAAAAGCACGTTCTGTGTGTTTTAATTTCCTCTACAACACAACAGATAAGCATAAAGATATTACTTTTAACGTTTTTACAGATAGCACTTAGTGGAATATGTTTTTAAACATCTTTGTTTAAGATTAAGCAATTAAATGTTCTTACTCCGATTCCACAATACATAAACATACATATATAAAAATGTTGTTGCTGATAGAATTAGCTACGCTGAGAAAGCAACCGACTCTGATATTCCCAGTTCTCAGTGGGATTTTGCTCAAAACATTACAATTCTTGCAATCCCGTGCATTGTATCAAAGGATACCTACAATTACCTGCCACTTTCGATAAAATTCAACAATTTACAACACTGAAAAATATATCCTCATGAAAATACATCAAAAAAGGTTTCTTTATATTTCGAGAGCAGACAATAATTTGTGGTCTTCAATGGATTTGCATCTTTATTAACAGAATTTAAGTATCTCACAAGGGACCATACTTGATACATTTACTTTCTCCTTTTTTACAACTCTTGAATTTTTTTAAAATTGTGTTACATCAGCACCAATCACGAATGCACAATAATCGCAGCCTTTAATAGAAAAAAACACGCTTAGAAAAAAAAAACTGGAGCCAAACCATGATGCAATTTGGTGCAAAAATGAAGAAAACACCGGGGCAGGCGTTTTCTTCGAGGTGCCTCAGCTGGAGATTTCCATACACCTTAAAAACCATGCCACGATTTTCAAGGCGGAGGTCAAAGCCACTCTTGGCGCCAGAAGGCATGTTCTTCACTCAGACACTGAGAACAAGGAGATCGCCATCTGCTCAGACGACCAAGCAGCTGTCAAGACTTTATCTAAACCTTTAATAACCTCCAAACTAGTACTGGTGTGTAAAACTACCCTGAATTCATTCTCTCGGAATAGCAGGGTTCTTGTTCAGCGGGAATGAAAGGGCAGACGGGTTTGGTCGTCATGGTGTAGCCTCAGAGGAATATCCTTCCATAATTGCACCAAAACACCTTGTCTCAATTATTTCGATTTTGGCTGACCGCCAATACAGTTGCCTTTGGTTAGCCGACCTTTCGGGTAGAACTACTAGGGAACTGTGATGTGAGGTAAATCTAATCCAAACCAAACGAATGATCTCTTGGGGATTAAGAAGCCAACCGTGAGAACTCTAGTGTCTAGTATCACTGGGCACTCTTTTCTCAGGGGCCACCTTTGCAGGGTGAGACTTGTTGGTGACCCTATTTGCAGGGCTTGCGGAAAGGAGTCCAAAATGGTAACTCACTTTCTTTGTCACTTTGTGGCACTCTCAGGAAAGCTATACATAATCGTTGGCTCACATCTCCTGCTGGCGGCTAATACTTAGCTTTGTAAGAGAGTTCGGTTGGGACCTATGAGCGATTGCTTATGGGTCCGGAGGGTGAACAATGGGTCCTACTTTGGTCTACGTCCGGGGAACCCCTTGGTGTCCCAACCTCTATTCAATCTTTTAATTTATCTGTTGGGTGAACAAATAATCCTTAAAAGAAGTCCCTTTATCTTTTTCACCTTTAATACCATTTGTAATTTATCGTCATTAGATTTCAAGTTCAGTTAGTAAACACTGATCAAAATTGATATGCGAAGAAGAAAAAAAAAGCATTCAACCACTAGATGGTGCGCCATAAAGCAGTCAACCGAAATAACTCACATCTCACGGCAAAACTCTATTAAATGCGTTAATTAGAAAATGTAAAATCAACAAAATTTGACATTTTTCAAAGAAACATTTTATTCAGAATTAAAAAAAAATTTTGAGGTAAAGTTTCAAATAGCGATGGTCCACCCAAAACTACAACACACAGCGACGTGCAAATGTCGCACAAGAGAATTTACAGCAGTCTTCGGCCACAGAACACTGTAAAATCGATTTGTTAAAATAAACAGTAATGAATTTCATACGGATCTTCTTACCTTTCCTCCTCTTGGCTTACAGTCAGCTGCGGGTTTCTTTGTCTATGAAAATTAATTACATTTAATTATTTATTTTATTTAGAAATTAAATCCTAATCATCATTTTGTAGCGCACACAGAACAGGACAATTTTTAAGAAAATAATAACAGTGTATTGTACAAGTAAGATATTTAAGTTTTAATATTGCTTAGGGCCTATCCCAATCCAAGGGATTAGTACATTTATAATAACACAACAATTAATTATCTCGATTTATTTGCTTAGAGCAGTATTTAACGAAAGCAGCTCAAACAAATAACGACATAATCTGTCTCATGAACTGAAACAAAATGGTACTGCGCTTACTAGAAAGACTTGGATTGAACTGGGATAGGCCCTTCGTATGGGAAGATACCGCTACAAAATATTATAGACGAAAAATATAATAAAAACACTTACATTGCCAATTAGTTGTTGTTGAGCGTCGTGTAATGATATGGCGCCACCATCGGCAGGTGATGCCTTAGCAGAAAAGAGCATAGCCGCAAGGACAAGTACAATTGCTAGGTAGATGAAGCGAGCCATTTTCACCGGTTTCAACTTTTTCTAAAAGGCAACAGAAGGAAACTACAAACTCTTCCAAAAGTCGCAAGGCTTTTATACCAAAAATCGGGTTTCTACTTTCAATTGAAGAAACGGAGTCGTGTTTTCCTACTTCCGAATCTTCATTCTAAAATTTTGTTTGTTCGTTTACTTTGGTGACGTAACCCTTTTGTTCATGCAGACTTCGTTATTTGAGTAATTATTATCAAAGCTGTTTCTTAACATGGATGGGAATGGTAACAGTGATCTTCTGAATAATTGGTGAGCTATGTTTGCTTATTCTACAGTGTTAGAATGTAGAATGTAGATCTGATGAATTTGGAGACACCAGAGTAAAAGTAAGATCAAGAAATTCTCTAAGGAAATTGGTAACATTTTAAAGTACAGACTGGATAATGTCCAAGGACAAATCAACATATATGAATTTGTATTTTCTTTGTTTACAAAACAATAACGCCTTCTTAGTAACTATAGTCGGCGTCATGCAAAGTCTGCTCTCAAGGTCAGGGACATTTCTGCTTGGATTTGCCGCTTTATAAATTTAATCTAAGCAAAATTTTGTAATTTTTCCATTTTAATTAAGTTATTTTATTAATTTTTTATAAAGTCAAATAAATTTCATCATGTTTTACCTGTTTTGAGTCGTGATCCTTAAGTAGAAAATTTATTTACAAATAAATTTGCTTATTTTAATCAGTTATTTTTCGATATTTTTACTGTACTTCCGAAATACGCCACGAAAATTCCGTGATCTCATTTTTATTTATATAAAGTGACAGTTAAAATAAATCTATTTTTCCAACTTTTTTCCATAAAATCTGTAAATTGAATATTTTGTATGGAGAAAAAAAGTTATGGAAATTTGCTATATTTTCACTTCGCACTAAATAAAATCTTGCAAAAGGCTGAGAAACCTTGTCGATAGCACAATCTTTGAATAAATAGTGCGAGAAATTAGGAAAATGGGACATTTCGTTTAACGTCTTGTTTCTATGTGAGTGTCTGCGGGTGGTTGGTATGTGTTGTGAGTTAGTGGGAAATGAAAGTCTAGAACCTGAAAGTATACCTACTCATTTTGGGCTAAATTGAATATTGATTCTCATATGATTATTGATTGATCTACATGGTGTTTGGTATAATTATACATTAATTTTACAGGATGATAAGTCTCGATGAGAGAAAATTATTGTGTGTAGAATTGAAATCGACCATAGTTCTTCAGAATTCGTGTGGTTTATTGGTGGCTGCAGACGGTCCAAACAAATTCTGTCTACCGTCTTGCGGGATGAGTTGACTGCCATGGTGTCGGCCGGTGGTGGCCTGGGAGGGTGGGGGGGGGGGGGGAATTAACATATTAATGGTAATAGCTTACATTAAATGCAACAAACGTTTTGCTCTTACAGAATGAATTCTGAATCCCGTACCGATATTTATTTTCATATTTCGCGGCAGGGAAGCCGAAACCGCTGAAAGTTCTTGCAATTATTCATTCTAAGTACACACGCACTGTCGTTCACTGTGCACTCGAATCTTATCGTCGATTTGCATTAACTTCCTACTAATCTTCCTACTGGTATGCTGTACGTTTTCCCCACTCACAATTTTAATGCAATTTCCATGAAATTTGTACTTCAACAAATACCTACTTATCATATTCAAAACATTTCTTATGTGAGAAAATATCTTTCGAGTCAATGTTTTGTTAAAATTTGCAATTCTCTTAAATACGGAAACCAAAAATGCAAAATCTAATTTGGTTGTGCCGATTAGTGATAGCCGCTTTGGCATTATTTCCCTAGATGTGCGATTTGTACCCATGCCAATAATATTTGTCAAAGTTTGTGTTTTTGTATGTTTATCCAACTGAAGTAAATCTTTCATTGTTTACCTCCAGATACCCACCCCTAACAATCAGCGCAACAAGCAAGATGGTATACAGGAATTTGTTAGGACCATCTATAACCACAAATAAACCACACACAGAAATATGGTCGATTTCAATTCTAAGAAATAAATCAATTCATTCCTTCATTGAAAGCAATTTATACAGGCCTGAGACAGAAATCCGCGCTGACGTACCTAGACCTTCGCTCATAAATTTTTTTAGCTAACAAACCCAAGCAAGTAAATCAAATCAGCTTCCACGAAGCCGAGACTGCCCAGACACAACTCACAACTTATTCGAATCATCTTCAGCAGTCACCAATGCACACGAATTCTGAAGAAATATGGTCGATTTAAAATCCAAGAAAGAAATAATTTTTGCCTATATATTTAGAAAAACATTTTTGGTTCGTATCCATGATATATTTAGCCGAGATCAGTGAGTTATTGAGGTTGGCTATGAGCTCTTCCATACATCACTTTCTTAGTACTACCGTCGATATCTGGGTATTTCTTGTCTGTGATGTTAGGTTAGTTATTCAGAAGTATGTAGGCACCATAAGTTTTTTAAAATCTCTTGACAAATTTCCAATTATTTTAAAACGTTTGGTTGAGCTACAGTTGACATTTTCATGTTTCTATGTATGTAGTTCTATGTAGTTAATATTGATCTGCTCTGACTACATAAATCAGAATTGAGAGCTGATTCAAATGAATTTCCATTAATATCAGTATCATAAAATGTTCATAATAAAATTAAAATTGATCATTATCATCAGTACTCAAATGTATCTCATTCAGCTATCTTTTATATAATTTACTATCATTGTTTAGGCCACACATACATGATGATGGTCCCTCGTTGTAAATTCCATCCACATTTCTAATCCTTCCCACGATGAAATATTTTCTCTTATAGAAAAGGGAAAAAGGGAAACACAAAGAACTAAACTCTAAATGAAATTAACAAAAAACTACTTATCTAATAGTTGGGAACTTCCTTCCGTTCATCCAGCGATGTCCAAACATTCCAATAAATAAGTGTAATACCTGAAACATATAAGAATATTATTATTCATAACAAAAATTGTACAAAACTTTTAACTTACCTCAAAAGTATACCACCATCTCGTATATTTACAATTTCTCAGTGACAGAAAGTGACATTACGTCAGTCAGCTGTCTAAGGTACATTCAGATAATGCATCAATCGTTGCTAGGGCAACGCCAAAAGGCGAGAACGCATAACTGGATGAGGCGGCTATACATATAAAGCCGACGAGTCGCAGCTGAAAAGCATTCTTGGTTCAGAGCTCATCTGATTCGGAGAATAATCCGAGCGACAAGAATATTATTTCCAACCTCCAAAATAGAAGAATAATTCTATATTTCAGAGAATAATCTGAAAATTCCATCATTTCCCAATCTCCTACCCACACGTAAGCAGAAGAATAATTCTGCTGCAGAGAATAATCTGCAATTTTCTGCCCACACCTCAGCAGAAGAATAATTCTGCTGCAGAGAATAATCTGCTCTTCATCTCTATAGTAGCATATTGCTACACTTCTGCGCACGCTCAGAATACTGTCAGAGACTACTCTGACTAGTTTTACTGACTATAGCATTTTGCTGCCCTTGTGTCCTCACGCACTAGCAGCATCGATATTACCCCCTTTTCTTTATTTTAATGACAGATAATGATTCTAGTCTTCTCTCCCTCTTTCAGAACGAGGAGAACATTGGCAGCGCCTGAGCAGGAGCTCATTGAATTTTAATTTTAATTTTTAATTTGTCCTTTTTTTTGTTTATTATTATTTTTTTTTTACTTGAAGTTTTTTATTGAATTTTATAGTAGTTTCTAGGTTAGTTTTAGTTCTGAATTTCTTTTAATAAATGAATTTGTGATATAGTTATAAGCATTGAATTTGAATAAAAATTTTATATTTGAATTGAAAGAACCGAGTTGTCCTTTACAAACCGGCACTCCCTCCCACGTCCGAGACTAGCTCTCACAATCATCGCTTACGTTTTACTCGTTCTTGTCTCTTATATTTAAAAACCATAATATCAAATCAATTGTATTTCAAAATATAATATTGACATCGGCTCAACCTTCAAAACCACTTAGGTCTTGGTTAGAACTCATAAATGTACCTTCCTATAACATAATGAAAAACAAACACTCAAAAATTAAATTCCCAATCAGTCTTGAACATTGGTACTATGTTTATTGTACATACTATATGATGTAAATATTAGATCGCATTTCTAGTCACTGGTAGACAGTCTGCGACAATATGTGTTAGGTATATGCTCAGATTTCTGAATCGATCAACATTCAACAGAATCACTTCAGCAAAATTTAAAACTCATTATTCAAAATTACTGACGGCATCAAGGCATAGAGCTTTCACAGACATTATTTTTGATAGAGCCATAGATAGTATAGGTAAGGTACTAAGAATATCATTGTTCGTCACACAGAAATTAGCTGCGAGAATGCAATAAAAGCCCACAACTTATCAAATCTGTAGGCAATTAGGGCGCCCCTAAAAAAATGAAAACAAAAACTCCTATAACTGATAACCGTTATATTTTCTTGCAAGATTTGCAGACCTTAGAATGTTACGTTTAATTTGATGCACACCGACCTAATTATTCATGATTTTAATTATTTTGCTAATTTTGCGTAGAATTGCATAAAGCTAGGCGCGATTCCTTTCGACAGTAGCACGAATGAGGAATCATATGCTGCGTTCCTTTTCTCGTTCTGAATGAACCTGTATGAATCGACAGAACGATGTCATCATTTAATTCAAATTTTTGACATTTCTTCAATTTGATAAAAGCAAGTATAAAATCGTAAAAATTGTTGATTATGAAAAATAAAGCCATTTTCCATCAAAAGCAACTGAAACTCAACTATTACCACTTCGTACAAATTGTAAACAACACATTCACGAATACAAATTAAAATCGTTCTGCTTGAATCCGGGAAAAACTCAGATGCATTCAGAACGAAAAAAGCGATGACAGATTGAAACTAAATCGTTCAGCCCGGGAAAAAGAACGACATGGATTGAAAAAATTCATTCTGAACGAGAAAAGGAACGCAGCAATAAAAATTGGCTTATCTCATCAACTGTTTGGAATACAATAAACGTTCCTATATCGATAATCTTATCAATACACTGGCATATAATAAGAGTGAGCCATCCTATCTAATTCCTATAGTCAAAAATGGCACAAATTTTTACTAAAATCTATTTGTCTCTTTCAAGCTCAAAATGTACACTGAACTGTAACCAATTTTGGAAACAGTACGGCTGTATTAATTGGAATACACGGGGATTGACATAAAAATGCATCCAAATATATTATTTATATACGTCTATCTCTTACAAGCTCAAGCATATTTGACATCAAATCTGCAGAGGAACACATTTTTCAATAATATTAAAAATTAATTTTTGTGTTAATTAAAACGAGCTTAACTTCCTAAATAATTTTCATGTAATGTAATACTATTTTTCAACATCTTTAGGGTTTCTAATTGGCGAATAATAATAAAGTATGAATCGATGTGCAATTGTACGAAATAAAGGGTTTTCACACCCTGTTCAATATTTGTGCCATTTTTGAAGCAGAACGCTCAGTCCATTCTTATTATATGTCAGTGTACCAATATCAAAAGAAAAATATGATGCCAAAGGTAAATTAATTATTAGCACAAATAGGAAAATTTAAAACCAGAAGTCAGATACATGTTGCGAGTCAATTAATAAAATTTGCAACTCTCGCTCGACGACGCGACGTCTCGACCTGATGTAGGAAGGCTTCAATTCTTTCTTAGAAATTTACTGGAAATTTTTCCTTAGAAATTTACTGGAAAGCTTTTCTTAGAAATTTACTGAAAATTTGTTCCTTTGAAGTATGCATTATAGGAGGCTGACAACGGCAGACGAAATGAATGCTTATTGCCAATTGGAGGCCGACAATGGCACAAATGAAAATAACTCCAAACAAAATAAATAAAGATTTTACTGAAATATTTTCTGTAAATTTTTAAAAAACAAAAATTTCATATTTACGCGTCTACGCTCATAATAATTGAATTGTTGTCGGCCTTCAAAAATGCCTATAAATTCTAAGAAAAAAATGTGGGCTTCCTCACATCAGGTTGAAGTATTGTAGCGCATTGCATTGCATTGCATTGCCTCGTTTCCACTAATACAAATTTTCTTACCCGACAAGTTTTGAAACAAGTTTGTAACATTTTATATAAGTGGAAACGCTATATGAAAATTCAGACACATGTTGGCAACTTGTTCCATGTCGGCTGTAAAAACTCGCAGAATTTGTTGGGTGAGTTTTTCATTTCAGTGGAAACGCTCATTTGTGTGATGGCTAAACTAGTGGAAAACAATAGAGTAGAGTTGGCGAGAATTTATTTAAATGGAACACTTGTAAGCTTAAGCTAACATGTCGGCTCCCAACAAGTACACAACATGTTACCGAACAAGTTGTCAGAATTTGTATTAGTGGAAACAAGGCTTAAAATATAGAAATTTGAGCGTGTGTCTGAACATTAGGAGCATTTGCCGATAATCGCAACATTTCTTAGCTACAGTTTTCATTGTAGCTAACTAATTTGGTTACCAGAAATGTTGATAAGGTTTTCATTTTTTGAGGCCAGCCCGTCCCTTTAACTCGCCTGAATATTTAGATATTTCTTTTTTACTATTTTCGACACTCTCGTAGATCCACTTTTCGTCATCACAGCGAGCTGAAATTTGGCACACAGGTTCACGTCGCGTGACAGTTGAATCTATCAAAATTTGAACGGGAAATTTCCATGGAAAACCCGGAAAATCGGGAAAAATCATTTGAAAATTTGGTACAAATTTGATTAGTGATAAATCCGTTTCAGGAAAAATGCAGAGTTTTCCGATTTTTACGAAAAAATTTTCCGGAACTTTCCGACTTTTCCGGAAAATTTTCCGGTAAAAAAGTTATCTAAATTATGCAGGATCAAAAAATCGAGGAAAATTCATGTAAAACGCTTTTCCGGAGTTTTTCCGACCAAGGAAGCGTTTGAGCGTTTTGCAACCTCAGACAAAGTTGTAGAGCGAAATGAGTTGCATAAAGTTGCTATTGGGGAAAACTCCATGTAAAACCTAGAAAAACGGGAAAATCATCGGAAAAATTTTCATCGATATGATTAGTCATAAATCTGTTTCATGAAAAATGCAGAATATTCCAATTTTTCTGGAAAATTTTTCCGAAAATTTCCGGAATTTTCCGACTTTTCCTGAAAATTTACCGACAAAAAAGTTTTATAAGCTATGCGGAATCATTTTTTTTCGGTGCTACTGGCATCAATACTTTGTCTTCAACAATCATGAAAACTTGCATGAAAAATCGAGGAAAATTCATGTAAATTTTTAAAAAAAATTCATAGTAATAGGGAAAGTCTGTGGAAAACATGGAAAATCAGGAAAATTCATGTTACATGGGATCAAGTTGGAATACAGCTAAAAAGCGCTGTTTAAAACATGATTTGAATTTCAGAAAACCGTTGCAGTACTTCAACGATTTGATACTCGAAAAATTTTTGTTTTCGGATCGGCACCAAACATGACTTAAAATGTCGGTAATGATAAGCTGAACGAAAACTTCCAGGTAACCACGGTGCTGACTTCCAATCATCTCATCGTAACTGCCTTCAAAATTTCAAATTTTTCGAAACCTCAGTAAACCGTTGTCCGAGTTATTGAAACTGTTCGGATTGTGTTCGAAGTACGGTCATCGAGTCTTAGTTTTTATCCAAGAGATTTTGCCAGCGCAAGTGCGCTGTAATCAAACACGAACGATATTATATGAATGGTTTCCAAGAAAACGTCCGACGAACTTGCGCTCGAATCTGCGAACGTGAATGCGTCGGAATCAAAATTGTTTGATTCCAACGCATTAGCGTCGGGGGTTTTAGTTGACGTTTATACTTCAGATCACGCAGCTATGGCAAAAAGAGTGCCTTGCCATTAAAAAGAGAGCCTTGCCATTAAAGATTAAAAAATTAAATAAAAGAGGTAAGTCTATGATTTTTTTATATAACTATTAAATATTATATTTAATTAACTTAACTCAATATGGTAAGATATATATTTTGCCGCGGTAAAGAACCTTTTCTACTACTACTAGAATACGTTTTAAGAGTGTCACGCATTTGTTTTGACAAATAAATTTGTTTGTCCATGTTGACCTGCCTTAAATGTTAATCGATTTTTTTCTGGTAGAGATAGTCTTGTTTTATTAAATGTTTGTTCGTCGGAAAATGGAATTTTTGAACTCCTTATTAAATTGACGTAAGCAAGCTGCAGTCACTAATTCATCTACCACATTAGGTACCAAGGCAATGGGTGTATGACAGAAACGGCAATATTGAGGTCTAACCCCGAATGGATTTTCTGTCATCCGTCTTGCTTGCGAATGACGGTAGTTATATGTAGCTTTTGTTAAATCAGCAGAAGACTATTTGTGGGATATGGCTTCATAAAAGTCTCCGTTAAAGTAAACGCCCATCTCCGATTAACAATGGAATAGCGGCGAGAGCATGGAATGGATAGAATGCTTAGTTTTTCTGTTGAAGTAATAGGACTTCTATTTCTATTGCATAGAAGTGTTTCGCAATATCGTCTTTATTTTATTTAACTGGCTTTGTAACAGCGCTGGTAATAAAAGGAAGTATTCCGCGAACTTTGTATTGTCATCCGTCTTTTAATTAAAATTTCAAATGCTCCATCTTCTCTTCTTTTCTGAAACATTGCATTTACGGACTTTCTTTTAATTAGATTCAACAATAACAGATGTTTTTCATCTATATCTTTCTCTTGCAGCAAACTTTCAAAACTCATTCTACAATTGAAATCTACATTTTCGAAAGAAATTTCACACACGACTGAAATATTATTTCTTTGGAAACCGCACGGGATGGCGTTGAACGGCAACGCATTTGCGCTGGCGCGTTTGCGTTGCACGTTTGCGTCGGCGGAATCTCTTGGAAACCGTAGCTTTAGATGGATAGAATATAATATGCGTCACTGAATAAAAATAAATTTTATGTCAATAGACATACTAAAAAAGAAATCAAAACATGAAAATGTATTTTATAATAAAAAAGTAGACCTCCGAGCTTTCTAGAAGCTCTCTGTGGTGATTTCTGGAAGTTGTACAGGGTGGGGGTTTAAAAATATCTAACTTTTTCGTTTGTACATTGCTCCACACCCTGTTGACCGTTTCTCTTCATTCCTTTTTTACATGATAGCCAACCGTCTGTTCTTCATAGGTAAGCATGTTTCCCCACCCCACCTTACCCCTCCTTTTTTTCATCCTACCATATGTTACCCATGGTGACTTTTGGCCCCCATGGTGACTTTTGGCCCACCCTGTATAAAATGTCTGAGACTCATGCTATTTTGTAATTAATACAGCTGCATATCACTAACCAGATTTATATTTCTATACAAATATTTGAAAAACAAGTTATGCTTCAGTTTATAAATATTAATTAATAGATTAAACATAATTCGTTATTATACGTGTCAAGGATTAATTTTACTGATGTTCATTTGCCACAACATAGAGTAATCCATATTCCTTTATTTTGTAATCTCTGAAGTCTAAGTTTTTTCCACCAATTCAATATTGCCAATATCAATAGATGCTAAGTCTTTCAGTAGATTTAATAACCATCATTTTTGTTTTTGCACTATTAACCTTTAACTTATTCGTTTTTAACCATTTGCAAACCAGATTCTAGTCAAATACACTGATTAAAATTCACACTGTCAATTGCATCACCTGCAAAGAATGTTAACTGACAGTGGTCCAGAATATTATCCACATAATTAACATAAATAAGATACAGCGGTACTCCTAAGGTACTGTTTATTGCTGCTGATATAGATTGGTTTACTTTAGTCGAGACCGAAACCAATCGCTTCCATTCTTTTCCCAACGTACTTATCTAATTTGTCCATGAGAATTTTTATATCCACCATCTTAAAAGCACTCTCCATGTCTAGGAAAATAGCGATAATAAATTTATGTTCATCAATAGTTTGCTTCCATTCCATTGTTAGCCAGTTGTAAGCTGTTTCACAAGGATGCAGCTGAAGACTGACAAGAACTAGATGTCGCATGCAGAGCAGAGTATACAGATTGTGAACGGGGTAGTGTATTCTGGAATGGACTATAACATGTTTTAGATCGTGCCGAATGCAAATGTTTTTATGAAAGCAATTTTGTATACATTTGATTGACTTCCTCAACACTTCAGATACAAAAAAATATGAATCTCTCGACGCCAACGTATATATCATTTCAAATGTTGTGGTCCATTCCGGAAGGGACCACCCCGCAGCCATATAAATTTTGTGTATTTTTTTGATACTACGTGCGAGGTCTAGTTCTTGTATTATCTATGCTATGATATTAAAAAATATTGGTGTTCCACATATTTAATCAGTTATAGTTGAACTAACTTTTCCAAATATATTCCGGTAAAGGCAGCATATTTATCGACCTAAGGTTCTCACATAAATTGAATTTTTCACTTTTTGTATAGATACAATACTTTCAGTCAGAATTGCATTGAAAATATGCCATGGTTCGAGGAGCAGAGCACAATGCAACTATTACTCAGCTGATAGTTAATGAGCATAAAATGGTAAGGTTCCTTTTTAATCAAAAAGGTAAAGAGCCAAGTATAAAATTACTGGAAGAATATTTTTCTGTATGGGTAATAAATAACTTAGGCTCTATAGCATATATTAAATCAGTATCTAGTCACTTTTCGATAGGTATAAATATAAAATATTTTAGAGAATCGGACAACATGGATTTCTTGGGTAGTATTTCTCGAGAGTTTTACAAAGCTGCGATTCTGCGACAAACACTGTTTCGATTATGACGAAATATACAGGGTGTCTCCCCGTAGGAGGTCAATAGAGCAGGCGGTGATAGTACTCACCTAGACGATCCAAAAATTATATGACAGGGGAGGGGGGGGGCAATATCAACCGTTTAGGACTTACAGGATGATTAAGAAAAAAATCTAGTTTTTTATCTTAAAAACTAAAGGGCATACTTTCACAGTTAAGGGCTCATTGTATGCAAAACTTTATGACCTTTCGAACGACAACTCAACCAGCACCGTACCCTTCTCTCCTAAAGAATTATGGTTGTCTAAACTAAAAATTTCGGATTTTCATACATTTTTTTAATTTAACTTCTATTATTTTTGCAAAAAGGTTATTAACATAACTTTTTTTTTTATACAATCTGTAAACTGTAGACTCTTCTCTTTAATTTGACCTAGTACAATCCTATGTGCTATCTGTAGCCCTTTAAGAGTTACTAGCTCTTAACCTATTCTCAAACCTATTTTCAAACCTATTTGAAAATACGTCATTTTAAAAAGATACTGGCTAATTTCGGTATAACCTGAATAGGTTAAAAGCTTATACCTGTTTAACGACTACAGTTAATACATAGGATGTAATAGGTGAAATTAAAGAGGAGAGTCTACAGTTTCCAGTTTTTATAAAAACAAGTTATGTTAATAACCTTTTTGCAAAAATAATAGAAGTTAAATTAAAAAAATGTATGAAACTCCGAAATTTTTAGTTTTACAGCGCTGTTTGGAAAGGCCAGGAAGTTTTGCATTCAATGAGGTCTTAACTGTGACCATACGGCCTGTAGTTTTTAAGATACAGGGTGTTTTATGAAAAAAACTGGCTTTTGTCTTAATCACCCTGTAATTCCTAAACGGTTGATATTGCCTCCCCCGTCCCCCTGCCATAAAATTTTTGGTTCGTCTAGGTGAGTACTACCGCTTCCTGCTCTACTGACCTCCTACGTGGAAACACCCTGTTTGTTGCTTTTAGGGTTATTAATATTTAAGTATTAGAAATAAAATGATTCATATGAAAATCAGGGATTCAGTAGATATATTTATGTTAGAACTCATATGACCTTGTTTTGAAGGCGCCATATTTTGATAATGTTGTCCAGGGGGAGCAACAGCTACCCCCGCTCTCTCTAGATATGCTTCAGGTTACGCACTAATATAAACAAACTTCTGATACCGTCGAAATAAAACCAGATATGAAGACATATCACGCTCCGAAAAATAAACTACCCCGCGAGACAGAGGTAGATGTTGGAGGATTTATTGCTACCTTTCCCACCACGGAATCACACTTGGACAATGCCCGATAAGAAGCAGCAGGATATATTTCGTTCCAATTCTTAACATAACTATAGGGGAAGGTGCTGTACCTTGGTAACTTTTTTGAAATACTCTTTTGTTTTTTTGACAAAACTACTGAGACAAATCTTGAGCAACCGATAATTTTTATAAATTGTCTAATCCATAACCTTTCCAATAATAGTAGAATACACATGTAAATAAAAATCTATATTTCAGGATATATGAAAGAAAATATGAAGGTCCTGATTTCGGTCCAAGGTACAACATGCAGCAATACCATGGACAGTGGGGTATTGTACCTTGGACATTTATAATTTCTAAGAAGAAATGAAGGTATATAAATACAGTTACATTAAGTAACACTCTTTCTTCAACCAAGATTAACAATACCCGCAAAGCAGGTTATTAAACAAAAAATTTGCTATAGCTGTACACATTTAATTTATTATTTATCTAAAGGTAGGTCTATGCCATTTTTTGACATGTGCGTAGTACAAATGTTTGAAGTGTCCAAGGTACATACCCCTTGCCATAGAAACAAAACTGCCTCTGAAATATTTTAAGGCGCACAATGCACCGCATGATGCACGATTTATAATAGTAGGATATAAACACGTTTTATCTTAGCTGGAATGCAAAGATATAGGCAGAATAAAACTTCAAAACTTTCAATTCATTATCAATGGAAAATATTTACTCTTCACGACTTTTCTTTAAAGCGCATTAACTGCACATTTGTCCGACAAAGTAATTCCCAGAATAGTTAAGTGTTATTTGATGATTAGTAAAATCGGATAAAAGGGCTTTTATGTAAGTGGTAATTACAGTCCGTGTAGAAAATGAAATGACCAAGGAACATACATGGCCAAGGTACAGCATCTTCCTCTACTCATGGAACTGGTATTGTCTGTCAATATTAGCAAGGTGATTTGAGAGTGTCTATCTTCATCCGGTATCACTTGTGATTATTTTTCTCCTCGAGTTTGGCTGTCTGCTTTGATGATGTAAGGATTACGCCTAATCGTGATAAGTTTTATAATATGTAATGTGGGAACATGGATTTCGTGCATTAAAAAGAAAAATAAAGTATATAATTGGTGAAAGCAGTAGCGGTACAATAGGTAGGGCACAAAAGTAGATATCAGAGAGTCAAAATTCAAATTTTGAATGTCGGTGTACAAATATTTTTTTTTTCGATTCCCATTGTATATAAATATTGTTAACGATATGGTGATATAAGCCTAAATCTTTAAAAACTTTTATCCCATGCATAACCAATGATTCTCAAAAAAGAAAAAAATTCAGTCTTTTTCAGATTGTAGAAACTATCTTGCTAACAAAGTCGTGAAAACTATGAAACTGAATTTCTCACGAGCTTTGTAAATCTAAAAAGTAATAAAAACAAAAACAAAAAAGGCTCGTAAAAATTTGCATCACTGCATTAGCAACAAAATGGTGTTTATATAAAGTAAAAAAGAGTGAAATTTTGTAATGAAAAAAATTGCATAAAAAATTTCAAACGTCTACTTTCAACGCAAATAAAATTTTACTCCGCAAACAAGCACTTGAGTCACCAAAAAGATAAGTTCCGTTCACTTGAATATCTAAAAAGAAACGTGCCTATGTCATCTGATAACAATGAATGCATGAATCGAAAAAGTCGTAAGATATGTCTTAACTAACTAAGGTGGAATTTCCAGATGTCACGGGATAACCGAAACCGTTGTAATCACTTTTACAGGAATGGCGGCAGTTCACCGATTTCGTATGATTTAATAGATATGAGATAATACATCCCACTCCATTGTTGTCTTGTCTTCTTCAAAAGACGCAGAAAGTATAAAAATATTGCAAATCAAGGGGCGAGTCACATTTGATTGCTTAGCTCGGCACGAAGTAGAAAAACGTAGTCACATATAAAAATTCGAAAATGGCACGCTTCTTATTTATTGCAATTGCTTTAGTTTTCTCTGTTTGCGTCTTATCGGAAATGGTTTGTGCTTTAATTTAATAATTAAATTCAAGGACGGATATTCAATGATGAAAATATTTATGCTTGCAGGTATCAGCTCAACCAAGCAGATCTGGACCAGCACTTTCAATTCAAGATGCGCAGCAACACTTAATTGGAAATGTAAGTAGATTTTTTTTACATTTTTATATTATTAAATATTTTTTGTTCATATTTAAAAAAAAAATTTCTTTAATACTTTCAATAGAATAAGCCACAACAAGCAAATTGCAAGAAAATTGGAGCTTTTGTAAGTTAAATATTTGAAATTTTTTGCTTTTCTAAATTAAAAAGTCATGAAAAAAATATTTCTAATTACAGTGCAGTGTCTCTGAAGAATGCTGTACTCGAAGATGTCACAGTTACAGGGCTAAGTGCGTGTCGTGAATATAAATTTTGTGAAAATTCTACTTAATAAATATGTTTGTACATATATAGTGTAAAAAGATTATTGTATTGTTTTATTTCCATCCTTTTTTTCGTTGAATGATCCATATGAATGCACTTATTTAAAACTGCGGAAATTAAACTTTAATCAAATATTTATATGATATGAAACTAGCCCATTGGCACCACATTCATATTGACACGATTCATAGAAAGGCTTTTTTGGTTTCTGAATTGATGTGCTAATCAAAGACCCACTAAGGTACCGGGTAGTAAACTTTGATGCATTTCAATGCTCAAAATATCGTGCAGGAGCGAATTATCAGAATGTGGAGTGAAGTCCTATTTGATAATTCATACTTTATTTTATGCGTACCTATATACGTACAATGGGCATTAGTTATATTATGAACAATACGAGTTGGGACGGGTCACTTGCTGTTTCATGAAATTTTCTCTAGTGATTTTAATTAAGTTTGAACGGCTATTTCACGTATTTAAAAGTCCAAATACAAAAAAAAATATCTGTTTAAATATATGTATAAGGAAACTGTAACTTTATTTTTCTTGTATATTTTGTATTTTGTATGCCCAGTGATAATATCTACTGCGCCTCTAACATTTCGTTTTTTTTCATATTCGAAAAATAATAGCTTGTGTTGGCTTCACCAGGGACAACTTATATTTAGATACGAAAACCTAAAAAAAAAGCGGTCAGAATTAATATCACCTAATTGCCTCCTAATAGAACGCTCTATAAATTCTCTGTCTCTCTCTGCTGTGTTATGCCACATAAATTCTTTGCAGCATTTATTGCAGATAGCTTTCTTTGGGTGAATATAAAGTTAAAGAGATTTGAAAAGTGATCCGGGCTTAGATGGAGATTTTCTTATCTATCTGTATATTGTCTGTGGCTTCACTAACCAATTTCTCAGCTATAGGGATAATAGCGTTCTAAATTTTTCGTTCTTCACAGGTTGCTCTTTTCGAGCGGCTGTACAACTGAGATAAAAATATGAATATGAGAGCAGAATATCAAGAGCAGCAGTAGCCGTAGATCATATGGAGCCCGTAATTCCCAAGCAGGCAAGCTTTTGCAGGCCCAACAGCCTCCGGATCACTGCCCAACAAGCCAAGCATCCTCGGCCATCATACACAGAAGGCATATGTATGCATGGGTCTAATGATCGAAGTGTACATCCAGTGCATAACCCTCGGTCTCATACAATTAGTACAGCTTTCAGATCAAAGTTAAATCACAAATAAGATTCATCACTTAAGATAATAATTTTATCAGTGTCTCTCTCTCTCTCTCTCGGCGAGCTGTTTCCTTCCTCCCCAAGTGATCATCGCTATGATTCCTCCGGCGCGGAGCCATTTCGTTAAAAACTAAACATTTTTCGCATTAATCATTTCTGGGGATAGAAAAAACCTACACTGTAGGTGCTTCCGGAAAATCTCCCAAAATGCTTTAAAAGAAATTTTCCGCAAATTTTTATCCTCACAATGTTCTTGATACATTTTATACATTATCTACGTACATAATAAAAAGCAATAAAATGCTCATATTTTTCTTAAGCTCGACGTAACAGAACATTGATGATCGATCCTATGGGCTTAAAATTGAGCAATTCGGGCGTCATTTCTCTCTAATTAGATCTCAGTATTTCAACAATACTAAATTGATAATATTCCTCTAAATGTTCGTTGGCTAAAAGCACTGACTTGAAAAAATTATCCATAGTACTGTTACAGAGAGGTGAGGATAACTTCTTTACAAAGAACAATTCCAAGCCGTTCACCATTTATATTTGTGTATTTTTCAAAAATGCGCACGGCATCAATCATGTATCGAGTCTTAGTTTTTATCCCGTATTTCTGAGCCCTAAGCCTCGGTTGCCAAGAGAATTTGCCAGCGCAAGTACGCTGTAATCAAACACGAACGATATTAAATCGGGCTTTCCAATAAGAGGTGTTATTTTAATTAGCCCGCTATTTCGGTAGATGTCACTTTTGGAGCTGTCATTTTTTTGACATTTGACAAGTAGAAACTACGCCATTAATAAAAATGGAACGATACACGATTCAACAACGCATTGAAATTATTAAAATTCACTATAAAAATGGTGAAAATGTGGCAGAGACGGTTCGTAAAACTCGAACATTTTTGGGTCGTCGTGATGCACCTTGTCGGACCGCAATACAGAAATTGGTAGAAAAATTCGAGCTGTCGGGACAAGTTAGTGATGTGAAGAATAAAACCCGTGCACGTCGCTCAAGAACAGCCGAGAATATTGCTGCTGTAGCCGAAAGTGTTGAAGAAAACCCAGGTTTGTCCATTCCTCGTATTTCTTTGGAATTAGGCATTCCACAAACGTCATTACACCGTATTTGCATAAAGATTTGGGTCTGAAGGCTTATAAAGTTCAGTTAACACAAGAACTCAAGCCGGCCGATCATCCACAACGTCGAGTCTTTGCTGATTGGGTCCTTGAAATGCATGAAAATGATCCGGAATTCCACCGAAAACTCATCTTGAGTGATGAGGCCCATTTCCACCTCGATGACTTCGTCAACAAGCAAAATTGTCGCATCTGGGACTCGGAAAACCCAAGGGTTATTGTTGAAAAGCCTCTCTATCCTCAACGTGTGTGGTTCGGTTTATGGTCCCGCGGAGCCATTGGACCTTACTTTTTCGAAAATGAGGCTAGAGCAACAGTTACGGTGAATGGATTGCGCTATCGACAGATGATTAATGATTTTTTATGGCCGGAATTGGATGATATTGATCTGGTCAACGTTTACTTTCAACAAGACGGCGCTACGTGCCATACAAGCAACGAAACCATTGAACTTTTCCGGGAAAAGTTTCCGGACCGTGTTATCTCTCGAAGAGGTGATCACAATTGGCCACCGAGATCTTGTGACTTAACACCTTGCGACTTCTTCCTTTAGGACCACGTGAAAGAGAAGGTCTACGCCAACAGCTCAGCGTCGATTCAAGACCTCAAAGATGGAATTCGTGAGGCTATCGAGGACACAGGGCAGCCACTTTGCGATTTGGTTATGGAAAATTTCATGAAAAGGATATGGTCCTGTTGGTCATTTGGCTGATGTTATTTTCCATTATTAACGGAATACCTTCCTCTTTATAATGAAATAAAGATCCGATCATTTATCTAAAAAAATGGCATTTTTCTTTGAATATCAAAATAACCCCTCTTATTGGAAAACCCTTTATTATCTTTTAGCGCAACATTTCCTGAGGGATGGAGTGGAGAATAACAACATAGTCAGTCAGGTCACAAGGGAAATGAAAGAAATGACTACTTAACCAGGAATGAAGTAGAATCTTCATTTACCGAACCCGAACCCTTCTGTGGACTTACAAGGAGGCACCTATCAGCAGAAATAATGTCTAAAATGGAAAATTCTCACAAGACTCTAGTGATGGGTCGGTCGCAAACCGTTTTGACCGGGTCAGTACATTGACTTAAAAGACCTGAGTCATCCTTCCATATTGGTCAATCGTTCACTCAAGGAACTGATTCTTTGAGATTTTCTTGGCTGATTTGTTAAAATCATAAAAAGGATTTAATTTCAAAACCTTAATGAAGTTTCAATTTTCAAGCTTTTATAAAAATCCTCTTTTTGCGAACGATAATAAATAAAATAATTATTTATAGGGGCATGCATGCATGTAGCTAGATATATACCAGGGCTGGCAAAACTTTTAATCACTACGGGCGACCTGTTTTCTTAAATTATAGGCGGTGGTCTACTAACAACGTATGTGTTAAGTGATTATAAGAAAAGTAGTAATTCATAGAAAAAAATAAGTTCAATTTAAAACAACCATAGATAATGTATTATTCAATATCAAGTTTTAATTTAACAGAAAATAATCATTTCTTCTCACAAACTAATTAGTTTATAAAAAAAAAGAAAATTTATTTTCTTATTACTAATGCGAACAATGTCATTGTAAATATATATTACATATGATTTTTTATGTCATATCAGAGGATTCACTGGAAACAGAGCATTGCATATTTTCGACATGCTTTTCAAATTGTGGTTTGTCTGTGCTTTTATAATTATTTATTCCAAATGGTCATCTGTCAAACGGGAGTGAAGTTTGGCTTTAATTGTATTCATAGTAGAAAATTTTGTTTCGCAGAAGGGTTTTTAATAAAGGAAAGCTTGACTTAACAAAACCATTTTATCCTATTTATATGCAATTTTTACAACGTTATGAATATAAGAGGAAAAAACAACCGGCCTCGTCCGGGCGACTGCTCTTACCTCTGAGCTATATTTATGATTTAATTTAGAATCTTTAAAAATAAAAGTTCTTAAAATTCTTCTATTATCCATCTATGACCAAATCTAAAAATTCTGAGTTCGACTCCCGCACGGGAGAAATAAACCAAATTTACAACGTTTATTCTAAAGAAAAAGCGCTTTTAAAATTTGATTTCCTCATCAACTTGTGCAGAAATTCAAAATTGCATTTCTATAGGATTGACCTGATGAATTCTGTTGTGATCATAATTTATTCATCAACAAAATCACTCATATGCACGCACTATTGTCAGTACTTTTTGCGTAATTATACAGATTCTTACGCATTTATGTTTACATTTCTTTGTGTTTGCATAATATGTACGTAGGCACTTCGTTTGTTCATTCATGTTTACAATTTTGTGTGTACAATTACTTGTTTGTTTATGACTACACGATTTTTTGTTCGTCAATATTTTTACAATATGTTTTTGTAGTACACAACAAATATTACACCACGTTGATTAAAACACACATGCATCTCTAAAATAATGAACAGAAAGGAGGAAAGTGGAGAGAATGGAAATAAGTGCACGTGAATTGTTTTCATAATTAAAATGAGCAGCTGATTCCAGAAATTTTTTATACATAGTAGTAAAGCTCGGTATAATGCGAAATGCATAAACAATGTTTTTTTTTTACTTGAACTAAAAACATATCAATTCGTTGGAGAGTGTTTCGTTTTAGAAGATTTCAAAATTAATTAAAATATTTCGAATTTGGAGAAAAATAGCATTTTAATTTTGCATACACTAATTTTCTGCCGATCTCTATTTATTTATTTTTAAATAATTATCCATCATTTTTTTTTTATATTGATTTATTCAATTTCAATTCAATTCAATTGCAATTTATTTATACTTGATTGACTGTATACAACAAGACTTACAATCTTTTGCTTCCACAATTAATTTTAATAACTACAGAATATTAAATTTAATTGAGTTTCAATCAAGATATAAGTAAAATGAACTAATAGGTAATTTTTCAGTAATATTAGAAATTTTACAGCAACACTTTTGTTTTAAATTTTAATTGTATTGCTTTTTTCTTGTCGTCATTTCAATATTTTTAAATTTAAATTTGCCATTCCACAGTCTTAAATTGAAGTCGCTTAAAATGTAGATCTAATTTTTACTCTGGATAAAAGGAAATCAACCGCTAGTTCTCCAAAAAGGATTGCAACACAAAATTCGAGTAGGGTGTATTTTAGAAGATCCCTATTCATTATGTTTAATACTGTAAAAGAACACTTGAATAAATAACATTTGCTTTTCATTTCCAATGCAAGAAGCGGTGGTATACATTCTATCTCACGCCTGCTACTGGGACTTGCAACATTAAACTCTTTATTAACGAATTTAATGCTACCGTAAACCGAATAGAAAAATTACATCTTCATAGATTTGTCCATGGATAAAAGGTTACAACACTCCTTTCCGCCGAAAGGGATTGTAACCATAAACTCCTTTTCAGAGTTATATAAAAAACCACAAATCACAGATTGTAATGCTATCAAAAAACAAGGGTAGTAAAAAAGAATGGAGCATTAAAATAAATGAGGTGTACATTTTTGTGATATTTAACCTTCATGATTAAGGGTCAGATGAATTAAAAATAACTCTTTTTAGAATGCCAAAACATGTCTAGAAGTAAACAGAGACAATTTTGAGCATTCGTTGCAGTAATAGTTTTTAAAATGGAAGCACATAAACTATGGGTGTTTTATTAACAAGCTCGATAAGCGATATCTTAGACATAACGCTTTTGTGCAATGGTTTTTCCAGTGTCATATAAGGTTGGAATTGGACTGCAGGAGCCTTTAAAATTATTAGTTCAAGAGAATAAAGCTGATACTCTTAGCAGAAGGACATACATGTTAGAGTGATTTTCGTTAATCTTGCGAAGCGTTTTATCTTAGTGATATCTGGGACAAATGTTGTGCAGAATTTTAGGAAATTTTTTACTAAAAATATTTAAATTTGATAAAATTGTGTAATACAAAAGTGCAAGTATCAATAATATCAAATAACTTTCCTTGGGTACACGATTTATATCTTTATTTATTTATTACCCACATTTAATTCATGTGATAGTAAACAGTTATAAACTAATTACTTAAAGTACTGAGAGTTAGAGTTGGTTAGTAATTCTAAATTACAATGAGAATGAAATACAAAAAACGAGAAGCCGTAATCAAATCTCCTTCGTAAAAGTTTAAACATAAAATGAGAAAATTAGGAAAAGAAACAGTACAGCATAACATCGTAAGAAAAATAAGTAAAAAAAGAACTAAACATAAGTCGAATAAAGAAACGAAAATTTTAAGAAGTAATTAAGAAAAAATTCAAATGAAAGTAAAAAATAAAAGTTATGGAAATAAAGTGAATTAAAAGCTTAGCTTACCATAAATACACGTTTATGGTATGTGACTATAATGGGATAAGATAAGTTCATTAAAATGTTTACTATGAAATATTCAAATTCATATGATAGGAGACGGCCAGAGAAACAGAAAGTAAATTTGAGATAATATTTCCACGGCATAGAATAAAAATATTTCGTCTAGATATGAGCGCTGATTCTGTAATATTGACATAATAGAACCCTTCTAATTTGTACAGTAAGAACCAAGTAAATTGTCTCAAGACTTCTTTAATTTTATATGACTATTATCAAAGAACATCTAACAGATAGAATATGCATCTTGAAAAGTTTTATATGGCGGGTCGTTCCATTACGACCCGCTCTCACAAATTATATGAAAACTCTGCTTTGAATGACGGCCCATGCCCATGCATTGCATTGCTTGTTCTCTTTGCTTCTTTTACCTCTTCTCTAAGAAACCGGTTTCATCAAAAACCCTTTATTTGAGAGAATTTTCATTTACATTGCATTGCAGTAGAACAGAGGGAAAATACTAAGATGAGCGGAAGGGGATAGAAATTGGTGGGCGACAAGCAGTCTAGTCAAAATCACTGTCAGTTGCATTGATTCGTGTGCTTGGGCTAAACATTTTCATGAATGTAGGTAGCCAAAATATGCTGTGCAAAGTTCTTATGAAAAATTTTCCAGTACCTAAATTAATAGAAAAACCGGCACGCCTCTTCAGCTAGTCAGTATAGTGAAACATAAAGGAGCGTTTACAATGACAGGGTAGAGTGGAGTGAGCTTTTACCAGAGTAGCGTGCATGCACAATACAGAGTGAGCTTCATTCAGATTTTCGAAATCACATGTAAATTGTGTGACAGATTATCATGTGTTTACATTTGAAATATATTTCAAAACAGATCAAAAATGGTGTTAAATTACAGAAAATGTTTCTATAATTACACCAGAATGAGCTATGAACGATTTGAATTATCACAAAATACAAATTAACATTTATTACGGACACTTTCGAAATGAACGACTGCCATTTATATTTCACCGATAAGCCAATTCGAACATAAGAAAATTTAATTTTAATTCTTAATTGACTTTATTTTGTTAAAATTCTATCATAAAAATACTAAATACATTTTTAATTTCTTAAAAAATATTTATTTTTGGTGTTTTTTGTTATAACTTATTATTTTTCGTTAGTTAAAGTTTGTAATTATCAGTGCGACATCTGTTAGAGACTAGTATTTCGAAATAAATGTTGAAAGCTTTCGAAACTATCAACGTGAGATTAGGAATTGTTCCAATCTCACGCTACTCTGTGAAATACACTCGGGTGGGAAGCGCAAAGAACTTATATTAGAGTGCAAGCTTGAGAAAAGGAGAGAAAATCCAATCTGGTGACTCCGCTTTACTCTGTCATTGTAAACGCTCCTTAAAACTGTACATGGCTGCTGGAGTCGACGTGTTTATAGCTGTGGGGTGGTGGAAAATAGAGAGAACAGAGCAATATTCTCTCAGTCTCAAATCTTTGCTTTTTCCCATCTCTTACCTCCAGACCGCATCACCAAATAACCATACAGCTTGTGAATTTTTAGAGGCCAGATGAGGCTTCTTTTTAAGTTATATCACAGACAAGAAATATACAGATATCGACGGTAGTAAAGGGCTTTCCAATAAGAGGTGTTATTTTAATTAGTCCGCTATTTCGGTAGATGTTACTTTTGGAGCTATCATTTTTTGGCATTTGACAAGTAGAAACTACGCCATTAATAAAAATGGAACGATACACGATTCAACAACGCACTGAAATTATTAAAATTCACTATAAAAATGGTGAAAACGTGGCAGAGACGGTTCGTAACACTCGTACATTTTTGGGTCGTCGTGAAGCACCTTGTCGGACCGCAATACAGAAATTGGTAGAAAAATTCGAGCTGTCGGGACAAGTTAGTGATGTGAAGAATAAAACCCGTGCACGTCGCTGAAGAACAGCCGAGAATATTGCTGCTGTAGCCGAAAGTGTTGAAGAAAACCCAGGTTTGTCCATTCCTCGTCGTTCTTTGGAATTAGGCATTCCACAAACGTCATTACACCGTATTTTGCATAAAGATTTGGGTCTTAAGGCTTATAAAGTTCAGTTAACACAAGAACTCAAGCCGGCCGATCATCAACAACGTCGAGTCTTTGCTGATTGGGTCCTTGAAAACTCATCTTGAGTGATGGGGCCCATTTCCACCTCGATGGCTTCGTCAATAAGCAAAATTGTCGCATCTGGGGCTCGGAAAACCCAAGAGTTATTGTTGAAAAGCCTCTCTATCCTCAACGTGTGACTGTTTGGTGCGGTTTATGGTCCCGCGGGGTCATTGCAGCTTACTTTTTCGAAAATGAGGCTGGAGCAACAGTTACGGTGAATGGATTGCGCTATCGACAGATGATTAATAATTTTTTATGGCCGGAATTGGATGGTCTTGATCTAGACAACGTTTACTTTCAACAAGACGGCGCTACGTGCCATACAAGCAACGAAACCATTGATCTTTTATGGGAAAAGTTTCCGGACCGTGTTATCTCTCGAAGAGGTGATCACAATTGGCCACCGAGATCTTGTGACTTAACACCTTGCGACTTCTTCCTTTGGGGCCACGTGAAAGAGAAGGTCTACGCCAATAGCCCAGCGTCGATTCAAGACCTCAAAGATGTTATTCGTGAGGCTATCGAGGACATAGGGCAGCCACTTTGCGATTTGGTTATGGAAAATTTCATGAAAAGGATATGGTCCTGTAGGTGTGGTCGTGGTGGTCATTTGGCTGATGTTATTTTCCATTATTAACGGCATACCTTTCTCTTTATAATGAAATAAAGTTCGGATCATTTATCTCAAAAAATGGCATTTTGCTTTGAATATTAAAATAACACCTCTTATTGGAAAACCCTTTACTAAGAATGTGATGTATGGAAGAGCCCTTAGCAAACCTCAAAAATTCACTGATCTCGGCTAAATATATCATGGGTATGAACCAAAAATGTTTTTCAATATAGGCAAAAATCATTTCTTTCTTAGATTTTAAATCGACCATATTTCTTCAGAATTCGTGTGGCTATAGATGGTCCATACATTACGGAAACCAAAAAATGAGAGATTTGGTTGTGGCGATTAGTGATAGCCGCTTAGATGTTATTTCTCTAAATGTATGACTTGTACCCATGCCAATAAATTTCGCTAAAGTTTGTAATTTTGTAGCCTTATCCAACTTTTAAACCAACTCATCCCGCGAGACGGGGGACAGATTTTGTTCGGACCATCTACAGCCATTAACAGTGCACACAAATTCTGAAGAAATATGGTCGATTTAAATTCTAAGAAAAAAAAAATGAATTTTTGCTTATATTGAAAAAAAAAAAAGATTTGGTTCGTATCCATGATATATTTAGAAGAGATCAGTGAGTTATTGAGGTTTGCTATGAGCTCTCCCATACATCACTTTCTTAGTACTACCGTCGATATCTGTATATTTCTTGTCTGTGGTTATATGTTCTTTTCTATTATGTAGTACAAAAAGGATTCCATGTGGATCACGCATACTGTTGAAAATTTCCTAAAAGACTTACGTAAAATACTTTAAGCACTTTAGTTGATTAAAGGGATTAATAAATACATAGTGAAATGAAAACAAAAGTTTTGTATAAGACTTTTTAGTGATATTATATTTTACATGCTTATCGAACAGAATTTTATCATCACAGATCATCCTAAGGTCTTCCGACACTCAAATAATAGGTATATCATCCAGGGTATAATTTCGTTCACATCATTCAAAGAAATTCAATTCAATTTCAAGGCTGTTGAATATTACATTGGAGCTGAATGCAATCTTATGAGTTCTTCATTATCCTAAATATTTTTATTTTATTATTATTAATTAATGAGTTAATTAATTAATCATTTATGCAAATTAAAATAAAATTAGAGGTTCATGTGTAGTTCTATCAGGTACTTCAGAGACTTCTGTGAATGGTATCCTGTTTTGAATGATTTATTATTATCATCAAATCGTCGTTTGATCGGCAAGAACTCCTATGTGTAAAAAAATTAATTTTACAGGAGCGGCAAAAAACTGTCTATTTATTTTCATAGGCGTTTATAGATTGGGTCGATTTTTGATTTTAAATTAGTACTAACAGAAGGGAATCATAATAAAATACTTATTTAAATTATACAAAAAAAAAATGTGAATTGCATTTTTTCGCATTTCTTCTTCTTATTTTTCAAATCGCCAGATACACAGCGGATGTCCACATATATATTATATGCCAAATCTAGCACATTTTTCCTCATTATAGCTATAATGAAGGAAGAAAACACTTCATTAGTGTACTTCATTATCATCGGAATCTCTAGCCGTAATGACGTATACTGTGTGACACACGGCAATTTAATGTATAGTTAGTATGTACTAATGATTCATTAGATCGGGGTGTGTGTCTAGGGTATAACACGGCAGTGCACAAAAACAAAATGCTAATTTAAAAAGTACAAAAAAAAAGCAAATGCAGAACTTATTTTTTATTATTCAGTTATCATTGGAACTATTTCTTTATCTGTCGCCCTCAGGTTTTACTTTCGTACTTTATTTAAATTTGTTTGTGTACTTTTATTGAAAGAAAATTCCACCAATTCCACGCTAAAAACTCACTTACTTCGAGTCGCGATTTATAGAATTCTAAACCCCCATCTTGAAATCACTTAAAATTTTTCCCCAACAGGGCTAAGGCTGTATTCACCATGCTATTTAATTGAAATTTAATTTAATTTCTGCTTTAGTATTCCTGCAAGAGGGGGTTAGGGCATACTTAAAATTAAATTAAAATTTAATTTGTGTTATTTTATGTTATAATAACGTATATGTAACTTTAATTTAATTCAAACCCAAACCTGCCTAATGGGAGTACTAAAACACAAATTAAATCAAATTTCAATTAAATGGGTTCATGAATATGGCCTAAGATTTCTATATCACTTACAAATCTGAATCCGAAGTTAATATTATACTGTTTTTCTTATATCCTAGACAGATGAACAAAATCAATGATTATATGAATTTTCAAAAATAGATTAATTCTTAAATTGGAATTTTAATTATCAACAAGTTAAATTCTTAAATTCTTATGATACCCTAGCTAGATGAATCCCCGTATGAAATTTTGTATACTCACCCATCTGTGCAAGTTTGATTTTTGAAAAGGTTTTTGCGCATATATTTCTAGAACGGTCGGATAGAAAAAAAATGATTATAATCAATTATATGGGATTTCGTATTCTGAAGAAGTTTTTAGTACAATAAAAATGTCTAGGACTGATCGTTTCCACAGTATCAGTAAAAAATCTAAATTCTTATATGGCAACACCAAGAAGAGGTTGCCCGATTTAAAATCACTTAGGGTATAAAAATGTGCCTTCATTTAGCTCATTTACATACATTGAATAAATAACTAACTATCCCCCTTATCGAGCGAATACAGTGTACTTGAAAAAGCCACTCACTGACAGTCCGATTGATCTTAGTTGGACTTGCTTTGACATTTCTAAAAGTAAACATTCCAGACTTTTTCAAATTTATTATTATTAATAAATAGCACCATTTCTAAAGCTTGAAATGTATATTTTCATTAAATTTTAGTGCTTTGTAAAATTATTGTTCATTAATACATTCAAAAAGTCTGCCAGCGAGTGGCTTAAGTTTTTACTTGATATCCTTCTTCCTTGTTAGTTATTTATTCAATGTTTACATATAAGAATCGCCAGGATTCTCATGTTAATCCACAAAATCTTAAGTAACTAGTTCTTGGCGCAATACATTTGTTTTTTCAATTTAACCTATACGCCATACACAGCTGTCTTTTTACACCCTAGATGAAATCTGTAGGCTATACCAAGTTTGTGATTCTGTTTGTATAACGCACAGAAATAATGCTGGTAGAATCAAATAGATTGGACACCCCTTGATAATATCAAAAGTTATATGGATTTTTGCATATCCGTATGTCTGTCTGTCTGTCCTCACGATAACTCGAGAGCTCAAATTTTACACACCGGCTTTAAAAAAAAAAGAAAGTAAATTTTAGTGCGAAAATGTGACTAATCGGGTAATTCCTTCGTGGGGTTGCAATACAAAAAGCTCGTTTTTCACTATATATTTAGGTATTGCCTGAGAACGCGTCGATATAAGAGCCGAAATTTTTTATGCAGCGTTTTCATAAAAATAGTAAGTATAATTTCAAAAATGGGTTAAGTCGTGCAAACCCTCATTAGTGTTCCTAAATAAAAATTTTGGTTTTTTTACGTGTTGTGTGAAAACGATCCGTCCTAGATGTTTTTATTGTACTGAAAAGTTCTTCGAAATATGAAATCCTATTAAATTAGCTATAATCATTTTTACTGTTCGACGAATCGTTCTAGAAATAGAAGCGAAAAACTACTTTAATTTAACAATTATACTTAACAGAGGAGAGACCATACGAAGTTACATATATCTATGGTATCATTATAATTGGTCTAATTGTAGTGGTAGTGGAAAGTACTACTGAGTAATTTTTCTACCAGAATTATTTTCTAAAATATTTACCATAAAAATACATAAATACTGTACGTGCCTTATCTTTTTGCAAATTGAAATAATTCATCAACTTCCAATGCATAGATTTCCATGAGCTTCCCCGCTCTTGTACCGTACATAAATCGATACAATCGTCAAAAAAAAAAAAAAAAACAGTTTAAACCTTTGCAAGTAAATTGTTTAATTTTGTTTGGTATTCCATATGAGTTTTACGGTGATTCTATTGAAATGCTGATGGACTTGTGCGCTTAGGTCATTCATGTAATGATTTTGTTATATTGTAAATGTGAAATTCAGTTAGTAGTATTCCATTCAAATTGAAAGAAAAGTACTGAGTAGTATCTTTGTTTTGCGGGTAGAGGGACGCAAAAGTATGCCACAATAGGTAAGTAATTTAATTAAAAAAAAAAATTATCTGCAATTTATATCTTTTCTTTATTTTCCAGAATTGTTGTGATTGAATTAGATATTTCGATCTGCGCCTTACGTTTAAAGGTGAATATATGTATACATAAAGTTTTAACGTGCAGTTACGACGGATCTACCAGAGCCAAACAAAATAAGCATCGTGGCCAAAATATATGCCATGGTGATTAGAAAAGTTTCTTGCTATAGTCCGACATTTCCTAAATCACAGATAGTAGACTTCCCTTCCAGTAATATCAAAATTATTTTCTCATCAAAGTTTCTCGTATTCAAACATAATGCTTACCTTACACAATGAAAATGCGAATTATTGGGATAATGACTATTTTTGGGTAGTCTGTCGAGAGCCTTACCTGTAAGCAGAAAAAAAAAGATAAAAATCGTTAGTAAATTGTTAGATCTAATAAAACGATGCAAGAGTGAATCGATTACAAAAATGACTGTTAAGATTGATAGAAAGTTAAATAATTTCAAGCGAATTTGGTTTTTTTTTTATTTCAGGAATTAGGATACGGTTTGATGCAAATTTATTTTCAACCAGAAGTGGCAAAATAGCTAAGCCTCGCAAGCCAATAGCAAGCAGCCTCAATGCTGGAAATTTTTGATTCTACGCAGAGATTAGTATTCAGTGCATATACTCAAAGTGCAAAAGTTTGTCTCAAAGAAATCGGTTACAAGGCTACAAGACGCTTTTGTAGTAAAGCATACTTTTTATATCTCTGCCGGGCAAGTGTTAGTAAGATATGAAGAGTACTAGTAAGTATTTTAAATTTCTTAATGTAGGCTCCAGTCAGTAGACATCATGAATTCCTTCACACTAATAAAAGTCCTTTTGTAGTATTTTTTTAGCTGTCTATATTTTCTCTTATTGTTTCGTCGGCCTATGAGTTTGAATCTAATATCATGGGATAGGTGAAAGAGGGGTTACATCGGAGCATGTAAATAATATAGGCGGAAACAACTTAATAGTATACAATAACATCTTGGCGTTATCAAAATTTATAAATATTTTTTATTTTGAAAAAATAAAGTTCAAGATAGGTTTCGGAGAATTTTCAAAGAGGACAATAACTTTACTCTTCCCAAACTATTTATTTGAAGTTAATCGTTTTTGTTATTTATACGCTTTATATTTATTTTTATTTTGGCAAATACATCGTTCCTCGAAAAGGTGAAAACAAAAAATACTCTGCAGAATATAAAAGATTTTTGTATTAATTACATTCATACTTGTATTACAGAAATAAAAAATAATATAAATACAAACTATCCACATATTCACGTCATGATTCAGAATTTTCAGATGATAAAAATCTTTTACGTTTCCGTTTTGGTTTGAAGTCTTTGCAACATGTTTACAGTCGATGTCGAAAGATTAATTTGAAATTTTTCTTTATGAAACTGAAATCTTTTCCGCTTTAAACAATTAGTAAGAGAAAAATTAAATAAATAAGCACAAATTGTAGGTAAAAATTGTTGTGAAATCAATGTTATCTGGTGGCATCTGCCGACTGATGGTCTATTTTGTCTATTTTTATCGTTATAATAACTGCGCGTGAAGATAGCAATTTATTTAGGTTGAGCATTTAAACAATGGATTTCGATATTAATTAACCTAAGTGTCATGATAACTAAATGTTTGTTTTAATCAAGATAATTAGATAGCGTTTTTTAAACTCTGTGGTTGGGGTGGAGTATGTAGATTTGATATTGGCGAATGCCAAAAAATATTCAATTAATATATATACATATGTATGTATATAAAATGCTAAACATGCTATAGCTCACATTCATAGCTAACTTCCTTTAGAATAAATGAATGTATACAGGGTGTTTTATAATTGGTGCACATAACTCACGCGTCGTTTCGGCGGTAGGGGGGTTTAAGATTTTTAGTACTTCATCTATTTAAAACATTGTAACTTTCTTGATATACACCCTTTCAAGGTGGGATTCATCTTCGATGATAGCAAATCGTCTCAGCCTTCCAATGAATGCCCGATTAATCTTCCTGTGATCTTCCGTTGAAGGACGTCGAATTCAAAATATGATTTTTTCAAATTTTAACGATATCCCCGCCAAAATTCATGATAACTGTACAGTTTCTTTACAAGATTTAGAAACACCGGAATATTACCTTTAATTTGAATATGCACATGTACCTACCTAAATGCAACAATTTTTTAGATAAACTTGTTTTTATGGGGCATAATTTTATTGATTTTGCTAATTTTGAATTGGATTGCATAATAGTAGGCGCAATTACCATCGTCAGTAGTAAAATTAACCAAATTATGAATCATAGAAATGGGAGTATATCAAAAACGGTTGCATTTAGGTACATATATACATGTGTACAATAAAATTAAAGGTAACTTTCTGGAGTTTTTACATCTTTTAAAAAAAACTGTAGAATTATCATGCATTTTGGCGGGAAAATCGTTGAAATTAAAAAAAAAAAAAAAGTATTTTTTCCCAAGTTTTTGACTCTGACGTCCTACAACTTCCGATGAAAGATGACAGAAAGACTGATTCGGTATTCCCTGGAAATCTGAGATGGTTTGCCATCATCTGAGATGAATTCCACCTTAATAGAAATTATATCAAGAAAGTTACAGGGTGTAAAGTGGAGAAGTACTAAAAATGTTGACCCCCCTCCCCTACAGACGAAATGATGTGTTTTATCCCCCCCCCCTTCTTCTCATAACTTTTTGCTTGTTTCCACCACAGATTTCAAACCCTTGAGTTATGTGCACCAATTATGAAACGCCCTGTATAAATTGAAGTTAAATTGTGGGAAAAGCTCAGATAAATTAATTAAATGATTAAAAGTTCCAAGATAAAGACTTGTGTTATAGAGAGTTTTGCTACGAAAGTTCATAGCGAAATAAGTCAATCAGAAATTGACTCAGTTTGCTGCTAAGCTTGCAGCTCGAGAATTGAGTTGAAAAAACTCTTTATGCATGCGAAAAATCTTTAAATAAGAGATTTCATTGCAAAAGAGGGCGTTTCATATAAGTAAAATCCGTATAATCGTCAGTACGGCTTGGTTCCTGCCTGCCGTATACGCCAAAGCAAACAGCCAACCTGACCTCATATATAGACTTAAAATAAATGTTAAGTGTGAATTATATGAGGCGAAATACTACGGATTTACTTGATTTACTATAATCGTCAGTACGGCTTGGTTCCTGCCTGCCGTATACGCCAAAGTAAACAGCCAAACTGACCTCATATATAGACTTAAAATAAATGTTAAGTGTGAATTATATGAGGCGAAATACTACGGATTTACTTGAGCAAGATTTATCCCTATGCAGGACTAGCATTTCATAGATGGTTTTGCTATGAAAATTCATAGCGAAATTCATTCAACTAGTATTCAAGTAAATACGTAGTATTTCGCCTCATATAATTCACAATTAAAATTTATTTTAAGTCTATATATGAGGTCAGCTTAGCTGTTTGCTTTGGCGTATACGGCAGGCAGGAACCAAGCCGTACTGACGATTATAAGGTTCCTGCTTATATGAAACTCCCTTTTTTTGCAATGAAATTTCTTTTTTAAAGATTTTTCGTTTGCATAAAGAGTTTTTTCAACTTGTGTTATAAATATATTACTGGTTGACCAGAAAGATTTCAATAACAATATCCGCAGTTAGGCTCAAAATACATTCACGGTCGTAATCCATAGGTATGTGCATCTACGCTTCTGAAGCAAAGAAAATGTATTGCCAAAGTTGCATATCCACCTATAGTAAATTCATAAAGTTTGCTTTTTTTATTAAAGTTTACTAGCAGCAGAAATATCAAATGGTCCAAGAATCGCATAGTATGTGTGGCACTGATGTGAAAAATACATGAAATCCATTTTATTTGATGACCAATATCATAGAGAGATCTTTCGGGAGTACATATAATGAAAACCGCATCATAAAATAGAGTCCACCAGGAGGATTTAAGTGAGGCCAGAAAGCTTAACTCAAGAGTAAATCGTCCTTTGCAAACGTGGAGACGCGAATATAGACTCAGTTTCAAATGATCGAATTAAAATTTCAAGTAGTATATGATAACTTTATTGATCCATACTCACAGCATGGAGAGAACCAATACAAAGAAAAAATTTTGTACGCTTAACAAAGAACATACAATTTTTTATATGGAATATCAGTCTTCTTTTCATGCCGAAGAAAATCCATTTACCTTGCCTTAATTCATTGAATATGATTTCTGTTTTTAGTTGCCTTTTTGCTCGCAACTCTCTTTGTATATCAACGAAAAAAGCGTAATTTTATTATATTTAGTAAAATAAAATATAATAGACAAAAGTTGAAATTTAATCCTGGATTGGATTAAAATTTTACTCTTTCGAGCTAGTGATTTATTTTATTATTTAAATTTAATGTCATCGTATTGAAAAGGAATTAATGTTGAATGAAACTGTTTAATCCTGTGCGGCTTTAAATTGTAATTTGTAATTATTGCTAGTGAATTTTAATAAAACTAAGCTATTAAGTTTTAATACTTTTCTGATGTTGTCATAATATGCAATCCAAAAGGGTATTAAATTTAACCCAAGGTTTTTATTGTGCATGCTCCATTATTGTATTCAATAAAGTATAAAATAAAATATATATGATTTACCTACGTACTTCTAACATAACTGAAAAGGATAATCGGATATTTGAATTTTGAAACTACCTCGGATTATCCTAAGGACTTAAGTACTTTGTCTAGAGTCCTTTTGTATGAAGAACTTGTTGAATATGTCTGAGCATGTTTTCATATATAATTTATGGTCACATACTTTTGAGAAATTTTCTCCCACTGCTCCTGTAAATGAATCTATAAAACATCGATTGATAATAGCGGGGTTTCATTAAGAAGTTAGGCTTTTAGATAAGCCTATAAATTCTTAAAATGTATTGATATCCGAACTCTATGACGGCAATTGCATAAATTAAAATTGTTGAGAAGAGATCAATCTTGCTGAAATATTATCAATCTTGCGGAAACTTTATGTTCTTTTCAACGAAAATCAAGCTCTCTAGTTTCCAATAGGTGAGTCATCCGAAAGTTCATGGACATTGATTTCTATATAATGCCCTCAAAAAATAGAACTCCCTATTCACCAAACATTAGTACAATTTTACATCATCAGCGAACCTCGACCATGGTTCACAGTTTGTTTAACGTCTAATGCAATAATTTTCTTAGATTGAGCCATGTTCAGCAGTGCCCATCAGAACAATAATCGCTAATTTTGGTCTCATTTACCAAACTACAATTTGTCATTTAAAAACGACAATTCTGCATCTCAAAAGATGGTACAACTCCTCTCCATGTTGACCTTTGAGTATTACCTTAGATAACAGACTAACCTAGAACTTTCACTTAAAAAGAGTATTAGATAAGGCTACAATGGCAACATGACATGCCGCAGGCTTTTTCGCAAAATGACGCTGTAGTCATTAACATCTATTATAAGACCCATAGTCGCATAAGCCTCACTCATTTGGTGGCCAAAAATAAAACAAAAACTACAACGGTTTGCATATCTAGGAGTAACCGGTACCATGCGTAGCTGCCCAACTGCGGCCTTAGAGGCTAAGTTGGACGACCTGCTACCGTTACATTTGCAAGTTGGGGAGCAGGGCATACTTAGTGTAATTAGGCTATAAAGGGAAAACCTCCAAGGTACAAATTATTTGGTTGGCCACCTGAAAGTCCTCCAAAGTTTCATAGAGGACTCGATGGTTAATCATACGAACACTGAAGCGCCATAACTTTTAAACACCATTTGAGGTGATCTTGGGGGCCGTCAAAGTGGCACACTGGGGACCTACCCTTTTTAAAAGGATCTCTTAAATGGTACACGCATGAGTCCAAAATGAAAGGTTAAGCAGGCATGGGCATATATGGGCCAAGGTGACATCTCGGAAAGGCACTGGGGGCTTCACCAACCAATTTTCAGACAGAAATACACGCCATAGAACTCTATGAAACAATCCACAAGAATATGCGTGGAGCTAAAATATACATAATATCAGACAGCCAAGCAGCACTTAAAGCGTTAAACTCGTTTACCTTTTAGTCGAAGATGGTTTGGGACTGTCTTACTGTCTTAAATCAACTGGCCGAGACAAATAGAGTGATACTGATCTGGGTACCAGGACTTGAAGGCACTAAGGGAAACGAGATTGTGGAAGGTGCCAAATCTCCGATTGGCCTGAGCCTATCTTTTGATACCCAAAGAGTCACCTCTCAGCTCAGATCAGGATTTGGGAGGACAGAAATGAGAAGGAACACCCCGGGGCTGAGACAAGCGAAGAAGTTTATAAAGTATTAGCAAATTCGCAACAGAGGACAAAAGAATTCCTCACACCCAGCAGAAAGGAATTAAGGTTCATAACGGGTCTACATACTGGGCATTGCCCACTTAAATACCTTCTTAAGAAGATGGGTAAGGTCGATTCTGTATGGAAGACGATGAAACCGCTGAACATATCCTGTGTGACTGTGAAGCTCTGTGCCGCATAAGGATAAGATATCTAGGAAAGGCATTTCCACTGCCAGAGGATGTCAGAAAAATGGCCCCCAGAACATTATAAGCTTCATCAACCTTAAGTTTGAATGGTCGCTCTAGGGCATTTAGGGGTAATGTCACAAAAGATCTTATAGGTCGCAGTGACAAGATGAGAGGCGGTAGTCCTGTCTGCATCCCCCGTTATTAATAATAATAATAATAAATACACAATCTGTTCGTAGAATAATGAAATGATACACAAACAAGTCTACTTTCATTTGCTATAGAAAATATCAATTACTTGCTGATTTTCAGCCCGAGTTAACAAAATTCATCCTTCAAAGGCATTATATCCCAATAAATCGCTAGGAAGGAGGAAGAAGATCTGCAGCTGAAGATTTGCCATTATATTTGGTGAAAAGGTATTTTCGTACATATGATCCCAGTAGCAAGAATAGGACAACAGGACAGAAAGGATGCATTCTATGGTTGTGAAATTAGTGCAGTTATTTGGTGCTCAAAAAGGGGGTTACCTGGAAAGTTTTCCATGAGTTTTGAAAATTGCTATTTTTATAGATTTCGGCATGCTCTTTCCGAATTTTCATTTTTCCGCCTTGTATATTTGTGCTCGCACATCAATATTGTAAAAAATGGCACCCCAGAAACAGTTTTCTGGCAACATTTACTTTCCGACTCCTTTTGCAATGAAAATAGTAAGGTAAAAAATGAAACTAGAGAAAATTTCCTATAATTCATGTCTCTTTTTTTGCAATATGAATGGTTTCAGCGCACAAGCACCGCAAAGCGTATTGACGGAAAACTAATTTCCACATCACTACGAGGTAGAGTGAATGGCGTATTTTCTGTTTTTATTTAGTATCCCCAGTAGGCCTAATCTACTTGTAATGCACTAATTACGTAAAATATTGTGCATTTTCCTTCGCTTCGCTGTCCTTGATGGACCAGATTTTGTGAGTTCATCGTCTTCAGAACCGAGTGAAATCTCACAGATAGGATTTCTTCAGCGTTATCCGCGACAGGGGTATCAACTACGATGTAATCAGCTTCTTTATCGATTTAGGTATTTCGATATAGGGTGGCTTGAGAACAGTCAACATTTCTCCATCGATATCTTGTAGCAGAATTTGCTAATTATCTCAGGTAGCATTGCAATTCGTGCAAATAACGGAGCACTTTAATCTAGCCTTTCTGCATTCATAGAATTCCCGACATCACTTTTTGCAATTGCAAGAAATCTGTTTCAACAAGGAGTTGGGAACTCGAGTGTGGTATCAAGAATTAGACCATCCTTCTTTTTATTCCATCCCGTCATATTGTTGCATTTTGTTCAATTCCATACCACTGCTGGACCTGTTGATAGATTCGGAACGAATGTTGTCGTGCTGCTAGTTCTGTCGGTAGTAGCGATGCTATATTCATTTTTTTATATGATGATTTTGTGGAGTATATATACATATCTATAATTTTAATGACACACTTATTACGCCACTATCGTATAATGGAAGGAGGAAGCGTTTTCTAGCTTCAAAAAGCTTCAAAAATGATCTCTAGGTTAGCATTCCTTTTTCTCGTGGATAGAACCGTAAAAAGAATAAGAAGATCTACATTTTCACCTACAGCTATTACGGAATCAAATGTAGATGAAATACTGATTGCATTATTGATTATTGGCGTATCTGCACTGTACTCACCGATCTAAAACTTCGCACTTGGGGAATTGCCTTTAAGTTAATGCTAAAACCCTCTGTTCTAATCATTGATTAAACCAATTATTTATTCCCGTCGAGACCAGAAATAAAATGTTAATGCTATTACATATTATATATGTATATAATATTATCTCAGTCGAGACCCGATATAATATACTTTAAGTCAGTCGAGACACGGCTTAAAGTGAATTTTAGTAGATATCTTACCTTCAGCCGGGACCCGAACCAAGGTTCTTTATTTCCGTCGAGACCAGAGATAAAGTGTTTTGTTAGTAATAGATTATCTCAGTCAAGACCCGAGATAATATGCTTTAAGTCAGTCGAGACCCGGCTTAAAGTGAATGTTAGCTAGATGTTAAAAAGTTGATATATCAGTCGATACCCGATATAATGTTAGTTCCTAACAAGCCAATAGCCAACTTACCTCAAGCGATGCCGAGTGCAAAAAAAGATCAAGGCAAGTCAGCTTGTGGTTTATACAGCCCTTGCTAGCACACGACACCAATGATAGAGTAGCGAAGGCGCATGTAACAAGAACTGGCATTAAATCTGTGATTTTACAGTACTAGCGATAGAGTGAAATAAATAAAGTGAAATAAGACCCAAAAACTTTGGGTCTTATTTCCAAATGAAATAAGGCCCGAAAGCAAATGTGAAATAAAACCCAAAGTAGGTGAAAAATGGCCCAAAAAAAAGTGAAACAAAGCCCAAAATGAAGGTCAAGAGAATAAGCAATGAAATAAAACCCAAAATATTGATAGTGATGTGTGTAAAGTAAGGGGGGGGGGCGTCGGCAAGGGTTGCAGGACGCATTGATATTCGATTTAAAGTAAGAACGGTCCGCATGAGGTGGTTGGTGGGTGGTGGCGTCGGCAAGGGGTGCGGGCGTGCCTGCAGACAGTTCAATGAAAAAAGCTTATATTAAAACGAAATAGGCGAGGAGAAAAACTGTCTACCTATTACGGTTAATGAGATACAGCCCAGTGGCAGACAGACGGACGGACATCGGAGGCTTAGTAATAGGGTTCCTGTTTTTACCCTTTCGGTACGGGAACCTTAAAATGATTATTAGATTGTGCTCATCAAGTTGCGAAATGATAAATCGTACATACAACAAATCGTTAATACCAAATAAGTTTTTTGAATTTTTTTCCTGGATTTAATACAATTCTGAACACTTAAGTTTTAAAAAAACAAAGCTTTAAATTAATTTGAATACATTTTTATTGCAATACATTGATGAGAGGACTTAGTTATTAAAATACTTTTATTTATAAAATTTTTAATTAAATAAGATTTGCTCACGGCTCCGTACTCAAGCTGTCACTCAACTCATCAAAAAGGAGATTACGTTAACATCCCTTTACGACAAGTTTTATACCTGTCTGTATATTTCCTTCTGCTACTCATATCTAATAGAGCTTCTGAATTTTACCATAATTTACCTCTTCGCTTTTGTCATTACTTTTCAACGTTTATAAAAATATTTCCCTGTCTGTCATATTTTTCTTCCCCGTAAACGAAAGGAAAAATTTTGCACTAGTTATTTACATAGAAATTTCAAATCGATTTACACATGAATTGAACGTACATATGGGTATACATAAAAATGCACATATATGTTTATGTGTGCGAAATATTTTGTACTCTACCAATAGAAAAAACCCAGCAAACGTTGTGCAATAAATTGCTTTGGTGATAAAAATGGCAATAAAAATTGTGCTGAACTTTTATTGCCATGGCGATGTTTTGGAGATAGCTCGACAATTAAAGTCAATTAGATTCTCGGAAATACTACAATTGGCCTACGAATCGTTTCCTTATTGCTACATTATTGCATTTTTGCTGCACAGATTACTGGTACCAGATGTAATGAGAGCGCGGTGTATATAAACTATTTGCGATAAAATATTAAACAAAAATATATATATATGATAAATAAATATAAAATTCTAAAATCCCCAAAACGCACTAAGTCTGAGATTTAGTGACTTAAAAAAATAGTTTCTTGCAAACGATTGAATGGCAAATCCTAAAATTTTAGAATATTTATCGCTATAACGATATTAAAGTGAATCACTTGTACGATTCATATGCGATGCAATATTTACCCACGTCAAGTTAAACTTAAGCAATAAAAATGCATTTCTGCTGCCAATAAAAATGCTCTTTGTGGCAATAAGAAATCATAAGCGATTCGTAGGTCAATTGTAATGTTTTTTGATAAAAGTTTCATAGAACTCTGCTAAAAAATCATGTATTTTGTCAGTAGAGGAGCTCTCAAAATAGTATTAGCACCAGCAGGTTGAACCGGAAAAAGTTTTAAACATCAGACATTGAAAATCATAGGTATTCCAAATTGGTCAGTGCTTGTGAATTTATGGATCTGCGTTAGCCATCGTAGACATCGTCTGTGTAAGCTCGTTATCAATGCATATGTATATATATACTAAGGGCAGTCCGCCTTGCGCGGCAATAATATATGTAGATACTTAGATGGAGGGGGGGGGGGTGGAGGTGGGGTGGTTATAGATGCATAATATCTAAGCTATTATCTGTCTGTGTCTTTATGGTTTTATGAGTGTGCGTGGATACAGTCATATGTTTGGGAGAGTGTAGATCTCTACGTCGACGTGACGTGCTCTCAGGTAGTGCCCAAATATAAGGAAAACACGAAATATATACAGCTAAAAACGAAATTTTTGTATGGCAACCCTACGAAGAAGTTGCCCGATTTGTCCCATTTTTGAACATAATGTACATGTTTTTAAAAACACTAAAGTTTTGTATGGCAACACTAAGATGGGATCGCCATATTTGGTCCATTTTGAACTTGTATTTGCAATTTTCATGAAAATGCCGTGCAGAAAATTTGAGCTCTCCACTTAGACGCGTTCTAAGGCAGCTTCTAAATAGTATATAGTGAAAAATCAAAATTTTGTATGGCAGCACTAAGAAAGGGTTGCCCGATTTAGTCCATTTTTTAAATTTTATTTCCTATTGCTATGAAAACATCACGTATCTAATTTAAGCTATCTACGTGTACTCGTTGCCAGGCATTGTCCAAATATATTCCAAAAATCGAAATATTTGTATGGCAACCCTACGAAGGAGTTGCTCGATTTAATCCATTTTTTAACCTGTATTTGCAGGATTTACGAAAACACCGTGTACAAAATTTCAGTATTTCACGTCAACGCTTTCTCAGTCAGTTTTTTTAGATCTCGACAAGAGCGCCATCTGTCATATCCAGAATTATCCTATCTTTCAAGCTGGAACCAACAAAACACTTTCACAAAATTTTATTGAAATCGGTTGGGAAGCTTTGGAGATTGACGTGTACGAACACAGTGACACTTGATTTTTATAGATTAAGCAGATATATATACATATACATAAGTAGGGGAATTTCGTTAGCGTTGGCCACCTTTTAAATCCAGGCACATCTTTGGAAAGTTCTGGGGAAAAGAAACACTTTTGCAGAACATCTCAGATTGATTAGGTGAATAATGAAAAAAATACAGAAATTTAAAGATAAAAGTGAAATGCTGTCAAGCTCGGTCAGTGCGGTCTAGGTTAGCCTACCGACGAAAAATGTGCTGAAATGATTGATAATTATCTAAAAAAATTAGTTGAATGAAATAAAAAGACGAATTTGTTGCATTTTTCTTGTTTTTAGTAAAAATTTGAATGGAACATTATTCGCAATCGCATTTCCTGCAAATGTGGTTATATTGGCGCACTTTAAACGCACTTCTCTCTTGCAATGTCCGAAGAGGGCTTTTCCTGCTCTTTTTTGTGCGTTCATCTTCTTTTCTTTAATTTTTATTGGCAGACTTCGTTGGAATTGGTGCTGGACATTTTTCGGTTGTCTTCCAAGTACACAGTCACAGCGGGCTAATCCTGACTACACAAAGTGGCAAATCTTGACGACAAGTGCCATTGTCGTATCACGTGTCACCACAATCAAACATGTTACAGGATTGAATTTTCCTTTTGATTTGTTTGCAAGGATGTACGACAGAGCACATTCACAATGCTTATCATGACGACTACATATTTTCTCCTCACTTTTTGGCCGTATTCACTACTATGAAAAAAATTGTTTTTTTTTTTAATTGCAGACCATTGAGTGCACAACATATGCTTTGCGTTCATACTGCAAAGCTGTAATTTCACGAAAAGTTCGTTGTTACTAAGAGAAGTTTTTCCGCGCTCGAACATTTGTGGTGCTACATTTGAAAAAAAAGGAGAAGAATCTCGAATGTTCATATTATATTATATTATTTACTGTAATATACAATTCTGTTGACAGACTAGCACTACCAATTACTAGATGTGTCGCTATTTGCAATGTATAGATTTACAGAGTTTGCTAAAGTTTGTTACACCTTTCTAACTAAGAAAGGTGGCACCTAAAACAAATTAGAAATAAATTTTAATAACTGCGTAATCAATAAGAATGACTCCCGAATGACTTTCACCCGTAAAAAGTGAAGCATGTGGGCCCTAGTATAGCAATTCTCCATAGGTGAGGTAAGTTCAGAGATTTTATGCTCATGATTTTTTTTTTTTTTTGCTTTGGATATGTGCAGTATATTTGGAATCGGGTAAAAAGGAGTAGAATTCGCTCCGGAGTACATAATCCATTGCAAGAAAAAGGTAGCAGCACTTGCGCTAGTGGTTAAAAAAATTGCAGATGGCCGACCTAGACGACAGGCTAACCCACTACATAAGTATATCCTAATAAAGTGAAAAGTCAAAATTTGTATTACAACAGTAAGAAAGGCCTAATTTAGTCCATTTTTGAAATTGTATTTACTATTCTTATACGCCGTGTACAAATTTCAGTTATCTGAGAATTGCCTGTAGACTCGGATATTGTACGGGTCTCGAAAAAGTAAAAAACTCATTCCCACTTTTCAGTTATATACATTGACGTGTTCGCAGGCAGTATCCATATATATAGCGAAAAACGATATTTTTGAGTGGCAACCCTACGAAGGGTTTACCTGATTTGTCTTATTTTCGAGCTTAAGTTTTAATTTTTTTTTAAAAAGACCGTTTTCAAAATTTCAGGGCTCTAAGTGAACGCGGTCTCGAGATATTGAGAGGACGGATGAATGTACGGATGGATGGATATACAAAAACTTGAATAACTTTTAATATTATGCGTGGGTGTCCAATCTAGTGCTACAAACGGAATGGCCAATTTAGCATATATACCCTGTGGGATTTGGCACTAAAGAAGAGTTTTCAAAGAAACGTAGTAACAATATTTTGGCATAGCAACACCATTTCATTATTTGTTGTTGAAGTGTTATCATTTTGTGAATTACAATCCAACTGCATTAGATTACTTAGATTATGCAAATTTCTAGACCACATTTTTTTTATTTTACCTTATACTTTTGACACACAGCTACTACAGATATAATAGTACGCGCATCAACCACCTGTGTGTCGTTGCATACCAGCATAATACTGATACGAGGCTAGTATAAATACTTGGGTTTTGTCTATGGTGTACGGAGCTTTTTAATGATTTCAGCGCCGCTTACAAGAAGTGACAAATTTATCTAGCTTATGACTTTTTGTTAAAGTAGGCCTTTTCGGGAATACTCACTAGTTTATGATATGCGCCAAGTTGACACTAAAAATATTTCCGACGATTTCTTGAAAAGCAAAACTTCCTAAGTTTTAAGAGCTGTCAAGTGAAACACTATAATGCAATGTGTCACCTAGCACAGTACAGCGAATACAATGGTATCCGAACTATGGTACCTATACTCGCTGTGGGTCAAAGGTATTACTTAAATTTTATTATTATTTATTATTCTTTAAACACATTAATATTTTTTTTTTTATCTTAAAATTAAGAATATAATTTATCTACTGCCCATATGCAATTATTGCTGGCTGGTTCAGTTCACTAAGTGTCGATCCAATTGATACCTATACAATATTTTCGCCACAGTCTTGTTACTTTAGAATAGGTTGGTATACTTGTGTTAACATCTGCGCGTTGACACTGTTGTCATCCGCATTTTCTTCGTAGAGGGAACTAGTTTGGTTAGGTAAAAGTATTAAATTAGTTTAGTAACGAATTAATTATTGCATTTCTGAGGATTTATTGTGCCTTTCAAGAAATTCATGGTCATTAAGAGTTACGATAACTATTTGGAATTTGTAACTCTGCATAATTAATTTTGTTTCTGCCTTCTTTAAAGACTTTTCCCAATCCTGTGCATATTATTTATGAAATCAGAATAGACAGACTTAACATATGTGTGTCACAAATTCAATGCTAGAGAGAGGTAACTGCTAAGTTGCCGTGACGTTCAACGGTGTCCTGGTTACACCAGAAGCAGTCCCTTTAAGTGGATGTCACACCGGTAGGGGTGCCGCTGCGTGATTGCTCTTGCGAAATTAAATTTATAAGTCACACCGGGAGCGACCAAATAGTTATCGTGTGGAGATTTTGGAGATTACTTAAAAACACAATTTTGCTGCTGCTGCTGGCAGCAAGATTTCTTATTCATTTTCAATAAGTTCGCGCAATTCGCTAAATTCGGCTTTTGGCATTCTAAAGTATTGGCAATCGAACCTCATCACTTTTCTCTGTTTTTTCTGTCTTCAGCTAGAGCTACTAATAACAGAACTTCTTCATCGAAACTAGAATACATTTGGTAAAATTTGCAGCTCCTGGTGTGAACATTCTATTTTCCAGCGGGAAACCGCATCGCGCCGCGTCACTCCAGGAGAAGAAAATTATAAATTGTAGTTTTTTTTTTCTAAATTTAAAAGTATATTCATTGTGTTGACAAAATAAGCCTTAATCCAATTCCATTCCTAATCATGTCCTGATCCTGACACTATATTTTTTTTTGTCTAGACGAAACATCGATTGATTCGCAATTGGTTTAATTATTCAATATCAGTTATTTTTTCGATAATTATTCCGCAAAAAGAAATTCTAAAATGATGTCAATTTCCGAAAGTGTCAATGAATTTTAAGAAAATCTGCTAATTAGAATCTAGATGCATTATATCCATAAAATCAACCAGACTTAACAGAAAAGTTGTACTGGCAAAATGTCAAAAGAGTTCATTAACAAACATACTATTTTCTAACTCTTATCCTAGAAATAGAGTAAATAAAAAAATAAAAAAAATGGAAAACATAAACAACATGAAAGTAAAAAGTTTCCTGTCTGTTGCCCAGCATCCCTGTAGATTCTGCACTATTTTAGCTTAGTGAAAAATTCCCACCTGATAGTTATTTTGTTAGCTTTTCAGTCGTTGATTTACTTGTCGAGAACAGGAAGGCGAAGGAACTTGCATAAGTCACGAAATTGATTTACATCGTTCCTTCGTGCTCAATTTAGATGCCTTTGAAAGTTCAGAAGGTCATTGAGCGCCGTCATTTGTGCACTTGACTGGGGCTCAATTTGTGGTGGCTCAATGTTCTTCTATTTAAGAGTTTTCTCTTATTTTGAAATGTTTATGCAGTCCAAGACGGAACTAGGTTAAGGGCTTATATCGCAATCCTTAATCAACTGCTATAATTGGGGTAGTTCGAATGGTGGTTTCTAATGAGGAATTGACGTGTTTGAATCGTAATTCAGTTTAGTATGACACAATTTGTTGGAATTATATAAAATTTATTTAATGGCATATGAATTGATTTTTGATGGTTTTTTACATGCCGCAAGTACATAGTTAAGGAAAATGACACGAATTCTAAGCGATAAAAAATTGCTTCTAACTTCAATTTGAAATGAAATGCATTTTTGCGTAGATTAGGAATTTGCCACGTTGTTTTTTCTTTCTTTGTATTCAGCTTTAAATACGTAACATAATCATAGCTTATGTTACTAGTGCTAATTTAAGCTAACGCTCACATAAACCACGGCCTTTGAGTGAGCGTTGTAACAGTCTCGATTATTGTACATCTGTCTAACAATAAGCCAAGCTATAACATTTCAAAAAGAATCGCTTCCAGATTATACTTAACTAAAGAACTTATCTAATGTTATTATATTAAAAAACTTATGACTATTATAAAATTCATTATATGAAAATGTAGATAATTTAACAAATATTTCATTTCAAGAAAAAAGAAAAACTATGCCAAACAAAAGTAAAACGGGAGGTACATTATTGAATAAATTTTAATAATTCATAAAAAATATTAGGCATAAGAAAAACAGGCAGATTGAAAAGGCTCTTATAATTTTCGTCATTAAGCTGTTATTTCAAGCTCTGGGAAATCGCATTACATAATTTGAGACCAAGGATACTGCTATGCCTATTACAACTTGTTTTGATACAAAACTCAATATTAAGAGGTCGAGTTGTTTGCCGGTGCTTGAAATGCTTAGGGCAGTGAATCGGAGACGGGCAGGGGGGGGGGGGTAATTCTGATCTCTTTGTCGTAGCTTTGCGTATATTTTAGTCACATATTTCGAAATTTCACCATAAATTTGTCGCACTTTTATATTCACCATATTCATTTTGTTTTATCCTTTTCATCAACCAAAAAATAAACTAAAATGAATTTGCAATGAATTAATGTCAGAATACACGCCTAAAAGTACGACAAATTAGTCAATTGCTTCCGAAGTTGTGACAAAAATTGTATACTGTGATAAATGGATATTCTAGACCTAATTAGAGCTATACAAGTGCTTAAATTCGAAATAATATTTTGAATTTGTAATGTGAAGTGTCATTTTCAGTTCATTCTACGTAATGCAAGGCTTATTGAGCTTAATAAAAACACGGAATAATCAGTAAAAAAGTTCAATTCATTTAGGCGTATATTTTGACATTAAAGTAGGACAAAAGATCAGAATCACCCTCCTGTCAAGGTTTCTAAACATGAATTTAAGCAAAGTGAATACATAGATCCGACGTTTATTCATCACTTTGAATTCGTTGCACGCTAATGTGGCTGCAGAAAATTTTGATTTTTTAAGGCACATTTTCACAATTTTACTCTGCAAGGTACATAATGGTGTGATTGTGATCGTGAACGTTTATCCCCAGGCAATGATCCCGTACTGTAACAAAGACTGCACTAATTACTAGAATTTTGTAAATAGTTTTCCATATTCTCTTGCGGACATTAGTTATATGTTTATCCCACTTTAATTGCGAAATAATCTACAAGAATATTCGTGGAGCTAAAATAAACATAATATCAGACAGCCAAGCAGCACTTACAGCGTTAAACTCGTTTACCTTTGATTCTAAGCTGGTTTGGGACTGTCTTACTGCCTTGAAGCAACTGGGCGAGACAATTAGGGTGACACTGATCTGGGTACCAGGACTTGAAGGCATTAAGAGGAGTCAGTACTCAGCAAAAATTTCAATTTAGATACCAGCGAACCTGTAGGCAATAAAACTTACTATTCGTAGGTTTGTGTCCTGAAAGTATGAAAATTCATATAAAATTAGCCTAGACCTAGACCACAAGTCACATTAGAGACATCTAGCGTAAAAGACAGAAACCCAATATGCGACAATTTAAGACGAAAATAAAAATTTGCAGTTCAAAGAAATTGAAAATTTTTAATGAGAATTAAGTCTCGTAAATTTTATTTAGCACATAATTGATAAATATACTTTTTGCTCTATATTTCCACAACTTTCAACGAAATATTGTAATTTTTCGTAGGTGAAATATCGGTAGAAAAAACAATTACTATTAGAGTCAAATAATTAAAAAAAAAAGCCCCACTAAAAATGAAAAAAACCCGACGTTATTTGCTGGATTTAGGATTTATCATTCTAAAATAGTCACAATTTAAAGAAATGAGAATACCTACTAACCGGAATTTGATTTGAAAAAAATCAATTTTTACCATTTTTTACAAGCTTCCGAGCTAATATTTCCATTCCAATACATTTTTTTTATTTTTCTCGACGTTATTTACTAGACCTCTTCGTTACCTTTAATTTAAGATATAAATCGTTATTCTGGTACAAATAGTTTACCAGAAATTCGCAGTGAAAAATGTATGAAACTTACAAATCCTAGTATTGCCTCCTCTTAAGGGAAACGAGATTGCGGAAGAAGCCAAATCTCCGTTTATTGTCCCTGAGCCTATCCTTGGACAATCAAAGAGTCACCTCTCAGCTCAGGTCAGGCTTTGGGAAGAAGGAATACTGGGAAAATACCCTGGGGCTGGGACAAGCGAAGAAGTTTCTAAAGTATTCGCAACAGAGGACAAAAGAATTCCTCACACACAGCAGAAAGTAACTAAGGTTCATAACGGGCCTCTTTACTGGGCATTGCCCACTAAGATACCATCTTAAGAAGTTGAGTATGGTCGATGATGAGACCTATCGATTCTGCATGGAAGACGATGAAACCGCTGAAAATGTCCTGTGTGACTGTGAAGCTCTGTGCCGCATTAGGCTAAGATATCTAGAAAAGGCATTTCCACTGCCAGAGGTTGTCGGAAAAATGGCCCCCAAGAACATTATAAGCTTCATCAAGAACCTTAAGTTCGAATGGGCGCTCTAGGGCATTTGGGGGTAATGTCACAAAAGATCTTATAGGTCGCGGTGACAAGATGAGAGGCGGTAGTCCTGTCTTCATATAACATATAATTGGTTTTGTTTAGGTTTAAAGCTAGCTTATGTTGATCTAGCCAATTACACACACGTCCGAATCCACTAGTTGCTACAGATAATAGTGCATTTGTGTTTTTGTGTTTGAACAGGAGAGCTGCGTCGTCGGTATAAACTACAGCATGCCCCTGCATTCCATTGATTTCTAATTTGTAAGGATCGTTAATATAGATATTAAAAAGTATGGGACCAAGAACTGTTCTTTGGGGCATTTCACATTTAACTGTTAATGGGTCGCTTATATTATTTCCTATTTTCACGGCTGGGACTCTATCGCTTAAGTAAGAACGAGAAAATGATATTTCTGTATCCTGTATTCCTATTGATGATAGTTTTCCAGAAGCTTACCTTTTTTAGGTTCAAGAATATATAGGGCATCGTGAGTGCTAGACTTATCTTTAAACCCATATTGGTTGTCAGCTATGATATTATTGTTATTAAGGTAAAACATGAGTCTGGTTTTAATGCATTTTTCCATATATAGTATAAGTGATATAAGTGGCATAGGTCTTTATTGAGAGTAGTTATTGAGAATAAGCCTGTCATCAGCTTTATACGTATGTATTACTACTGCGATCTTGAGTTTACAGGGTAGGGTAAGGCCAACAATTTTAAGATTTTAGGAGTGTAATTATATCTAATCCAACAGCTTTACTTAATTTCAAGGTAAAGTATTTCATCATTAGTAATATGGGAGGATTGGAAGGAGAAATCAATATCCGCTTCATTCGCTATTATTTGGTTGATGACACTTGTACTGAGTGAAAATGCATATTAAAAGCTGTTGCTATATCTACAGAGTATTTGATATGGATACATTTGTTTTTATTTCCTTTACATTTTACACTTGTAAGTTTATTCATTCATTTTAGCCCATAATTTCTTAGGGTTATCTAAGACTTTTCCTATTTCCGCTTTATAATAAATTTCTCTTGAAGCTTTAATTATATAATTTAGTTTATTGCTATATTTTTGAAATTGCAGGCCAGCATTACTGTTAAATGGTTGGCTACGCACTGTCTTTGCAAGCTTATTTCTACGATTTACAGATATCCATATTCCTCTAGTAATCCATGGTTTATCAGACGTCGTGGTACGTGCATATTTCTTAACTGTAGAAATTTTTATGTGATTTTTTAAGATATTATAGAACACATTCGTGCTCTGTTCAGCCGACTGGAAATTACACACCTCTAACCAATCTTCATGCTCAATCCTTTGGATAAGACACGTATAATTTACATATGTGATGTAGTTTATAGTTTATATTTACAGCTTTGTCGTTATCAAAGTAGCAAAATGATCCGTGATATAAGTCTCAAGAACTGCAAGTGAAAATATCATGCCGTCGTTACCTTTATATAAAATATGGTCCAAGCAAGAAGAGTTACCAGATGTAGCTCTCGTTACACCTTTTAATGACGTATTAAAGCCCTACTGATATATTAAAGCAAGGTAATAACTAATAACGTGTTCATTAAATGCTAACGCAAACTTAAACTCGAACTATGTGCATGTGTACCTAAAATACGAGCTACAGGTGTATTTGGAAAAGCTCGTGCAGATGCGTAATTGCTAAGATTTGCGCATATTTGTCTTGGCTACAAGAACTTTAAAAGTTTCTACTTTTTGAAGAGTGAAAATATAAGTAGAGTTCTTACAGTTACTCCAGAAATATAGAAAAGCCCTACCTTTCACTAATTCCGAGAATGAGGGGAAAGGAGGTAGGATGGGTGGGATGAGATTATTGTAGGTAAGTGTGAAGATGAGACCAGGTGGGTGAGTGAAGAAGATCATTTGAAGTTGAATGTAGGAGAATAGAATGACAGGGCGTATAGAATGAGGACAAGTATAGATTACCAAGTGCGCTCTAAGCGATGAGATATAAAAAAAACCCAGCGATTAGAGAGGTCTCATCAGTCTGGTTATCTTTGATCGCCTACCATAGAAGTTAAATGATAGAGGTCAGACCAATTGCCAATGAAATTTTTTTTTTTTTATTTTAATGCAATTTGCAAATTAATTGAAATTGTTTTCAATGAATTTCAGTCTTTTAGACGAGAAATTTTCAAATTGTATCAAAAAACGCTAATCATGAGTCAATGTGATAGTCTGCATCCTTTTCAGATCAAAAACCGCCCACTGAGCAAAGTTTTTCTGACACCGTCACCATGTACAGTGTGTTGAACATTACTTGAACTGTTACTTTAAAATTACGAATGGCTTATAGTTTCCTCACCGGCCCAGCCTTTCATCCATCACTGGGAATCTCTTCTGCTGATTTCGTCAAATATTCGATGGAAACCAAATTTTTCAAGCTTTCATTCTTTAATTCTTCCATTTTTTTGATCACTAATTAAGTTATAAAGAAAAAAGAGAAGCGATTCATATCGAATTATATTATCCACATTATAAAATTGTCCATATTAAAGAGATGCCTTTGTTGATGTAAATTTGGATAACTTTGAGGTTGAAGTGTTCCATTTACTGTCAGATGCAATACCGGGCTTTGATGATCAAATCCGCATCGCATCAAAAATTTTCACTGGCAGTATGTTGTAGGATTTTCGTTCGACAAGCGCTTTCGAATATGCAAATGACATTTTCGGAAATCTTGACAAAAGCATAAATTAAAAATTAATTCAACAAAGCTGTCTAAAGTAATAAAATTGATATATTTTATTATTATATATATTATGTACAGTAATATCATAATTATTAACGCCAAAATTATCGGTAAAGTGATTACTTTTGATAGATTCTTCAACGCCAAAATCGTTCCCTGGAAGGCCAACAATTGCAATGACCATACTCGTCAAAGCAATGACTTGCTTAAACGTACTGAATTCCACTACTTTTGCCACATTTTCTGTCTTGTTGCCCTCTAATTTATCGGTTCGCATCTCCTTTTTTATTTTATTTTTTAAGTCGGCCCACACGTGCGAATAATCAAGAACAATGAAAAATTTAACAAAAAACAAACAACTTTTTCCATTCATCTTACTTACTTAATACTTATTTTTTTTTTTAGATTCCGACGGAAATTCGTTTGCCAAAATACACGGTGATAATTTAGCAAAATTTCTGCAGTCGATTTATGACAAAACATACTGCTGTCGAAATTTTCGACATATTGTCGAATATCGAAATTCTCGACAGGTTACAACATTTTGCCCGTAGACTGCACTCTCGATAGATTACAAAAAACAGCCGTAATCGCTGTATTTAAATTTCAGTTAAAATATATTGAGATACCTTGCTGACGACAGCAAAGGCGATTTATTTTCAAATGCACTTATACAGCATTATAGTGGGCATTGCAATTGCGCGCGATTGGACGCACTTAAGTGTGATTTAGTAGTCATCTGAACTGTGTCGATTTCTAAAAAGCGCGCCATTATTTCTGTGGCCATACCCTTAGAGGGAAAAACAATTGTAAACATTCCTCAAGTCAATGGAAAGTGAATTAGTCATTCTTTTTGAATTGATATTAAAAAGTAAGTTTTGGATGTAAAAGAAGTTGCACACAATTGAATCAATAAAGGCAAACAAGACATCCAGGACCTATTCGTTTCTAATTCTCCTGGAGATGAACCGATGCGCCTTTTATGCCTAATCAAATAAACATTAAAATGCATAATTCTACCAGGTAACGTGCGCTCACTGGTCGACTGGAACAGTCTATTGCTGATCATCCAGTGTGCTCAAATCAGCATCAATTCCACTGGAACTGACTCATGGAGGCTTAGCATTCTCTTAATGAAATTCTCAGTTGATATTGAACCGATTTTTAAGTCGACATAGGCCCAGCTTGACCTTCTGGTATTTCTATCTGAGCTAGCGGAAACAAGAGTGACTTACCATTTTGTCACTATCGTCCACATGACCCCACTTAATTCGGACGTTATTGGAAGTCTCTGGGGTCTATGTCGTTCTGGTCATAGAAGGTTTTAATAATCGCATCACTCGATCACAACTAGGCAAGATTTATCTGTTTTTGACACGCATATACCACTTGCTGTAAAGACAAAGCAGCTGTCGACAATATCGCTTCTTGTAGCAACTGTAGCGGCGGCATTCCTTCCACCTTACAGTTGCATCGACGACCTCAAGCGGTATGACTACAATTGATGTTAGCAAGACAAAATTCCAAGAATTTAGCTACTAGTACAACATCCGTTATACTGTCCAAGCTAGTACCTCACCAGCAGTCTGTAGTTAAAATCCAACCTGTAATTCCTTCTCAAGGCTATGTCCTAAGGATTTGTCTTTTTTCCAACATCCGCCGTACTATTTAAGCTAGTACCCTATTAACAGTCGTTAGCTAAAGGTTAAGCTTCAGTTCTTCGACTATTACATTGACATTATATTATACTAGCCAAACTAGTATTTACATGACTACATTAGCACCCAAACGCTAAAAGTGCATTGAGCTAATTACATTCAAAGTAGAAAATGATCGTCGGTTTCGAAAAACCACTTCCCGGCTTAGATGTATTGTATGCAAACTCGTACTGCTGCTTTTGGTAAATTGCCAATATCCTTATCCGGATGCAGGTACAGTTTTCTGATTTGTTCAGATGATCCTTTCGATAAGCCTTTCGATAGATACCATGAGCGTTTTCATACTCAACATTCATTTGCATTTCAATTAAATTTCACTGCATGTCTTATCATGAACGAAATGGTGCGTTGTATTGATTAAAAAAACAGTAAAATTTTTAATTATTACTATTTAATTATGACGCGCAGTTAAAAATCGCATTGAAGTGCATTGCTATTATCTAACTCCTCTAATTCGTAACAAAAAGTAGAAATAGTTACTGGTTTAAGTACATTCATTTGTGCGATATCCTTCAGTATGCTTTTTGCTGACGCGCCTTCTGTCAAAACGATTTCCATTTTAGTTCTTCCTGATCTCGGCAGGTTCTCTGATAGTTCAGTCAAAAACGCAAAACAAAAAAAAAAAGAAAAAACTAAAAAGCTTACAAATTTTGGGGTTCGGTGTAGGGTGATCCTGGGATGTACAATAAAAAGATCTTGCGATATTATAATAACTGATTTAGATATTAATGTTATTATTCCAAATTTATTGATGATAAATCAACGAGCATTTCCATTATTTCATCATGATTTGACTAATGAATATACTGAGTATTTGCATTATCTCAACAAGAAAATAATGTAAAGACTCATCAAACTGCTCATTGAGTGATCATGAATAAGAAAAAAATATGTATAATGAGTTTAATCCCAGGTCCAGAACAAATTTCATTTCATTACATTCATCTAAGGGCTCATGATGAACTCATCGATGAAGTCATCAAATAGTGTCTACTAGGGAAAGAGCATCTTTTTGTTTAGAATTGAGACTCCACCTACTTATGACATTTTCTTCTACTCTAATGATATAAGTACGCATCTTTTCATGGACAATTCTGAATGTCCATATTAATGGCATGGATGAGGTCACAGGATAGAACCACTATATTTCTGTACACTGAACTAGTCATTCAATCTTCTATTTTAAATATACTGAGTGTTCCATTTCTTTTACGTCCGTCGCTACAAACTTTGTCAACCCGCTGTATGTACTGATAGCAGTTAATCTTTGTCTACGGCAGTATTAAAAATGCTAAATTTTGGCTTATGCTGTTGGCATTCTGTTCCATGTTCTCTTTCTTTGCGATTTAGTTGTTTTTTATATGATCCTAAAATATATAAGCAGCTCTCTGGTGATGCTGCCCGTAAATATTAAATATTTTATTCAGCAATAATTACTTCCAGTGTGGTGACACTTTTATTCAGCCCAGCAGCCATAGCTAGATGAAAAACTTTGTTGATGGAGATTTAATATAGTTATTACTTTCTTTGGGGTAAACTTTCAGGTAACAACTTAATAAAAACTTCTTAAGTAATTAATTACTTTTACGAGGATCTCGTTATATACCAATTTACTTCATACTACCCCGACATGAAATAAAGAAACTTTCTCAGTAAAGCAATTAACAGAGCTCGCCTAAAATAGCACTTAATCGATAGAAAACGCTTCGTTATTAATAGAAACGAAATTTCTCCTCTTTCATCGTAATTATTCAGGTGAAGTGTCCATTGTCTGGAACAGCTTGAAGTATTTCATGGAAGGAACGTACTTAATCAAATCTGTTTCGGTGTAGTTCAGTTCAAATACCATTCACTCACCTCTAACAGATATCGCAAAATAAAGGGTTTCTGGGTTTTATTTATAGTTTAGTTCGACTATGAAAATATTATTCCACGTACTACATAGCAAAGATACGATGATGAAATAGGTTATCTGAGGCACTAATTTAGAAATTTTTACTATTTTATTTATAAAATTACCTTCGATAAAATATGGATGAATGAAATAGGTGGAGTGTGTATTAGATATACACGGCCAAGTGATTTTCGCTACATGCGCGCTTTCAACGCTAGTGGGGGTAGAATTATGTTGGTTAGCATAAGTTTTGTCGAAGGTTTGTATGACTAGTACCAACAACAATTTCATCTTTTTCTTCTTTTTTTTTTTTTATATTTTACGTTGAAAATCCTTCATATTTTCTTGGTTATCTATCATTCTACTAACACGGCCCCGCCATGATTCCAATTTTTAAATTAAGAATGCGGTTAGGAGCTTAATTTTTATTATATACATTTTGATATTTCAATGTTTTTTTGTTAGTCCTCTTTTAATGTTGACTGCTATATATATAAAATATTTTGTTTTTTATTTTTAACGGTTAATTAAAAAATTATTTAACAGTATTCCATCCAGCACAAATGTGTCCGTGGTATATTAATGGAAAATCCTGTTGGACATCTCAGGGAGTGTCGAATGTCCGAGGTTCGGACGTCTCTGGTAGATCCCATGTCCTTCCCACAGTATTTCCTGTGGTTGGTCTTATGCACACTTAACGCATTCCATAATGTGAAATTCCCGCTGTAAGCGCACCTGGGTCATCTAACAGATCTCCTAGTTTGTTTTTAGAATGTGCTGTGGAAATATCTGAGGATACTTTAGATTTTTTGGGATTGTAGAACTTTTTTTTTTATGGGTAAGCATTTTAACAAAAAAAAAAAAAAAAAAAAACAAAAACATGTAGGCAAACAATGGCTGAAAAGTACATGCCAGCGGTGTATGCACGAAACATAAATACAAAATTTTTAAGATTTGCAAATGGAATTCCTACGACAAAATCAACAGATTGCAGAAGCGTAGAGAATAAGCTTAAACAACGTGTTACGGTATTTATATCTATCCCTGATTGTGTTGTGTACGTCCTTGTTTTAGCTGAGGATACTGTTGAGATTTTCGTTTTCTTTAGGCATATTTGACATTTTAATGTTCTCATGTTTCTGTGGCAATTTCTGTCCCCATTGTCGTCATCGATAACATTAGTTAAGCTTATTAGATCATTCTGAAAACTGCGCCTTAGATTGGAATATCCGTGTACTACGACCAAACAGCCAGCCAAACATCAACTTCATCGCCATTGCCAAAAGTGGAGTTGTAATGATTACGATGCTACTCGATATCATTTTGGTGGCCAGAGAATTATCAACACAACATTTAGATAAAGGTTAGATAAATTCATGGAAGTTTAATTAGCCTTATTTACTTATGCTTGCCATTGTCGAATTGCTCTCGCCGTACTTAATTGTTTGAAATTCATCTTGCCATAACGCATATTAATGTCTATATTTGGACTGATTTGAAATTTAGTATAAAATATTTATTTAAGTATCAGCGTTGAATTTACAGTATTAGATTAATTTTATAAAATTGCCAATTTAGCAAGCTAGCCACGTTTTATATATTTTTATTTTAACAACTAGAGAAAACAAAATAAAGCAAGTAAGCAAAGGAAACTTGGAAGCTTGGTGGCATCCTTACGACGTGTGTAGATGTCACGGGCAAGATTAGTTGGGCTGATATACGTGTCCAGCGCTTTAAAAAAAATATTAAAAAAAGAAAAAAACAAATGTAAATATAAAAAGAAAAAGAAAAACTTAAATAGAAAAATTAAATAAAACGCAAAGGACAATAAAATAAATAATGTGAAATAAAAAAACTAAGCAGTGATATATAAAAAAAAAAAATCTAATAACAAACTAAGTAAAAAAAAGAGACAATTATAAGATAATAGAAACAAACATGATTATTAAATATTAATCACCTGCAAAACTTATAAAATCAAATCAAGACATTTATATATAGGGAATAAATGCCCAAGTGTACTGATGAACTATCATTGGCATTCTAGTACAAAAGTGTGAATGAAGGAATTATTGAACCATTATCTAAACGGAAGTACCTTCTAAAGTACGACCAATAAAAAAAAAATTGTGAAAAATGTACAGGCGGCAACTGGAACAGAGTTTCCTGTTTCTTTGAGTCTTGGTGGCCTGCAGGTTAAAATGCCAGCACAGAATTAAAGTGATTTTAAATAAAATAAAAAGTTAAAGTCAGAAGAATAAAAGAACATAAATTAAAAAAAGAACCCAAGTAATAAAGGTAAAAGAAGGACATTGAAAAAAAAGGAGAAACAGTAAAAAAATTATAAAATTATAATAATTGGAAAAAGGAATTGGGTCTCTGGATCACGTCGTGACAAAGTTTTATTAGATATATAATCTCATGAACGATACACCTGGTAGCTACCAACATTTTCAAGCTGAGTACTTCCCTGGTAGACATATCATGATGAACTCATTAATGAGCTCCTCATGAGCAATCAGATGAACGTACTGATGAAATTTATTCGCGTTTGAATCAAAACCGGGAAAAAAATTATTTATTTACTTATTCACAGATAGTTTGCATGAGAATTGCATCTCTTTCATTTATTTAGAAATGTATGCTGTGCTTCTCTTTTGTGCATTTCACAATATTAGATGAGCACTTCGATGAGTACATAATGAGTGTCATAATGAGTTCATAAATGTGAATCTGATTTTACGATTGATTTAATATATTTTTCCAAATTCGACGCAGAGGCGTAAGGATATTGGATATAACGTCTTGTTCAGCATATGGGCGACAGACCTTCAGCTGAAAAATAAATCAAAAAATTAATTTAAATAAATAAATCACAAAAATCAATTCAAATTTTCCTTGTAGAAATGTAATCTGATACGGTGATGACAAGAATAAATATTTATTTATTGCTGGTTTAGTATAGTTGGAGCAGTTTCATGATATCCAATGAGCCCTTCGATGAGATTTAATGAATGTCCATCAGGAGGCTCATCGGGACTTAATTTTTTTCATGAATTGCAAACACCTTGATGCTTTTCAGTCAAATTAGTATTGGTTTACATAATAACTGCCCCTTGCGAGGCAAGAGACAAGGTAAAACTGTGAGAAATTTCTACTAGAGTTGGTTTCTTTTTAAATATATATATATTGGTATATATTTTTATATATATTGTGATTGTTTGGTACACCCGTGGCTGGCTGACGATGGGCTAGTGGTTAAAACCTTATTTAGATTGCACTTAATTTTCTTTGTTTCCCATTTAGTGTGGGCAATAATATATATACGATTAATAGCTTCTGAGACTTAAATAAACATTAGGTATTAATCTGATAGGTTTTGTGATTTACCCTTAGTCTACTTGATAAAAAATATCACATGGCGCCCATTTCTAATAGTACCACTCCCATACCCTGAGCTAGTACGTGCTGTGCTGGGTAGCACGTAACAAACGTAGTAGCTCTCATATGGCTTTTTTGAATAAATATTTTGTTGCTTTGTTTTTGGTCTCCAAAAACGAGACACAGTAATACACCAAGCGATAAATGACCGCTTTCGCCAGAGAACAAAGCAAACAACGAGAATCAGAGAACATACCAAAATAAATTCTGGAAGAGGGAAAAATGACTTTTCCATCTTGGTCTCAAAGTTGTCCTGCATATCCTATGTGTACGTGCCTGTAATATACTGAAAATTCTCCCATATAGAGCAGTTATGGGATATCGTAGGGAACAAATAATGGGAAATTTCTAATAACTCCAAGAAATAAAGTCCTAAGTACTTATTGAATACTTCCTGTTTTTGCCGGGTATGTTTTTGAATCAGTAGGAAAAGAATGGGCTAATTTTTCTCTGTATGAGTGGGATGTTTTTAATAAATACAGCGTATACAGCCATGTGGCTGGCTGAGCGAAGTAATTTTTTCCCTACTACGTTCCTGCTTTTTTTATAGCTTTCTCCTCTTGTTTTTCAAATTATATTTTTCCTGTTAAAGCTTATGTTTCTAAAAAAAAATTCACTTTTTCAATTCGGTACAATACGAGGACCTCGTGCAAGCGTATCCGGGAAGATCAACTCGATCTCCTTCATACTTTATATTACGCACAGTCGTAGATTATTTTATCTTGTTCTGAACAATTAGTTTCGAGTCAGGACTTGTACTCAGTTGTGAACGGTTAAACTTTAGGCACCGACAAGAAATACCAAGATATCGATGGCTGTACTAATAAAGTGAGCGATATATAAGAAGATCTCGTAGCAATCCTCAATAAGTCACTAATCTTAGCTAAATAAGGTAAGTACCTAGTAACGTGCACTGTCCCCTGTAACGAGCACTCTCTCTTGATAGTCTCCCATTCAGGTAAATGGATCCTTTCGAATTTTGTATATCCTTTGTATCTAAAGGACAGTGTCATTCAATTATACATACAGTGCTCGATATTAGACACTGAAATTGGCATAAAACTAGTAACGAGCATTATGCTCGTTATAGGGTAGAAAGGTGAAATTTCGTGGTTCCAGTAAAGAGCATCTTCACGAATTAGTAACAATCACTTCTATTAATTGTAAGATTTATTGATTTTAAAGGTTGCAAGAAATTAACGATGGAAATTTAACCCAAACTGTGGCTAAAAAATACAATATTCCAAGAGAAACTGTGCAAAATAGACTTTACGGTCGCACACATAAGTCTACATTTGGGCCATCAGCATTTCTGACAGAGAACGAAGAGAAAACAGTAGTAGAATGGTTGTTAATTAACCATAAAAAAAGTTTTCCCAGAAGAAAAGAAGATGTCCAGGTAGTTGTGAAAAAGATCCTCCAAGGATAATTTGACTGTGATGTTCACTTTTTCTGCTTCTGGTCAATCAGTTCCAGCCATGATAATATATCCATATAAAGGGATGCAAATGGATACATTTGAATCGATACCAGATGATTTTAAATGGCAGAAATCAGAATCTGGCTGGATGACGTTGGAAATTTTCGAACACTATGAAGAAAAAGTGTTTTATTCCCTTCTCCAGCAATATCTATCTAATCTTCTTTGTAGACGGCCATAAACCACACATGACTTATTCGCTGTCAAAATTGTGTGATAGTTTACAAATTATTACAATTTGTCTTTATCCTAACGCAACAAGAATTTTACAACCAGCGGATGTATCTGTTTTTAAATCCCTGAAATCAGCGTGAGCAAAGGAGTTACAGAACTGAATATGACAAAACTTAGATTGCAAATTTACTCGGATCAAATTTGCTCCAAATCTGCAAATGGTGATACAAAGGTATTTGCGTCCCGATATTCTACAGAATGGTTTTAAAGCATACAGGCTCTACCCGTACTGATGAGACCTCTCTGATCGCTGGGTCGAAAAGTTCGATTTCTCTGTACTCTCATTGCATTTTAGAAATTCATTGAAATTATTTTTAATGAATTTCAGTCTGCTGTAGACGAGAAATAATCCATCTATCCATTTGATCCCGAGGGAATAGACTTTTCAAACTGTTTGGGAAAGAATTTCAGCATGAATGTAGATCAAGAGAGTCCAGTTTCTCCAGAAAAAACTTTAGTTCTTGACTTGAAGCATTTTAAAGAAATAGTTTGAGAGCAGAAAATTGCACAATTTAAACAATTGGACCCGGTCAAGCACTCTTGTATAGCAGACGTTGCCCTCTTGAATGACATCTATAAAATACTTGCGCCTGCGCCTGCTTTTACAGTACGAGTAAGTGAATTTCACAATCATAATTTTTTTAATGTAGCTATACGTCCGAATTCGAATATGTAATTAAGTAATATTTTACATTGGGCATTTTCAGGAAAGGGAAAGACTCCATCGGAAGTACCAGTTTCATTTACTAATGACGGCTAAAGTGAGGACATTTTAAATATCGAAGAGTTGCCAATAGTTATTGCAGATATCATTGGGAATATTAAAGATTATCTTCCGACAGCCTCAGTTCCACAACGACTTCACAAACAAGAAAAACAAAACCGGTCCTATATAATATCTTCATCTCACTTTCGACAATTTTATGATGAGAAAATGGAGAAAAAGGTATCAGCAGAAAATCTGAAGGAAGAAAACGTAAAGAAAAAGCCTTATTAGCTCAAAAAAACATAGAACAAAGAGTTATCCAAAGGAAAAAAAAAAGGAAAACAAGGGAAACAACTAGAAACAGCAATTTTGAAAAAATGAAAATAGGAAGAAATCGAAAGAAAAAAGCAAGACAAACTAGCGGCGAAGGCGACAGCAAAGGTACGATGAAAAACTAAAAATAGGATGAAAATACAAGACGAAAATGGGAACAGTAAGGACGTCGAAGGTATACCAGAATTGCGTGAAACCACCAACACGGAAGCAGAAGAAGAAATCGCAGCAGAAAACGAAAAAAATATTTCAGGATTTGCAGGATGACGTTGACGAAATAGAAAATATAGAAGCAACACCACCAAAGGTGGATTGGAACACCAGAATGGTCGTAACTGGTTGCAGCATGCTCTTTACTGCTACATAGCATCCTTATTTTGCCCCCCCCCACCCCTACGGCTAGCTGCTAAAAAAAATAATATAATCATATAGTGAGAATATACACTGCAAAGATGAAATTCTCTTAAGGGTGCTCGTTACTAGGTACTTTACCCTATATCATGGGTACGAACCAAAATGTATATTATTCTTATCTGATAGGCAGATATCAGATACCATGCGAAATTGAGGATACTGCCATCTTCATGGATGGAATTGAAAGTAAGGGAAAGAAGATCATTGATGAAAATTAAGAAAAGAAGCGGACAAATAACAGAACCTTGGGTACGCCGGCATTTATATGGTGACATAAAGATGTAACTCCAACTAATATAACCCGTATTAGTTGATCAGATAAAAAACTGCCAAACGAAGCGAGAGTCTCTCCGTGTTTTTATAATAATCGCTAAAATTTGTAGATAGTCTGTAGGAGACGAGCTTTATAGACTCAAAGGAAATAACAATAAATATATCTGGTTTGAACAATTGAACAATTATTACGTTTGCGTATGGAGTTCAACATAGATTAAACTCAGTTTAAGCTTATAGGAACATGGGTCAAGTTTAAGTTCAATCATCTTTTCCTATGTAACTTAATTTAGTTAAATTAGACATTGATGCAACTGCTATGCAGACAATTGTAGAATAATTTGTGCTTTCGTTATTTGCACCATTTTCTACTTTGACTCCAGAAAGAATCCAGCAAAATATAAGAAATAAATTCACACATAAATTTCTATCGAGATTTTCTGGATTGCTTCTGGATCTCACTTTTCTCAATTCTGTTTATTATGAACAGGAATGGTCCTAGGCGGGAGAGGTGTCATGTTCCATGGATAAGAACTCGATATATTCTTCAATTATTAAAATCAAATTTTTAAGCTTATTCTAAATGACACTTGAGGTAGACCTAAAGGTGTTCATATTTAGCAAAATTTAAGGCCGGTAATTTCAAATATGCCAGAACCAAAAGGATATTATGTTTAATGATGTACTGTGCCCAGCATTTGAATGGATTCAGAAACTTTGCCCCTAATGCTATTTATGGCTGTGATCGCTATGTCTTTGGCAAAGCTTTGCGCGAATAAGTTAACCGCATTTTAGTACACCAGGGATTCAATCACTTGAAGATACCAGACGAGTGATGGAACTATTCTCTATCTCTTATTATAGTGCCTTTGAACGCATCCATGCCTAAGATAGATAGATTGTTTCACTTAGATCTTGGTTTCTGTACAATTGAGGTCGCCCCACTAATCGTATATGTTTTTTTAAATTTTTAAATATCATGAAGGGTTTGAAGGGGACTGGGATGCTAGAATACTTAGCAGAAGAAGGATCTACGAGTAGGCTATTTTTAGCAGTGGTAGCGAATGGAAGGTAGTGGACCCTATTGCTGAATCTGCCGGGAGAACTAAGTTTGCGAATTTGCCAGTTTGTGAGTATCGAAAACGTTTTAAATGAAAAAATCGTGAAGAGGAAGTGAATCTTACTTGCGGCGGGAATCATCAATCGATCGGATTGAGCAATACGGGCCAGTAATTCTGTATCTTCATAGGGAAAGTTGTTGTAATGCAGTAGTGCTATTTCCCCGACTAATAAAGGAGTAGCTAAGTTTAGGTTGTTAATAGTAGCCACGGTCCATAATATATTTATGAGCTTCAGGGGTTAATTAGAAGATCCGAAACATCCTTTGATTAATCCGCTGAGATAGGTTGTAAGCTTCCGTGATATGGCGATGACAGAGGGACATATAAATTTCACCAGAATAAAGAGAATAGAAACGTCTGTCAGATGATTACACTGTCGGAAGTGTAATATATTGTATGCATAGATATCCTGTTAAAAAGCAAACGCTCTTTTAATTTTATTAGTGAGATGAAAAATTTAAAAATAAAACGAAAAATTGAATATGAGTTAAGTGAAACTGAAATGGATGCCACTTCAAAAGCCTGCTAGTTGAGAGATAAATTATGTGAGTTCAAGTAATTGAAAGCAGAGTTCTAATGAGACTATTAAAAATTGGATACTCATTCGAAATATTTTAGAGAATTAAAAATATAGGAAAAAACTTATCTGTTAAATGTAAGCAAATAGCATGCCACAGTAGATCGATTTATGAATTTTTCATGCTAAAAATAAGCTAAAAATGTTTCGAAAATAAAAAGAAATGCAAAATTTACCTTCTACCGAGATAATACATGAACTTATGCACATTTATCTAGATACACGTGTGTATTAGTTCAGACATTATGAACAGGAATTTGTTTTCCTCCTAGTACCTAGCCCGAGAATTTTGTTTTTCCTTATTTCTAATTCCTTTCATAGAATTGCATGAAAAGCGGATAAGACTGAAGGGTCCGAAAGAGTACATAATGTGCTTCACATAAAAACCTGACAAGTATGGGTACGTAACTGCGAACGTATAAAAGACTTTATTTCACACAAACTACAAAACACACACACATAAATATGTACGTTCATTTATCTTCAAAGCTAATACTGTTGGATGAAAGGAAAATCCTCCGATAACAGAAACTTTAATCTGAACTGGTGCTGCTATCCGTAAAGTTTCCTATCGCTTTAATGGTATTACTCTGTATGGTGTCCTTTATATGGATAGCTATATACATACATGGATGCATTATCCCCTCATTCAAATGATTCCAACCACTATGGCCTTTCTCATTTCTAAATATTTTACCCAAAACTTAAATAGACTCTTTCGATGGTGGTGTTCCACCCAAAAAAGGGTCTTAGTGAATCTTTGATCGGTCTACTTGGATCGGGATGTGGCTAATTTAAGATGTTATTTATCGATGAATTTGGGCGCGTTTTGCCTTTATTGCTTGCTGGCATACCATGTCCATAAATTTGGAATCCAAATGGACTTTAACCTCAGACCTCAAACCGATGCAAACAGCGTAGCACTTTAAGGAATCTTGTCGGAATTAATTATCGCTGTGATTTTCGTGGCTTCGCAGAGTAAATTAACCTGTTTATATTCCTTGGGGTAAATTAAATTTTCCTCATTTTCCTCAAGTGTCGGTAATAATGGCCAACAAGGACATCTAACTCAATAGAATAGTCGGTCGTATAGAGAGTGAAAATCTGCAAATGAGTGCTTCCTGATTTAACGGATGCTTATCGTATAAAGTGAGAGAAAACTGCTCTAGACGGAAATGACAAAAACTGGAAGAGAAAATTAGACGGAGCTGGAGCAGCCATTATAAAGGTGACTCTAGAGTGCAGAATCAATAATGAGATTGTGCACATTTTCCTTTTCAAATTCCACATTTTCTTTTTTTATAGAGTTACACAGTCAATCAATTCTTACGAATTGAAATTTCAATTTCCTGGCGGAATGTGTTTCCCGTTTTCCAGGAAAATCAGAGTAACTGTTAAATATGCAAAGGAAATAATTTTGCAGGAGTTTACTTAATTCTATCTCACGTGTTTGGAGGAAAATTAATTATGTGATTTACTAAGGTCTTCTGGGCTCACTGAAAAGCTGGGTACTTTATACAATAATTACGAAAAAGTCAAATTGGATTTTATGTAAATCTGATTGTGGGGTAGTTAATCGTTTTTGGCAGAAGTTAAGCTACCAACGGGAGGATTCGCGTCGCGGCATGTTTTGTATAACAATGTTTTTCTGCCGATTATGTTTTCAGGTACAATGTGGTTAGTAGAAATAATTTTAATATAACCATGAAAAACCAATTCAGGATTTCGAGACTAACTGCACCAAACGAATTAAAAAAACATAAACAGTGAAATTATGCAAATCAAATGGAAAACATTCCGATGACGAATGATTGACTGAACAAATTCTCAAATTTGATTTTTTGTTTTTTAACTGTAACTCTAAATTGATCAAGCAGTACTTGAGTTTAGAAAACACTAAATGTAAAGGTACATGGTAAGAGACTTTTGGTCTCCAGTCTCCGGTTTACAGAGACTTAAATCTCCGAAATGTTTACGCGGCAAGATACTTTTGTCTCTAGAGACCAAAAACTAGATCTTCGGAGACCATAATAAAAAGTCTCTAGACACACATCTCCGAAGTGTATACACAAAATTTGAAGTTTGGTCTTTAGAAATCGCCAGAGATCTTTGATAATTGCCAAGCAAGAGATTGTTAGAAAGAATTATCTGAAAAATATATCCTTGGTGTACAAATTTTAAGGGATAAACAGAACATATTTGATTTATTATTATTATTGTTTTTTTTTTTTTTTAATAACCAAAACTCTATTGACGGAACAAACTTTCTGCCCAAATACATTATATTAATTATTCATTTTTTTATTAATTTTTTCTAACAATTTGTCAAACTCACTCCACTTTAATCCTTTTTCCTTTCTGAGTGGACCTACACTGAACTGACCAGAACACACAAACAGTCTCCAGAGACCTTGAGACGACAAATGAACAAACTTCCGAGACCGAACCCTGAACCCTGTTTATTTTAAAATACACGACGAGACACCGTAGATTAAAAAAGTCTCTATTGACTAGGTCGCTGCAGAGGTGTTTTGCGTCTCTGAAGTGTATACATGGATCTCGGGCTCTCCAGAGACCAAAAAAGTTCCTGAAAAAAATTGATCTCTGGATGCCGAATAATTGTTCTCTAGAGGCCAATATTTTGTCTCTGGAAGCCAAAGTCTCTCGCCGTTTATCTTCAACTCAAGTTAAGTATGTAAAATTACCTATTGTACTTAAATGAGTTTTACTGATTCACATATAACAAAATTTCTACAAGAAAAAAACAAGAAAATAAAAGAATCAAATAATCACTACAGCTCATTGTCAGCAATAATTGCTGACTTACAAGTAATTTTCTACTTTCACTGATAAAATAGTATCAATTTGCACACAATATTGCAGCAAAAATCGGCTCACCGTACTAGACAAACTTTTAAGTGAAAATCAAGTACAATTGCATAATAAGCGAAAAACAAAGGTGAATTTATAATAATTACGTTTAGTGTGACTGACCGACAAACTGCTGGTGAATTATGATAAATTTCTTGCATATAAAATAAAGTTTTTATGCTTCAACATCCTAAGACCCCTTGAAGTCTCCAACTTCAAATGTGAACGTGGGATTGCATTCCTTATCGAGACCAAATAGCCATTGTTTGGGTTCAGCTAGTTTATTCCATTTATTTGTTGCTTTTGTAACCCTTAAAGTGCATGTTCTAAGTAGTGTTCTACATTCAATGGCATTATAGGGAAATTCCGATGAATTTGTAATTGCAATATAGTGGACTTGCAGTATTATTAGTACCAGCTGTATGATTATTATCAGTTGATATTCCATTTTCTATGAAGTATTGCTTTAGTTTTACGTGTCGTTAAAGTAAACAACACCGAATCGAACCAGCTGTTCGTTTCATGTAAGCCCTATGCACTGAATCATAGTGAAATCACAAATTAATCCCTACGATTCCGCACAATACCTAGTCCGTCCCAAATATACCGCGCAAGCTATTTTATAAATGGCAACCCATACATAGCAGCGCAGTGCATGAGCATTTTGCTGGACTTGTGCCTAGACGTGGAAGCACAATTATGTTGACACGTCCTAAAAGGAAAGGTGGATATTGCTAACCGACAAGATATAAAAACTAATCGAAATAAGAGAATAAATTGTGTTGACATTCCTAAATAGAAAACCGAATATTGGTAACCTCAAGACTAGAGGCATCCGATAGTTTTGTTCACAGATATAGAAAAACTAAAAAAATTTGAGATTTATTGAACTAAACCACTCGGTAGCTACTTCTTCGGCGAATTGGGGGAGCTAACAAACAGGGAGTTGGGGGATTTGGTAAGGTTAATTAATTCCTGTGGCTAGTTTCACCGTACCCTCTGAAACTGGGATATCATTCCCAGGTAGGTTCCCATCAAGATGGTATCACAATTGACCGTAAACGGTCAAATAAAAATCTTCACAAATTTAGAAAAATTAAAGTCAATGAGTAACTTTGACACTTACTGAATTTTAAAACGAACTAATCTGGATAATATAGAAAAGAAAAGTCAAAACTACATAATCCGAACATTTATTGAATTTAAAATACAACAATCTGATAGATATGGAAAATAATAGAAATTGGGTAGAAAAGCTCGAAAAATTAAAATGAAATATCCCAGACAAATGTTAACTCAAGGTTAGTTAAAAACTTTAGGAATTAAAAAGAGCAACACAAAATTGTTAAAATGAGTTGGCTGAAATCCTTGTAAAACTAGAAATAGATAAAACTTGAGATAAGAAGTAAACGGTTGTTAAGCTAGAGACAAGTAGATGCCGCAAGATAGGCTTAGGCAAGAGTAGATCTAGAAGTACGTTACTTACATCGCAGAGAAAAGCTGTTTTTTTTTTGGGTTGGTAAGCCGCGATTGTAATCTGAGTTTTTGTACGGAAGTGAAGCTAGAAGGAAGAAAAGAAATTTTTATGAGCGAGTTCTTAAGTTTGACTTACATACCGAAAAAAATTGAAATAAAAAATACAAAAATAAACATAAAAAGACGTGTTATTCTTGCTCGACCAGTTGCACCGCTGAAAGCGGACCTTAGATAGTATACGGAGAGCTTACCACGTTGTATCGAATACAAGGAAAATTCGTTGAGGTATCCGCTCAGCCAGACGTCTTAGGGAACACAGGCTTCGTCGTCGCCACTCCCCATTTAAAAAAACAAAAAACAAAAAAATAAATAAAAAATTAATGGTAATAAATTTCGCATTTATCTCATTAGATGGAGCCCGGCGCATTAGCACAGGTTGTCTGAATCGCAGGGTTGCACACTCGTCACTGCTCGGCCAGGTGGCAATGCTGTAGCGGTGGTTGGAACGGGCCATACGCCGTACATTCTAGCGAATCAAGGGCAGGAAAGAGTTAAATTGATAACAATATAAAGAAAATAAAAGTGAAAGTGAAATGTCAAAATATGTGACTAGGAATATGAGATACGCCTAAGATACGACAAAAGATCAGAATCACCCCTGGTGTCTCTTTTTTGGAATTTCTTATTTTAACAACGCACTGTGAATTCGGCATTAAGCTGAAAAGTTAAATCTACGTAAATTTGGCTCAATACTACCCAAAATTATTGAGTGGAGTATCATCCCCACGACAATTGATTCGTCTGGGTTAGCTGCTCAAAACGCTATGCCTGTGCTTTAAGCAGCGCGCCTTTTATACGCTTCGAAAGCCTTGCGTTAAATGGGCTCCATTCAATTTGTAAGTGAAAGATAGTAGTCATGTGGTGCTCCTTTCACTATTATGACTTCATGTTGACATTATTTTGGAAACCCTTTGTCAGATAAGTACTTCTTAATTAACTATTTATAAAAAATGTTACTTTTTGGTTTTTATGTATTTGTAGGTTGATGAATTTGTGCAACTTGGACGGAGGAAGAATCTCGTATAACTGTGGAGTGATAATCAACTATTTATTGAAGAATTTGTTTTTAATTAGATTTTATACAAATAATTTACTTTTAGGTTCGTGGATCCAATATCCGAAAAAAGGCCTTAACAAGAAGTTTTCTTAAGGTACAACATTATTTTGTAGGTTATGTGGTATTATCCAGGAAGACTAGCAGGAATATTTCAATCGTCGATTATCTAGGCCCAAGAGAACAGTGGAAAACGCTTCTAGTATTATATTTTGCCGCTGGAGAGTTTTACTGCCTAACATGCCAAAAAATTTTACACTGCAGTGGTCTTACACGGCTACTTGCGGAAGAAATTTGTTGAATATTGCCCAACGACTTTCGGAAACCATGACGTGGGGGAATTAATCAGAGAAGGACAACGGCAATTAAAAAACCATCCATGCTACTGCAGTCTGTATCTCCCTTTGGAAAATCAAATAATGCTTGCATATCGGGTAGATGTAATGCGACAGTAACTGTGTTATAATAGATTTTAGTGGTGAATTGAATGAAAAAAAATCAATTAAGTTTTATGTTTTATTTTCTTCATCTCTTTCCATTCATCTTAATCTTTAATTCCCTAAAAATAGGTCTGTCCCCTGCATTTCGTCAACGTTGCTATCGGTCAGACTTTAATTCGTCTATTTTCCTTGCCATTGACTGCATAAATGACTCAACAGGAAAACCACTTTATGTTAATTTTTCCTTACATCGGAAAAATATACCACATATTCTACAAATCAAAATATTTCTGCTTCGATTTTCTCTCATCATTTTTTTCCTAAAATGTAGGGAATATTCCCTAAAATGTAGGGAATAGATAAAGTTTTTAATAACTTTCTATCAACTCACGGACCTCTGCATAGAAAACTTTGTGTCTGAGTTCATATACGCCTGAACGCCTGAAAGTGTCGTTCGTGACGAGAAAATTTTGGGGTAGTAAACGTGGATGGATTTACATGGGGTTTTTTGATTTAGAATGAGTCTGAATGGGGAGTTTTCCGATGGGGTCAAATTTTGTTACGTGCTGGTAGGTTTTGGAGTGGGGGCGGTAACTACCGCCCTTGCGGTCGTATGTGATATGAGTCGAGATTCGAGAGTCGAGTTTCAAGAGCCGAGAGTCGGGACTCGGGTTTCGAGAGTCAAAATTCGAAAATCGAGTTTCGAGTCTAGTTTTGAGAATTGAGAGTCGAGGTTCGAGAGGCGAGCTTCGAGAGTTGAGATTCGAGAGTCGAGTTTGGAGCGAGAGCTGAGAGAGTGCATAGAATTTATGACTAAAAGTAGAAAATAAAATATATTAAAAAAACTTTTAAAATAAATAACTTTTGTAAATAAAATGGACTAAAAAGTTAAAAACAATTTTGTCTTTTCTCAGTCATATACCCAAGAAAAGCTTCATTGCAAATAAGAAATGCTAGAACTCCGATTAAATCTTAAAAGTTTGGGCATGAGTTGCAGTTAAACAATTGTGATTATAGTTATGGATGCCCAAACTTTTAAGATTTAATCCGAGCTCTAGCATTTCATATTTGTAATGAAGCTTTTGTTGTGTCTATCAGCGAGAAAAGACAAAATTATTTTTTACTTTTTAGTCCATTTTATTTACATAAGTTATTTAATTTTACATGTTTTTTAATATATTTTATTATAAATTGTAGTTACTGGTGTAGTTACTACACCATTTAAAAATATAGGAATCAGCTATATAGGTCATTTCTTATGTGCCATATACTACCATATATGTGTGTATTTCATTCAAATGATAGGTAGTATGGAATCTGGTGGTGGTGCTGGGGCGTTGGGCCCGCTCAAACAAAATGGTAAAAAAAAAAAATGACTTGTTTTCCAAAAACAATGTGTGAATTATATTAACGAAAATATATGTGTAAAGCGAGAAAGATAATGTTAACCTATCCAACCTCAACCTCAGTATGACTTTAAGAACCTCAACCTGGAAAGCCTTGGAAACTTTTGCATCTCACAATATGAATTTTGACAACTTCTGTATGATAGCAAGTAATTGGGCTGTTGGCTTGAAATTTTAAATTTTTGTAATACTTTACCACAGCTGGAATTATTTTTAACGGTACATATGTTTCCCAAGTTTTTTTTCTAAAAAAATTCCCATATACTTTTTTCCGTACTGAACGCTCATCTGGAGACTTGCTGACTTTTCTTACGGAACGTTGGTAGCGGAGTCTTCACAATTTTGGTGAGTGCAAAACCGTTGCCTTAAATATTTCTTTGATAAAGTCTGGCATTCTATCCTTTTAGCCAAATTTAAAGTGCTATATCTCTCCTTTTTTCTTCTGTTATGGGCAGAATGTTTCTTAATTGATATCCTAATACGGATTGTTTTAGATGGCGTTACATTTGAAGCTTATCCTCTTAATACATATGTGTCACAGGACTCTGTTATCTCTCCGTCTCTCTTCTTAATTTTCATTATGATGATCATCATGATCTGCTTTCCAATACTTTCAATCCCATCCGCAGCTTTTCGGATGACAACACCCTCGATTTCGCTTGCTCCTTTAACACTCTTGTGGACTACGATGATTAGATCATTGAATAACGAACGATCTTGTTAATATCCTCGCTTGAGGCAAAGCGAATCGCGAGGAATTCAATGCATCTAAAACCCAAAACTGTCTCATCTCATTAAAACAAAATGATAGTTTATCCACTCCCGTTTCTTTTGATGCAGCTCGGATTTACGATACACCATCTTTATGGATTCTTGGCATTAATATTTTCAGTAAGTTAAGTTGGACAGATTTCTGAAATGATGTAAGAAATATTTCAGCCCGTTAACGTTCCTCTCCACGTCCTAAATCAGACCTAGATCATATCTATGCTGGAGCTGGTCGCACAGTCTAACCTACATCAGATATTGTCCAGAAGAGATTCTTCAAGCTCATTGGCGATGTGGCAACTACTTGTGATATCGACTTGCTCGATCAACGCCGCGATGTTGATGCCTTTTGTCACTACATGTATGGACAATGTTCTGATGAATTATCTGGTTTGATCTCTTCTAGATTAATTCACGCATGCAATTCTCGCCTTTACCCTCCAAAATACTATCGGCTATACAGTGAAAATCCGTGATAATTTTTTATCCCGAATATGGAACAGTCTACATCTTTTGCCTTTCCTTTGGCTTAAAATGTGCGAAGGTTCAAGAGCACGCCGTCACTCTCCTTATGTCCCCTAATTCTTTTTCTATCACTTTCCTACCATTCTGGATTTTCGTCTTAGGATATCCTCTGAGCTTGTTTAAAAAAAATGAAAAAGAAAAAAATCTCCATATGTGTTGCCTGCTTTAATTGCGTGTTTTAATTGCTTTTAATGAACTCGATAACCTTTAACGTAATTAGCAGACAAATTTTGGTCAATTTATTGATGTTTATTCTTCTAAGTCTGTCTAAAAATTAATCTATCATAAATTAACACCTACTAATCTTCTCGTCTGGCTAACCTAGTGAGAACTGTACTAACTACCATTTATGATATCAATTAGTAAAATGATTGAGAGTGCTAATTATTTTTATTGTACAGCTGTAGGAACTACTATTACAGTTTTCTTATACACAGCAGTTACAATATCATAATTATGCAGTATAAACTTCCTTCGTAAAAATTCCTAATTGCATCTATGTTTCCACTTTTCGCAGCCCTTTTTTGAAATTCAAATTACACATTATTTTTGTAGAATTATCCAAGTTCGACTCGCTTTTGATTTTTCATAATTTGACAGGATTAATCAATGCTGAATTCATTGCCATCAAACTGAACCTACTTTGAATTCATACTAAGTAGGAATATAAAATCTCAGCAGTATTCATTAGTGTTAGAGTTTGAATAAAATCTTTTGAGTTTATATTTAATTATTAATTTCAATGTAGGTCCAAGGCAGTACAAAAACAAACAAAAATCTATGAACAAAGATTTCTCAATGAAAAAATTCAACGCCTTTCTGAGATTAATATTTACCTTACAGCACTAAAAATGGATAACAAAGTAGGGAGTAAAAAAAATTATTACGATTGGAAATACCACGAAACCCTTGAGTGTTGTTATAAAAAGCCCTTAGCAATTTTTTTTTTTTTTTTTAAATTAAATTCATTGCTTATTTAGAGAAACGATAATTACTTTTCCTTTGAAAACAAACCCTGGAAAATAAAAGTCATTTGAAAGTCGTTTTATTTATGTATGTCATGATTCATGAGTATCACATTTCACCACAAATGCACGTGCCAAGGTATGCTAATTTTGTATTAATAAGGTAAAACTGATTACATCTAGCTCTCAAGCATATAAGCTAGTTACGGTTTTCGAGGTAAATTATTAAGTGGTGGATGAAAATATCTCACCTAACTTGGAAACTCCTCCAGAATATTCATGATGAGATGTCCCAAGGTGGTATGTAGTGGCTCAAAACCAAATCAGGCGACAACATATTATAGATGAGCTAAATTTGCATATTATGAGAAGAGGATTGTAAGATCAAATCCTTTATGTAATGAAATAGATGGCTATCTCGTTTGGCAGGTGTTGAACCCTGTAACAAATAATAATTTAAATCTTCAATTCAATGGAATGTTCGGAAAAATTTTGTTTCGCCTTGAAAATACGCTTCAAAGAGAGCATCATTTCCTCTTTAAGATGCTAATCCAGTAACATAGGAAACTTTTTTCCTGACATTTAAGGATTTTCGGATTCTATGAAGGACTTTTCATATTCTCCTGGAAAGGATATCTTGTTCGTTTGCATGAACATTACGTTCAGATAGCATTTATCTGACTTTGGAAGTATACTGCAATTGAACAGGCCTTTACAGCTTGAGGAGAAAGGTAGCTGTTTAATAATTCATAAGAATATGGTATAAATCTTGTTGTAAGTATATTGAAGAAAAAATTCGGTTGGTTATTTTCGTTTTTTTTTTTTTAAGTATGTAGGTGTATATTTCGCGAGTTTTTGTATGATTTCGGATTGAAAGTGTAAGTAAAAAATTTTGCTTTTCAAATTTAACTGCCCGTGGAATCTCTAGAGATCTTCATTTTGGAGTTTGAAACTGTCTCTTATCCGTCAAATGTTCAAGAATTCAATTTAAATGAGTTATAGCGAATATTGTGGGTATGTACGTAGATATATTGATCAACATTTAAAGGTGTTTCTTTAGACTTTTTAAATTTGGTGTTATAGTAAAATTTTAAAGTTTTTTGATTTTTCCGGTCTCTACTAGCCAAAGTTGCGTTTTTTGTTAGGATATCACCGACCTTATGGATAAACAGACGATTATATTTTAGTCGACTCAAGTAAGTTTTTTTTTGTATGCCTATAATTTATTTATTATGCGTTACAATTACAATGAAAATGAGCAAAAAAATATATATTTTGTTTAAAGGTAAAGGTGGAAAGTTTTTTAAAAGATTTGTAAATAATAAAACTTGTCGCGATTCAAGTATATGTAAATGATAAATAAATAGGTTTTGATTGGTAAACATCTGATGACTGGTAACTTGTGAAACTATTCTGGATTTCGTGTAAAATTCGTAGGCATGCTCTCATTCCCAGTCCGTTTTTCTGTTTTAAGCAGTGTTTTCAATAATTTAGATCAGTGAAGGTTGCCGAAGCATAAGTGTATTTAAGACATTGTAATAAACAGTGGAACCTCTATATAGCGTACATTTAGGTATCAGGAATAGTAGTTCGTTACATGGAAAATTCGTTACAAATAAACTGAATTTTAGAAGTTCTTAGTTTATATTTTGTACATATTGTGCAGAGCAAACCATATGTAATGTATGTAGGTATATAAGAAAAATCAAAAATTCCTTTTGAAAATAACGCACCTATATATGTATATTAAACAAGTGAAAAATATGTGATTCAAACATGTGCTTTAAATACATAGTATGTATGTATTATACTCAACATACACCCGGTGCAAATACATATTAAGCAGAGGGCGTCTTAAGGGCATCTTAACCATACGGGAACAAGAATTCCACATGAATCCATTTATGAGTTTATGCAGTCTATCGCACCTGGAATCGATAGGGACAGCGATCACCTCCTCGAGACCATGCTGGAAAGTAATTTTGATTCTAGGATTCCATCCAGGGCAGAATGGGAATCACATTCCGTTCTTCAACCATTGACAAACCGAAATATAATATATACTGATGGCTCTAAGCTCGATGAAGGCACCGGAGCGGGAGTTTTCTGTGAGGAGCCTGAAATTGAATTCGTCATGCACCACCCTGAAATCCCTTTCTAGGAATAACAGGGGCATAGCAGCATCAGCGGGAATGAAAGAGCGGACGAGCTTGCTCGTCTTGGTGAGGCCTCGGAGGAACCTGACTCTAAAGTCGGGATTGCACCAAAGCACCTTGTCTCAATCATTTCAAGCTGGGCTGACCGCCAACACAGTCGCCTTTGGTTAAAAGATCCCTCGGGTAGAGAAACAAAGGAACTGTGGGGTAAATCAAACCCAAATCAAACGAATAAGCTCCTAGGACTTAACAAGCCAACCCTGAGAACTCAGGTGTGCATTCTTACTGGGCGCCCCTCTCTCAGGGGTCACCTACACAGGATGAGACTTGTTGATAATCCTACATGCAGGGGTTGCAGAGAGGAGTCCGAAACAGTGACCCGCTTTCTATGTCACTGCCCAGCACTCTCTGCAATACGTTACAGTATTCTTGGCTCACACCTCCTGGACGAGTTAGACGATGCCGGCAAGGAGGGCTGTGTGCCAATACTGAAATTTATAGGAGCGTCCGGGTGGGGCCTATGATCAATCGCTCATGGGTCTGGAGGGTGTACAATGGGCCTTGACTCTCTGTTTCAATCAATCATGTATGTATAGATGTATAGTATAAACAGACTTTTCATGTGCTTTCAAAAAGGGGATTGAGTAAACGTTTCCTTTTCACTAACTACTTTTCCAAATCCTATATTTGTTGCGAAACCATCAGCTTTCTTGGAACTCTCTACTGCGCTACGTAAAATATGCAATGCCTGTTGAATTTCGTCAGTGTTTGGTTTTTTACCTCAGTGCAATTCGCAGGCTCCAGTTCTTCTTCGTCAAGAAACATCTTTGGCAATTTCAGCTGTTGCTTTATTTTTTAAGAGATGAAGGGACAGTTCGTTAAAGAGAAGTTCAATCTCGAATATTTTCCGATGCAGTGTTAGCAGATTTTGATTCGTTATATGGAGAGTTCGTTGTAAATAATTCGTTATATGGAAATTATTTTCTTCCATTCAACCCGGTCCACACTATTTTCAGGACATAAATAGGGTTTGCAACAGAAAGATAAAACTCCATAAAACCATTTAAAGCGGCTCGGATGCTAACAACCTTCCCCAAGAAAAAAGCAATGCTTTCGTGGAATATTTTCAATCCACTTTCAAAGACAATTCATCTGTAAGCGATGCAAATTTTAGGACCAGTGTAGACTCGACAGTTAAAGACTTCACTGCCCAAGTAGTGGGATCCTCCACCACAATCTTTAATTGCACAAACACTTCCTTAGGCCCGGACTATTTAAGCATATTTTCAAACCCAGCTCCCGTTTTCGCCCTTATCAGGACTATCAGAGGCAAATAGTCTGCCAGCCCAGATAACATTTCCAACAAAGTTATCAAAAACCTCCCACCTGTCGTCACAGAATTTCTGACAACTATTTTAAATAATTGTCTCAATAATTCATACTACTCTGTTGTTTGGAAAACCGCGCACATAGTCTCAATTTATGAAAAAGGAAACTCGAAAAACCTTGATGAATTCCGTCAACACAAAGAAAATACCTGCCTCGACCTAAATATTAGACAGGACACCCAATTCGGCTTCAAGCCCCAGTACTCCAATTTTCACGATTTGCTCAAATTTCTCTCCAATTCCACAAACGCCCTTAACAAAAAGGAGCACACAGTAGGCTGCTTCCTTTATGTAGAGAAAGCATTTGACTCTGTCTGGACAAATAGGCTAATTTTCCAAATTATAAATCTCGAGTTCCCGTCTTATCTCACCTGCGTTATTCAGAGCTTTCTTTCAACCCGGAATTTGTATATAGAAATCGAGAATGCCAAGTCTCAAGCAACATCAGTCATTGCTGGTGTCACCCAAGGTCCGGTCGTCGGACCAACTCTCTTCCATCTTTTTACCTATGATGAGACTGTCAACGACTCAAATTCCACCACACTGATCTATGCCGATGACTCCCTTACCTACGCCTACTGCATGGCAGCCAACTTTACTGCTACCAAAGTGGAGCGGCATATTCTCAAACTCGATCAGCTCTATAGAAAGTGGGGCATCAAAATAAATCTGAACAAATCTAAAATGACTTGCATCCGAAATCCTTTCCACAAAGGGAAGACCGAATCTTATCAGACGAGCCAACAACATTGAAATCGAAGTCAATAACGAAAAGCTACAGACTTCAAAGAACACCTAATATTATGGCGACTCTTTCAATAATCTGTTGAAATTCAACAATCATGCGAAACTGATTTTGAGGAAAGCCAATTATGCTTACTCACTACTTGACCCTTGTATCACAAGAAGAAACGGTCTCCCGAAAGATACAAAGCTGCATATATATAAATAGCTTATCTGCCCTATCATCTGCTATTGCTTCCACATATAGCACACCATTTCGCCACTATATATGAAGCAAATTAGTGCCCCGGAAAGAAAGATCCTACGGGCTTGTACAGGACTGTACAGAATACCTGACAGGCACTACTTTCCCAATACCCTTTTGTGCAACAGTGCAAGAATCCCTCCAATCGCGGACTATCTTCTAACTCTTGCGGTCAAACAACTTGAGAAAATCTCATAACATCCAAACCCCCTCATTAGCCAGCTTTTAACACGCCTCCACTACTTATCACCTCTTCACCTCATCAACTCGGAAATGAGAAGCATTTGTTACCAGTGCAAAATATTTACTTTGTTCACTAGCACAGAAAGCCACCATCGTGGATAGGAGACCATCCTGGCGATGCTTGATCTTCGTGAGATTTATCAACGTTGGAACATTCTGGACTTTCAGGATATTTCTCATCATGTGGGAAGAAACGCCAGTCATCACAACACAAGAAGTTATAGTAGTTTCTAATATTCCACAACTTCCCAATCCCATCCAACATCCCCATTCCATTAAATCCACACACCCCATTATTGTAAGACAACAGACAAGAATACAGCTTGCCGTCGCGCAACAAAGCTGTGAAAATCATCGTGATCGCGAAATCAAGAGTCTTGTGTTATTAGGACAATTAAAGTGTAAAACGTATTAAAGTCATTAGTGAAATCTAGGCCAAAATGAAAGCCTGTACGTAAATCTTGCAAATATTCTGGGATATCGGTTCGGTTCATAATTTCGTCATAATTCGTTTTGTTTCGTTAGTCGCATGTGAAGGACTCTGATTGATTGATAGTTTGATCACCAGATCACCAAATCACCCAGTTTTATCCGGTCAACCGTTTGGACCGTTTGAAGGCAATCGTGATGGCCTGAAAAACGGTAATTCATTGCTCCTACCCTATCCGGTACATATAGTGAGTATATGCAAGTGAGTGAACCAGTAAAATATTAGAGACGTAAATTATTTAGACTAAGTAACCGCTAGTAGTAATCAGAACTAGAGCAGAATTGTTATTGTAAAATATGAAATAAAAACCGGACTTAATATAGAAATATCTACTGTCATGGTAATTGGCGTGCAATTTTTCTATACCTATTGAAGGTTATAAAGACAAAAATAGCGGTGTTCTTTCGCGTCCACAGAATAGAGCAGAATAAAAATACACAAAAGAACGACTCACACATCTTCATAGAAGAGTTATAAGTGAAGCGAACAGTACAAATAGTGCGCTTCAATCGACAGAACAATTTGTTCCCTACAGTATATTGTTCTAACAAGGTGCACAAAAGAACACAGCTAATATGTAACCTTGCTGTACAACTATATGCAAGGGAATTCAGGAAATATTTCTCTGAGATATTTATCTTTATATATGATAAGATATCACGCCCACTACAAAATATTTTATTAATTTTTCATTGATAATTTAAAATCATGACAATTTTCAAGTGGTCTTACCTCTTGAGACAAATTGATTCTATTTTCAGGTAATACATATATTACATAGTCCATTGGCCAGTTTTTAAATAAATTCAACGTGGCAGGACCTTTAATACTTATCAAATTTAAAGATTTTTACAGGTTAGAAGTTTGATGTCCCTTTCAACTGGAGTATGGGAAATGTATTGTGGTTGTATCTCCTTAAAAATCTATTCATGATGTACATAATACTTATAATACCTAGGATGTAAATATTATAGTTAATAAATTATTTTATGTATTTTGGTTTACTGTTGGTCCTTTTAATACATGCAATTACTCCCGTTGGAATATTTATGAGTGGCAGTCGGACAAAATACCCTCTGACAGCATTTTTAATAATGTAGCATGTTTTGGGGCCATAAATCGGCTTATTACTGGCAGCCTGTTGAGTAAAATGTATTGATTTTTGAGAAAATTTACCTAAAAAGAATTCTCGAAGTGTAATACCCATTGGAGGAAAGTAGGATAAAAAATTTAAAGAATATCGTAATATAAAAATCCACAAAAAAATTAAAAACAAAAATCCATGAAGGAGCAGGTCCATTCATTTCACGAAAGACTAAACACTAAAGAGAAGTATAGGAAGCTGGGCAAATAGAGAAGAGCCACATTAATTTCCCCATAATTACCACACCACATCTGACATCACCTATGTCAGAAACCATACTGTCAGACTCAGAGCATCATTCGTTAGTATGTAATTTTGAAGTTATAACCTTTTGTCGACTCCGCTATTTGACTATTCAAGGGTTAAAAAATTAAAATGAAGGCAAATCCAAATACAACTGTAGTTACAAACAAACGAAAAATCGCTTTTGTTTCATCATGTTTTCATAAATCTGCTTTCACCATTGTTTAAATGAAGTATTTATAAAGAAATGGAAAACAAAAATTGAAATACAAACCACTGTAAAAAAACAATGCAAGTACATTTCAACTCTACTCAGCTCAACAAATGCAATCAATACAATTTTAACTCGATTTGAGTATGCGAGGAATTGAACCCACGTACAACCAAAGTTCAACTCTACTTTTATACAAGGTAGTTCTAATTATATTCTCCCTAATTAGATAAGAATCCACTTCTCTGGACCGCATCTTTCTTCACAGTGGAATAAGGGCGGCCAAAACTCATTTTTTGTGTTTCAAGTTTTTTAAGAAATGAATACATATTTTAGATAATGACCTCCAAGGCTATTTTAATCACACAAAAAAAGTAATATTTTTTATTCCGATGTTGTACTTTTAGTACGGTGAATATGAACTAATTTTGTAAGCATATGAAAAGGAAAATAATCATACATGTTGAAGCATCCATAAATTCAATAATGTATGAGCAATGTATATGAAACTTTGAAGATTTACAGATACATTTATACTTATCTGTGTGCCTGAGTTTGAGAGAACAAAATATTTGTGTTTTTAATTTTTGAAACGTTAAGGTAAAAGTATTAAAAATTTGTTGAAATATCACCAGGAACCATATTTCAAAGTATATATTGTTTAAGCTAAATTGTCCTAAATGATTAGACATACACAAGAATATAGCTTGAGCCTTTGTGTCTAGGATGCATAAATTTGAGCTGCTCTGGTTTGCTCCTTTTCTAAATAATAGCAGTTTAAGGTTTCTCTAAGAAAAGGTTAGGACTTTTCATGCAGGTATATGGGTATATAATTTTATGATCTTTTTGTCTAATTTTTCTAGGGAATCCTAATGAATTAATAGCAATAAGGAGAATATTGACCCACAATATAGATAAGACAATATAAAAATATTTTAGGGACTTGCGATGAGTCATCCGAATTAGGGATGAACCGAATTATATATAGATACCTTGTTATGTAGACTATACATATACTCGTATGTATACAAATTCTGTAGAAGGTAGAAACTTTTAAAAATAGCTGTTTCTATATAGAAGGTTTACGCAAGATAGCATAGGCACGTAAATATAAAAACCATGGCTTAAGTACTTTGACTTAATTCAAAGTTATATTTCAAAGCAAGCGTAACTAAGAGAATTTTGTTTTTAAAATGGGGCAATTTTCTATGCAGCGTAAAAACTTTGTGATTGGTTGTGGAGTGATGATGGCTCACTTAATTCTGTTATGAATAAAATTAGTGACGAATATAGGTATAATGAGGAACAATTAAAAATTATAAAAGAGAACATCTCCAAAAAATTTCTTGGCTATTACCGTATACTGTAGAACAAAAATTCAAGATCAAAAACCAAGTTTGTGAATAAAAATAGTGCGTGGTTAAGAAAAGACTTAATTACAAATTTGAATAGATAAGCAAATATAGAAAGTGAATCAACCCAAGTACACGAAGCTCGCGTGATAATAATAACGTCTCGTGTTCTTTATCACGGGATTCATGTAGAGGACGCAGCTTATCAAGTGGAACTGGTGGTCGGCCAAGGAAACACTATTTTGAATCTTCAAAAAGAACCAAGCGAAGGAAAGCTCATGAGCTTCGTTCAGAAGTACATTTTGATCAGCTGGCATATGCTTTCCGATCTTCAGGAAGAAACGATACTCCACTCCATGGTACTTCCCTTTGAGAAACTATAAGGAACAACGCACTAGGCTTATTTATGGATATGGGACTAACCAAAAAAAAAAAATATATAATCCTACGATCATTCATTCAAAGAACAGGGACAGACAATAAACATTATCCAGCATACGAAGAAATTGTACTTTCAAAGAAAGATTGCTATCCCGAAAATATAGAAATATTTGAGCGAGGTGCGAAAATAAAGTTACAGTCGCTTTTAGATCATATCGCAAAAAGAATAATACTTTTTATAAACTGTCAAGAGCAACTTGCAAAATTTAATAATCAAACCATTATTTTGTTCAACAAATGGAGTATGGATGGATCATCAGGTCAACAAATATTTAAACAAAATTTTGCAAGTGGTAGTGGAGGCGCGTTTGATCAACAAGAACTAGATCGGAGAAGTTCTAGTGAAGACAGCAGTGTTTTTATAATATGTTTAGTTCCTCTGCAGATGAATTCAAATATATCGGAAGAAGTTATCTGGAAAAATGATCGTCCAAACTCAACTAGGTTTTGCCGACCAATTAAATTTCAGTATATGAAAGAAATAGCAGAGCAAACTTTGAATGAGTTCAGATACTACAGTCGAGAGATAAATAATTTAAATAGTACTACTATTAACATACAAGGAATTTCTTGCATCGTAAAATATAATATGCAGTGCACAATGGTAGATGGAAAGATGTGCAATGTTTTATCTGGACAGAAGTCAAGTGCTTCCTGTAATGGTTCTGATAGTCAAAAAAATTAATCCTCCTTATATATATTGTTAAGGGAATTCAAAAATAGGAAACTTTGGAATATTGAATTAAGACGATTAATATTTTATTATATAAAACTAACTAAATTTATCTGTTCTTAGAACAGGATTCTCTCTTAAGTTTATAAATATTTTTTATTTTTTTTTAATTGTCTTAATTTTTTTTTATTTTTTATTTAATTGTCTTAATATTTTTTTTAATTTTTTTTTAATTTTTTTTTATTTGTTTTAATTTTTTAAATATTTTTTAATTTTTTTTAAAATTTAAAAATTTTTTTTCCAGGAACGTATCGTCACAATTTTAGGTTTTTTTTATTTAACAAAGCCCAGATTATCTTAGTGACAAAATAAAAAAAAAAAGTTAAAATATCTAGGTTTTGACCGCAAAACTTGCTTTTCATCCCACTGTTCGACGGCGCCCCTACTAAAGCAAACTTCGTCCTGCTGTATTACAACAAAACTGATACAACCTTCCACCTCACACAAATGAAATTACTAGTGGTGAAATTCAAAATTACACCCTTAATTTTGTGGAAAGGGCTGTTCATACATCCTTTCAGTACCTTGTAAGTCATCCATAATACATTTGAGTGTATTAAGCATATTCTTAACAGAAAACTCATCCTGATTATTAGAGGTTCTTAATACACTGATTTAGATTTAGTATCCTTAGTGAAGGGTTGATAAAAAATAAATTCACTTAATGAAGTATCCAAAATAACCTTGTCTATTTCCATCAATCAAATATATTGCGCGTACACCATGCAATTGAAGTGCTACCCACACATAATCTTGTCTTTTCCATGTTTGACGGTATTATTTGGTGGGAGTGCGCATCTGAAATATTTTTTCTCCTCCGATTCGAAAATATTAAATTTGAATCCGTCACTACGTAATTTGGCTTTTCATAATTTACTCGGATCCGTATATATTTTTTTCTAAGGAGAGGCACTTCCATTCTAGAATTCTACAAATCTACGACGATTTATCTTTCTTCTCACTTTAGCGTATACGAATTACATTGAAAGATGTGAATGGATCTCTCTTGGAAATGGATATGCTTTGTCAATCCAATAATTACATAATTTTCCTTATTTGTTCTGAATTTTCTTGATTATTTAACACCTTCAGGGCACCCTGAACTGCTCTCAAAGTGCGATCTAGATGTTGAGTTGGAATAATTGTTGAACTTATTTGAAAGCCTTAAATTAAATTGCACAATAATCAGTCGAAAATAATGTGTTTCTCAAAATACAAGTTTATAGTTATTTTTTGAAACTGGAGTAAATACACAAAGGATTGTATATTAAAATGAGGGAATGAAGCAAATTGAGTAGAACCACTAACCACTTCGAGATTATTCTAAAACTTCATTACTAAAACAAATGTGGTGCCTAAGATAATTTTTCTCCTCGTCCAAGAATGGTCCGGATGCTAATTCTGGCCTTTTGATGTACTTCTTGTTATAAATGTTTGTCATAAATTTTGAAATTTTGCCACGATTTTGTCGTACTTTAGTTTTATCATCTTTATTTTACCACTAAATCAACTAAAATAAATTTCCAACGTATAAACGTAAGAAGTATATTCTGATAGAACCACACACTGCTCCTGAAAAACTTTGAATTACTGTAAGTGAATATGCAATATTATTTTCCTTAAAATTAGGTATTTACTTTGAAAGCGAACATCTAAAACAAAACAATTCTGGAGGTATTGTCCCCATCAAATCTGCAATAGCATCTTCACCATTAATTGAAAATCCATATGCTAATAATTAAAGAAATAACCAGGTTAACAAATTTTTATCGATCAAATTTTCAATGAATCTGTTAATAGCGAGACCTGTGAAAAACTGTTCGTGAAGTTTTTCTATACAAAATTCTCCCTTACTTATAATTCATAGTTACTTTTTGAATCAATATTATAAGTATGGCAATAAAGATTTACCAAGGACGATCATCCGACTGTCAACCTCCCACATGACCGATCCAAATATTCTAGAAGTGGAACTAGCTTGTCTGGGAAACTTAGAATATCCATCCTCGCCTATCCTATTGGCAGTACGTAAAGAATGGAGAGCTAGTAGTAGTACATGACGAACGGAATCCATGAATTAGAACGTTTGCAACGGAAAGCCCTCCTGATCTCGCTAGTACGTGAAAAACAAACAGACAATTACAAAGATTTACAATAAGAAAGAAAATCACAACAAAATATTCTGCTTGTTCTCAAGAAATTGTGTATGCTTCTATAGCTTCTATAAATATTTTGTATTATATTTTGCCAATCATACATACATAACTGTCAAGTTAATACCCCCGTTTGCTCATTTTTATACCCTAGATGAAATCATAGGGCTATACTAAGTTTGTCATTCCGTTTGTAACACCTCGAAATAATGATGGTAGAGCAAAATGGATTGGACACCCATTCATAATATTAAAAGTTATTTCGATTTTTGCATGTCCGTCCGTCCGTCCGTCTGTCCGTCCGTCCGTCCGTCTGTGCGCACGATAACTTGAGAACGCGAACACGTAGAGAGCTGAAATTTTGTACACAGACTTTAAAAAAAAAAAGTAAAATTAAGTTCGAAAATGAGCCAAATCGGGCAACTCCTTCGTGGGGTTGCCATATAAAAATTTCGTTTTCCGCTATATATTTGGTCACTGCCTGAGAACGCGTCGACGTAGAGAGCTGAAATTTCGCACATGATGTTTTTACTACATTAGGAAATAAAATGTCAAAAATGGACTAAATCGGGCAACTCTTTCTTGGTGTTGCCATATAAAAATTTCGGTTTTTTACGTATACTTTGAAAACGATCAGTCCAAGACATTTTTATGGTACTAAAAACTTCTGCAGAATACGAAATCCTATAAAATTGGTTATAATCATTTTGTCTGTGCGACAAACCGTTCTAGAAATATATGCGAAAAACAACTTCAAAATCAATACTTGAATAGATCGGTGACCATACGAAATTTAATACGGGCATTCATCTAGGGTATCCTAAGAATTGGTCTTAGACCAATTCTAGCTTTTTTACTTGTTAAATCATTGTTCATTCAAAGCAGTCTTTGCTGATGGGTTGGTTAAAAAGGTTAATGAGAGGGGCCATATGGTACTGCGGGTATTGAATGCTTATTCCCATAACTCTACAGCAGTTCAGACCTCTTGAGTAGGTTTAACAGCCTGCGAGCGGTTTCCCCACCAGAATTAACTGAGATTTAACAAAGGTTGACATTCTATGTTTAGCTGCTGTCACCGGGCAGTCACACATGACATGTAAAGCAGTCTCATCATCCTCCAGGCACATTCTGCATTGGAGGAACCGAACACACGCAAATAGTGACAAGTTCTTCTACAGTTAATACTGACCATTAAGCAGACCGAATCGCCATAAAACTATTGGCAAAGATAATCTAATAAGAAGATAACAAGGAGCCGAACAAAGGTGGAAATTGTTCATGTTTTCTAGAAAGAAACAAATAACGTTTTACACTTTCGTCTTTTGCATGAATGGGTGAAAACAGCTTGGCTATGTATTATTGTAGTGCGACTGAGACAACGAGTTAAAAAGAAAAATTGAGAGAACGTAGGATTACCCGAACGACAAAATCTTATTGAACCCCTCAAAGTTCTATTGAACTCTTCATAATAATGTACATCGGGTTACACTATCTTAATTAAAAAATAACTTTAGCTCGACCAAGGTGCTGAAAGCAGATGTAAAGTTACTCTTAAATAAAATTCTCATTTTTTCCTGAATTTAATCAGAGAATCCAGGGTGTGAGTCCCCCCCCCCCCCCCCCATCTCTGCAGAGCAAAACGAATGTAAACAGAACCATTTAAATAACATAGGATTACAGCAAAAAGATATGGCCATTACAGCAGCAACATGCGCCCAAAATCTGTCAATATTTCAG